>VXAU01001826.1:0-114437 GCA_013399695.1 Formicarius rufipectus
CTGAAAAGCCTTTCAAAGAGGCATAATTATGCAGGCATCTCTGTTATTCACCTGGGTCAATGCTAATATTAGAAAGTACTTAATCTGTGGGTCAGGTGTACTGCTGCAGGGTGCAGCCCCGGACCTGCCTATCCGTAATAAATCACTATAAGAAAGAACTAAGCTAACCTGTATCTGTCTCAGCTTTTTTAATTGCAAACCACAAACACAGATAGAACCTAAAAGGTTTGCTCAGTCTAGACTGAGCAAAGAAATGGAGAAACACACCTTTGCCTCTTTTTGAGGAGGAAAAATCTATGCACGGCACCAGAAATGTCAGATTGTGTACAAGAACCACAAGTGCTAATAAATGGTTCCCTAAAAGTCATTTAGAGTAATACAAAATAATCTGGTTTGTGTGTGTACTGTTAGAGTTTGGGAGTGCATTTATCATCTCTGGAAAGTGCTGGCTAGACTGTCCACCCACAAATAGGAATAGTAGGCGAGGTATTGCTATCTCCCTTGTCCCAGCCTAAAGGGGACAGGTCCTTTGCTTGCTGAAATGAACCAAGGAGCTGCAGAGGCTGACATCAGAGACATGCCAAGTCATCCTGCCTCCAGTGCCCCTTCCAGCACTTCAGCTCCTGCAAGGGCAGGCATGCAGGAAGAGCCCCCCTGGCTGGCTGCCCAGCAGAGGTGAACCTGCAACCTAAACTGGCAGCCCGTGATCACATCACTGCCACGAGGTCTCTTCCTGCAGACAGACAGGGATGTGAGCCCACTCAACCAGAGAACAAGGTGAGAAGGTTCAAATGGGCTGTGGTGGATTGGGGCTGCTCTGGCTACTGCCTTCCCTCTATTGGGAAGCTGGGTGATCCATTTTACTGGAGCTACACTAAAAATGGCAGCCAAGGCCAAGTGTTGAGGTATTTGCAAGCCAAAACCCCCATGGCACCCAAGAGCACTTGGCTTCGTGTGGCAGGAAGGGGCATGCTGGGCTGTGAGTCAGCCTCTCTCCTCAGCAAGCCCATGGCCACTTTTTGAGTGAGACAGTCTCCACCCTGAAATGCAGTGCAGGTAGTAGGTGGCTTGGTCCCACTTCTCCCAGTCTGCCTGCAGCTGGAGTGCTTGTCTCAGCACCTCAGCATTCCTTAATGCAAATGGCACCTTACACTGGAACCAAAAAGTCATCTTCCAGTTCTGACAGGAACAGAGAAAATCTCAGTGTGACAAAAAGGCTCAGGAGCCATAAGGCATATAAACCCAGCTCCAATTGCCATTGTTATTTTGGCTTTTTTTCCCTAAAACCTCGCCATCCCAAAGAAGGCACATCCATGGTTTCCCCAAAGAAGGGGTGCCTGTAGCATGGAGCACCATGGCTTCCACCTTCCCTGGGCTGAAATGCTGCTGGCAGAGAGGCAGGCAGTGGAAAGCATGCTGCCTTGATGGAGCTGAGGGGTGCTTGAGACAGAGGTAGGTCATGGGTTTGCTTGGCATCCATACTGAGAAAATGTTGTGGGCATGAAGTCACACCTCTGACCAGCTGTACTTTTTCCTGTGATCTTCACTGAGGGGGACTCTGAAGGCTTTTCTGAGTCCTCAAAGCAGTGTCAGCAACTGTGTGAAAATGCCTTGATGGGAGTGTTCCATCCAAAACAGAAGGCTTGAAACAGCATCCTCACAGTCCATCTGTGCCGCTCGAGCTATAGCAGAGCTGGAAGCCAAAGGCAGGAATTCCCGACTTTGCTGACCTGAATCTAAAAATCTGAGATTCAGAATAAAAAATAAAATATAAAAAAAGTAAATAAAAAAGCCATTAACTCTTCTCAACTGAGTTAATAATTGGTGCATTTTCCATGCTTGTCTGATCTGTCTGAGAACAGGAAGCAATGCCCCTGAAAAACTTGGAGACACCATTTTCACACATTGCCTTGACCCACAAGGGTCACAGAAACAGACTTCCACCTGGGATAACCCAGAGATGCTCAGCCAGTGAAACCACAAGCAGCCAACTCCCCAGTGCCCAGGATCAATAGGCATCAATCTGGAGAAGGCTTTAAAGGGTTACAGAGCTGCAAGAGGGAAGGGTGGGGAGCGGAAGGCGAGGTGGAGGGGTTGGTGGGGAGGGGGGGTGGTGGAACCACAGTTCTCTTACAATCATCAGATCAAGTCACAGGGTGGAGGAGGATTTTCCAGATCCTCTGACCTTAAGGTTGGGGAGTGAAAGGAAGAGGAAGCACATTTGCACAGATCCTCTGTCAGAGCTTCCTCAGGGAGGGGTTCGGCCTTTCTGGCCCTTTGCTACATGCAGGGCCATGCACACACATACACACAGCTAAATAAACATGGGAATGAAGTTCAAAGTAGCCCCACAAGAGAAAACTTAATCTATAGGAACCTGTAATTAACCCCTGTGTTCACCAACTCCTCATATCTTAAACATTAAGTGTTTAACCACTTATAAAAGAAAATGCTCACTGGGTAGCAGGAAAACCTGCAGTCCTATAGCACTTCCTATGATCTTTCAACTACCTTATGAGCCATTAAGCCTGATTATACCTTTGGGCAGGAACTTTAGCAGACTCGAGAAAGTTGGGAAAACGAGACATAAAACATAAACTAGATGGTGGGGTCATTTGGGAATCCTGTGGTAGAAGTGGACAGGGAGCAGAGACCTCATAGTTCTGCATCACTTATTTGGTGCCTGAATCAAAGCCCATTGAAAACACTAGAAGGAGAAGGTTTTATTGATTTTAATAGGTTTTGGCTTAACCTCTTCTGCCACAAAGACATCATTTAATTGTACTTTATAGAACATCTGTTCTGCAGAAGAGGTATCTGAATCCTCAGCATAGGTTTCTGAGACAGTAAGACATATTAAAAATAGGCATGAAATAATTTTTTTTCCTTCAAAAGCAATCATCAAAAACAGTAATTCAAAAGTTCATTAGTGATACAACCAAATCTCTCACCTGGTTTTCTCCTTCTTCCTTCTTTCTTCCCATGGTCATTCTTTTTTCCCCTCCTCATTTTGTTTTCAAGTTACAGGAAGTGTTAGCATAGACCATTTTAGATTAGATACAGCATTCAGTGGGTGAGAACCTCCTTACAGCAGATTTCAAACATTATAACTGTGACAAGGACTCAGACCTGAAAAATTGATCAGTAGTTTACATTTCCTAATACTGAGTAATTCCCCTCCTGAAAAAAAAGTAAAAATAATAATGTAGCATACAAGGAATTCAACTCCTTACAGTGGCAAAAGATCTTCCCCAGCCAAAGAGTCAAATTCAGTAAGAGCTCTTTTCAACAAGCATTTTTATCTGTTACACACATAATTGTGTGTATGAGCATCTGCAGCAGTGTGGTCTGCTGGTAGGTGAGCCAGCTGAAAGGAGCTGAAGCTGTATTTCTAGAGTCATCAAAGTAGTTTGTCAAGGTGTTGGCATCTCCATTTGCTCTGTGGCAGGATCTTCAAGTGGGAAGGCAGTTCAGCCTCAGCTGTTGGTCTGATCAGTTCTCATCAGTCTTTTTTTGACATGTGTAACCCATTTTCTTCTCTATCCACCTGTACCCTGCATCTCTTCTTTTTATTGCTCTTATGATGCTGATACAAGGAAATGATAAAGCTCTTCAAGTGATCACATATTTTAATCCTTTGAGAAGGGTGATGTTTACACAGTGTTCTGTTCACCATAACAGGAAAGAAACAGACCCTTCAAAAGGTGATTTACAAACCTTTCAATCTGACATTTTCATATCAGAGAACCACTGGTTCTGAGAAATGAGCCAACACATCTGAACATTAGTACATTCTGTTTTATTAATGTTTCTTTGCTTCGAGTCGTCAGCTTTGGTTTAATCTATGTGCTTCTTCCTCCTCTTACTTTTGAGTACTTTACTTCTGTGAAAAAGACAATGATATTTATTGGCTATTACCTTCTGTAACTCTAAATTTTATTCCAACAGGCTAACAAAGACAGCCATTGGCCACTTATGATTAGATATCACCTCTGCCCTTCAGAAAAAGAAGTGTACAATTTGTGCAGAAAAGGGACCTAGACAGAATGAGAGCATTGAATGCTGTCTCCTTCAGAGACAACTAAAATCTTTTGCTTTTCTGGTTTGCAATTACCTGTGAAAGGGCTCTGCCATCAAAAGGCCTACCAGTAGCAAAACTGAGGCTCCAGCACATCTTGCTCACTGCTGGATTTCTATGAGCCAGAGCATGGTACAGATGCAGCACCTGTAATGCTGATGAGTGGCCTCTTCCAGGTCACCTCCATCCAGCTCCACCCTGCAGGAAATCTCCAGAGTGTACTGTACAGGCTTTCTTCGAGAGGCTCCAGGGTGAGGACAAATGGCAGGATTTGGCTATCTTAGACTGAACTCAAGGCATGAGTGGTGGCAATCACTGAATCTTTCTGGAACATGTAGCACAAAAATTCAGCCTCATCCCCCAGTTCTTGATAATATCTGTCATCATTAGATGCTGTCTTGAAAAATGTTATGCATATGACCTAAATATCTATGGAATTTTGACCTATTTCATCTCCCAAATGCTTCTGAGTAACCTCATGTTCAAGAGAGCTAAAACTTTGTCTTCATTTTGTAGCTGTTGAGAAAATTCAATCCTGTAATAACCTGCAATCTGGACTTCTGGACACAGTGTCAGAGCATCTTCAGCATTAGCAATTCACCCAGTAGTTCTGACTGTTGTGGGTGTACTTATACACCGGGAAAAAGGTCCCTTCAGTACAAAGTTGACTTGCTCAGTTCTCCAGTTGCTGACCAAGGCAGTACAGCCACATCAAATCAGTCACCAGCAAGTGTGAAGTCCAGGTCTCCAGAAAGGGAAGTCTTTCCTGAGCAGGTCATTCCTTTCTGTCCTGAAAGCACCTGGCTTTAACATTTGCATCATCTTGGAGCAGTGATGTTATTACCAATAAGAGGAAATTGCCACCAGTAGATTAAACCATACCTTTTACTACATCAGAGACAGGAAGAACTGCAGGGTTTGCAAGTGCAAACTAAAGGTAAATCTAATTTCTTAAACTCAGCATTACATTAGTAGCATTTTGGGCATATACTAGGGAATTTCAAGCAGTGGTATTTGCATATTCCAAAGCTTAATCCTATGGGTGAGGTGAGGAGGAGGACAGACAAGTCTTTTTTTCCTGAGGCTGATATTCCTCCTGCCTTATATTTGAGAGGCTCTCCTGGACCTGGTGTCACAGGCTCTCCCATCAGCAGCTTCTGCAATGACACTGGTGACAGCTTCCTATTCCATCTGCAGAGCCACCTGGAATGGGGCACTGCTTGATGGAGTTCCCACAGGAGGAGTATGTGATGTGGCTGAGCTATTGTAAAAATTGAAAACCAGCGCAAAGCAAAAAGGAGCTTGGTGCTCCCTCCCCAAGGTCAGAAAGAAAAGCTCCCAACTCATCAGTTGCATGTTTTTGCTCTGCATTGTGTTCACAGAGTAGTCATATTTGTCTTGCTTCAAGGCTCCCAAGAGAGGCCAAAACTAAATTACAACAGATTTTTATGTTTCAGCAAGAACATGTTGTGGTCTTTCAAGGAAAAGAAGGAACAGTACTGCTGTTCACATCTTGAGCCACCACTGGAGCAACATGGCAATGCTTTTTTCAAAAAGCAGCCTGTCTTTACTTGCTAACTGGACTGGTGTTCTCACTTTAAACCACACAGCTTATGTGTTGTGCTCTGTGAAGCTTGCACAACTATCCCATCTTGCCTCCTGCAACAAGCACTCCAGCGGCTGGGCATGGTTCCTCTGCATGGAGTCCTCTACTTTCTGCCAGCTTATGAGACTTTTGATACTATGCAGACAAAAATTTGAGGCAAAATCCAAGATCATGTTTTAGAAATATTTTGTTTGCAACTCCAAGGTGAGATACCTACTACTAGCAGAGCACTTCAAGTTACCAGAAATGGTTGACATTGCTTAGAGTTCTTATGCTCTTAAACAATTTGCAAAAAACTATTATGGTGTTAAATTAGTTTTTGCTATGTTTTCTGTTTTCCATATGAACACCATTCCCACATGACCACTCTTACAAGCGTTAAAGGGCAATCTTCTAATAGTGAGGTCAAAATCTAATAGCATGGTCAAATCTTCTAATAGTCCCAGCTCTGAGATAGTGGTCTACAATCAATTACAGCTGTCACTCACATGGAAACCTGAGATAAACCTTAACATTTATTTTGGCATAAATTCTAAGAAGAGGAAAGTGTCTGCGGAAATCCATCTGTATGAATCCTCATTCCTCCTAACTTTTCTAGTCTTGTAATGAAAAAATCTTGTGAGCCAGACTGTTAAAATTTTCATTTTCTAGTTTCCAGTCTTAGTACACCTAGCTAGCTGCTCACTTCTCAGGAGTGGGTTGAAGCATTTAAAGCTGTTCCTGATGAAGCCGCAGTGCTTGGCACCCATGATAAAGGGTAGAACAGGTGGAGGGCTGCCAACAGGAGTGCAGAGGAGGGATGCACACCAGCACCGCTGCTCAGACACTCTGCTGAGTGGACTTGCACTGAGGCAGGAGAAGGCAGCAACAGCCCCAAACTGGGAGTGTGCTGGCCGACTGCCTTCCTCCCCAAGTGCTGGAAAGGTGGATGTGACCAAGTCAAGTGTCCTGTCCATTAAACCCCCTAGTACAGTTTTTGCAGCCTGAGCTCCAGCTGTGAGGTGCTTGGATGTGATGGATTTGTTTAGCTTGTCACAGGAATGGAAGCTAGTGCTAAAATTTGTAGTGTTCTGTTCGCTGCAAGCATGTAGTTTTTTAGCTTGTGATTTCCATTAAAAATATCTTTTATCCTCATATTGTTTGGTTGTTTGATTTTTTTATTTTTTTTTAACAGATAAGAACACTGGATACTGGCATTGGAAAGGAGAGGGAAATATCCTGTAGCAGGAGCCAATAATGAATGAATTAATGAATTTTTCTTTTGGAGAGGAGGGAACAAAGGGTAGGGAGACAGGGGAGGAAGCGCTAAATGTTCAATTAATCAAATGAACTAGCAGACTTAACTTTGGGGAGTGCTTTATATGACATATTACTGTGCAATTAAATGGCAGTATGGTATTATGATTTACAACAAATTCCATTTAATTTCCTGTAAGCTCTCATGATGAAAATTCAGGAGAAAGCTGACTCTAACCTACTGGACAGCTCTTCAGTGGACCTGTTTTCCTTAAGATAGTTACATGAATGTCACCTGGACTTAAACACTGTGAGGGACAGATTTGCTCTTGTAAATGGCTTCATGCCTTCTAGGGCATATTTAGGATGTCATCTTAGGGAATGCACAGCGTATAAAGCTTACTATGTGACACTAATATTTTGTTGGGTTTTTTTCTTTCAAAATCCATGATGATGACTAATATTTTTCCCAGTGCAGAAATCAGTCATTTTTAAAAGTAGTTGAAAACCAAAGATTGCTGTGACTTCAGTGTGTGTGTGTGTATGTGTGTGAAATTAATACTGCAGTCTTAAATAGGGTCATTTTGCCACCTTGTATCAGCTTTCAATCACTAATGCACCCTTCATCTGAGGACCAAATCCTATAATCACATTCACCTAAAGTATACACAATTAATAGAACTATGTGAATGAGAGGAGTTAAACTAACGTAGGAATGCATTGCAAAGTAGGTATGTAGCTAATTAGATGCTTAAGTGCTCAAGGCTTTAATGGAATTCTTGATTGTTGACCAGTTACTACAGTGGTGAAGTATTATTATTTCATATTTGCCTCACTATAAGGAACCTGACTGGGTTTGCTAGCCTTAAATTACAAAGTGTGTGGTTCTTCAGTTCTCTTAGCATCCATAGTTTCTGTGGTGCACCACCAGTGTCAGTCTTGAAAGGAGTGTAACCCGGAGAAAGGAAGGAGCACAGCAGGTCAGGACCAAGCTGAGAAGAGCTGTAGTGAAGACTGCTGGAGATACACTGACATCATGTTAGCTCCTACTTACTGATGTTAATTTGTAATTTTCATGAGTGATATGATCAAATAAATTCACAAAAACATAACCCAGATTGCTAGGGCAGAGGAACACTGAACACAGGGCTGCTCTAACATCCTGAGTAATATTGGCCCAGAGCCACTGCCAGCTGCAACATTTTTCTGTTAGAGACATGAAATTCCTGCTCCTGAATGCGCACAAATGTTTAAACAACCAACACAATATTAAGCAATGGATTTAAGGATATAGAAATAAACCAGCCTTTTAGTGATATATCTTGTCGAGAGTGCAATAGCCTGGTAAATCCCATCTAACTTTTAGCAGAGTCTTAGCCCTAATGCTAGCCTCTGCCAATACATTTGTGTATAGATTTGATAGTAATGCCAACATCTTAGGTCTTGGTTTTCCTTTCACCCAACTATTGTTAACATAGCACATATTTCACATGACTGCTCCACTTCTTCTGACACCTGCAAGATAAAAATTCTCCTTTTTTAATGTTGAGTAATACCTATTAATAATTTGCATTTACAGCATCTTCTCTTGAAAACTGAAAACACTTCATAAATATAAGGATCAGAGCTCTCTAATACCTCTGAGAGGCAATATACTTTTTTCCCAATTCAAAACTAAAGAAGTTATTGCAAAAAAAGGTGTCACATTCAGTGCTGTGGCTGAAAGAGAAATGCAGAGCCTTGAGGAGACTTAAAGCCCCTTGAGTGTTTTTGCCACAAAACCACCCAGCAGTAAATGAGAAAACTGCGCGCACCATAAAAAGGACAGTCACACTGAATGAAGCTGTACCTCTGAAATACTAAGCCATTTTAGAGTCAAAGAATTTTTATGAAACCTGTTCATTTGAAGTATTTCCCGTGAGGCATTTTGAGTCAGATTCAAGCTGGTAAATAGAGGATGTAGGGGGAAAGGTCAAAGATACACTGACTAGCAAATGTGGGAAAAATACAGGCTGTCTACAGTTCAACCGGAGGAATGCTGATAACTGGAGATCCCAGTGCTCCCACCCCGTGTGCCTCAGCAGAGGCAAAGATCTTGCACAAAGGCACTTTATGGCACTGAAGTGTTCAGAAGGCTCCCTCTTCTGCATGGTGAGGATGGAGCGAACTGGGCTGATATGAAGCCGGGTGTGTACCGTCTCAGTGCCTTGTGACGGGAACTACAGCAGTATGTTGCCTAGTAATGATCTTTCTAGGGACTTGAAAGGCTTTATAAATTTTTAATTCTCCAAATAATAATCTGATAGTCTTAATACAGGCTTCTGATTTGAGTCTGTGAAACAACAGCTAGTGCACGTTTCCAATTATTGTTTTACTTTTTTTTTTTTCAATTTTCAGTAGCATCTCACTTTTGTGTGAGGTGACTTTTTTAACAAGAGACACATCAATTTTCATCAATCTTAGCTCACTATTCTGTGCTGACCGCAAGGTAGGATGATTCAAGTCACGTGCAAATCAGTTTTCGAGTGGGTTTAACTTCCTGAGCTCCCTATGGAGTGACTCCTCCTTTACACCAGCATAAGTGCAGTCTAAGGATCGGGCTACTGGCATTTGCAACTTCTCTTCCAAAGGATCTCTGCACCAAAGTCTACCTCTGTGATGTGGGTAGTGAATATATCTGTTTTGCTCTCCTTCCAGGCATGCATTTCCTCTAATATATATATTTTAGGGCAGTTAGGGGAAAAGAGATTTTATCTTTTCTCTTTAATCTCTTTTAAAGTCCTATTACCACTTTTAATTACTCTTGTTTAATTTTTGAGAACAAAAAATCTGTGAGATTTGTTGAGCTGTTTAAGTTTCTCATTAATCACTCCGAGTTTAGCATGGTTTGTGTCAGCTGAACGCCTCATGCAGAAGAGGGCAGCAGAGGCAGAGATTGCCCATCTACCCATTTGTGTCCGTTTGTAGCAAGCTTGTACCTGTTCTTCTTTGATTTTTTTGTCTTTTGTCTTGTGTCATGGACACATGGACCATAGATCTGGAGAACCAAGACAGCATGTCAAGACCCCAAGCCCCCACCATGGCCAGTTGTGGTGCCCCTTGCTACCTGTGCTGCTCACACTACCACGGTCATCAGCATAGCTGTTATCCTGCCCCTTCTGGGTCGTGAAGGACCCGGTGTGTCTTCTCTCCTATCTCTTGAGTGGGACTGGTTATGCTGGGAATGCCAGTCTGGGCACTGGGGCTGACCCAGTCCAGGCTATGGTTGTTCTAGACATCTCATGACCCTGAGGGACAGGGGATCAAGGGAGCAAAGTTAGATTCAGTGCCAGAGAACAGAGCACACAGCAGGAAGAGACAGAGGGGGGAAAAGAGCTTGTTTTCACCCTGCTTGTCTGCAGCCATTTGTGAAGCAGGTGACAACACTGGGAGGGCGTTGTCTGCAACACAGTGGGTTTGCTCCTGCCTCCTACACAAATCATGAGTGGTGACAGCTTGCCCGCTGTCACCAACAATCTCTGATCATCATGGATACAACCTCCTTCCATTTCCCAAGGAGGAGTACTCTGTCATGGGCAATGAAATGCCCATGGAGATGGTTGGCCTGTGGTGTATTGTCCTCCCTGAAGTGTATAGATAGGGGTTCCCTGTCTGCAGCTTTCCCCTTCTTTTAAACTTCTTCCTATCTTCTCTTAAGAAAACATTACAGAAGGAAATGTATGTGTTTGAGGCAATTGCTCACTTCTACCAGTGCCTCTTGAAGATCTCATGATTCATGTTTATTTGTGTAAATGAGAATGTGGCACTTGAGTTGCATTCAAATGGAGAGAACAAAATAAGTAATGACGTGTTAGGCAACTTTTCCTCTTGAAGACATAATGAGGCTTTTTACTGCTGCATCACTCTTTCCTGCAAACTCCGTTGTAAAATCACTTACTGCCACCATCTGGACATCAAAATATAAAATATTTTTTTTATATAGAACACAACATCAAATAAGTCAGTACAACCAATACAAATGTGACTAGAACATAGATCTTTTGGATGTATACAACAATATCAACTGGATTGGAAATTTTTATAGTGTGTCTCTCCAGAGAGATATCCTTAAGGAAAAGTGTGTGTGTGTGTGTATGTGTGTGTTTGTGTGTGTGGCAGGAGGGATATCTGTAATTTCTGCAATTCTCATGTAGTAGATAAAATCTAAGTAAAATAACTTTCATTGCACATATTCGTGAACTTGAATTAAAGGGGCATCTAATAAAAGCACTGTAAAAATATTAAGAATATTTTTGCCTGTACTTCGGTACAGGATGTACCGAATATTGTCTTCTTTCCACATAGATACCAACTGCATTCATGAATTCATAGACAGCTTTTGCATAGAACCTGGAAACCTAAATTCTTAAAACCCTTTTTCTGCCACTTTGCAAATTCAGTCACATTTTTCTATGACATATTCAACTATGTAACACTGTACTGTATATAGCCAGGAAGTACCATGTCTACATTACTTGACCATCATCAGGATTGTCTGGTTGAGACTGGATTAGTCAGGGTGTCAGGAGATGGAAGTGATCTCCTTCTAATATGATTTATATTAGCCGAGAATTTGGTATTCTCTCTATAGTTTTGTGTAGTATCTTTGTGTAGCCCAAATAAAGAATAACTAACACAACAATAAGTAATAAAGGCATTTCAGAGTACACTGCAATGCAATGTACCAGATTACTTTTACAACCAAGCATGTCAGGACAGCATGTGCTCTACTGACCCATCTGCATTAAATTTTTGTTTACTCTTACATCCCATTTCAGGTGAACATGGTTCATATTTTTTTAATTAAAATTATATCAGCCTTAAATTGAACTATCTTCCTTAAAGAAGTTAAGCTACCCTTCTTTAATAAAGGCACTATTCCCCTCAAAAAAGACAGTAGTAGAAATTTTCTTCCCTTCCCAATAATTTATTTTCATTTAATTATACTGAACATCATTTCTTCATCTCACAGTAGCTGGGATAAGTGTAGTTGGTTATTACTCCCCTGCTTGTGATTGCCCTCAGGCACACTGTGAGTGATTTCATTTTACAGGTGCTCACCTTCAAACCACACAAACCTGTCTGCTTGCACCAACATACTAACCACCTGCTAGCCTTCCAGCAAAGAGCTAGGAGAAGTCAACATTAGAAGAAGGCTGTATCTATAAGTGGGTGTTCGTGACCCTCTAGGGATGCCCTTGGCAGGAAAGGTACTCAAGTAGTCAAAGTACTACTCTCAGCTCTGGAAGACACACTGGAGTCCTACTGAGAGTAAGGCTGCAGGAAACTGCTATTCTCTGAGAGAGCGCCATACAGGACAATCTGAAACAAAATTTAAGTGGGAACAACCACTCTTGTTTTGTGCTTTCCAGAACCAGAGGCAAAAGGCCTCCTTTTTTAATTAAGGCACTGGATATGTGGATGGTTTCCTCTGCTCTTTCCAAATTTTGGATATGTTTGCATATTGCATTACAATTATCTGTAAATGGATTTTATAGGGACATATTCCAATCCTGAATATTTAAGTAGACAGACTGGATTGATGTATCTCTTCTACAGAGAAGAGATTCTCTTCGTTTCCATACAACGGCATGGAAGCATAGTGGGGGAAGACAAAGGGAAACATGGGAAAGGCATGGAAAAATGAGGAAAAAGGCACCTGGAAAGGGCAAAGGGAAATGAAGAGCACTCCACACACAAACCTTCTTTGGCTCATGAATTTAACATGTGTGTAATGTTTCTTATGAGAAGTCACATGAGGAATTTAAACTAGCCCCTAGGCAAGTCTAATCTGAACAAGCTGCTCTGAGACAAGCTACAAATTGCAGGATTTAATAAAAAGGGTCAGCAGAGCAGAGGATAACACAGAAGGGGAAAGAGCTAGTCTAACATCAGACCTTGAAATGCAGTCTCCACAAGCAGATCTTAAAAATACACTATATTGAGGTAGATAAGGCTGTAAAGGAGATATTGCATGAAAATTCCGCACAGCTGGGAGTGTAAATTGCATAAGATTTCCTGACACTGACTTTCTGTCCATGGAGAGTGACACAGTTCTTCTCACTTGCACCCCTGATGTGTCTGTGTCTTGCATTGTGTCCCTACCATTAGGTGTCACCACTCCACAGCAGTAGACCTGTAGGAGATAAATTCAGAAAGTTGTCTAATATAGCAGATGCCATATTCGTAAGGGTTCCCAGTCTGCTCCTACAAAAGGATTTTCCTGAGTAACAAGCTAAGCTACTGAAGCAGACATCAAGAGTGGCACTGGATGAGACTGGAACAGATCCTGAAAGCCCCTGGCATTGTTGGAACGGTTTGGTTTCAGGCTCTTAATATTGAGGTTCAGGTTCTGTGTAGATTCAGCCTCAACACTGCAGAGTAAGGCTCCAACCTGACTTTCAGAGTGCCTCACTTGCCTTGCTCCTTGGCCCTTTCTCACTGGCCAATGAGCCAAGGACTCATTTAGCTGGGACAAGTCGGGACAATGCCTTTGCCACTGCACCTGCACGTGGTGCAGCTTGGCTTCACATCATTCATGCTTGTTGGACAGATCACTGTCTCTGGGCTCCCTGGACCCAAAGTGGTGATGGGGTTAATATTGCTGGTATTGATTCATGAGGAAAACACAGATGGAAATGTGTTGCCTCATCTCTCTCATGCACCATAATGCTCTGTATCTTCCCCATGACAAGAAACTGTACTATAGAGGATTAAACACTGGAACAACACTACTCCTGGGATACACAAGTGTCATCTGCTTAGCAAAACAGATTTTGGAAATCATAGCAATTATTTGCTGACTGGTCACATTACAGGGATGGCCAGCAATCCTCACTGCAGTTTTCATGGAGTTAAATAACTCTTTACACAGGAGTTTTCATAATAAACTGGAAACAATGGATGAAACGTCTAGATCCACTCGTTTAGGTCTGTGCAAGCTTGGCTTCCCAACAAAGCCTCAAGCAGAGCCAGTAAGTTGTTGGTTCCTGGTGTCACTACCTGACCACACTACCTGAAGACTGGGAGATATCCAAATCCCTAAGCAGAGAGGCCAGGGCAGGCGCATGAATCCCCTGACTGCAACCAGCAATGTCTTGCCAATTAATTCAATACTTTCAAATAACCAAGAATTCTTTGGAAACTCAAGGTTAATTTTCCTCCTGTAACTGATACTTACTTAGCAAAATAATCACGTGACTTAAGGAGAAAATGTGAATCACATTGTGGAATTAAAAATATTTGCAATTTTGGCTGATGGGGGAGTGATCTGTCACACCAACTGGTGCTGATGAGCTCATTTTGGCCTGAGACTCTGCAGACTCATTTCTCAGATGTGATCACCTCTTCTCTACAGTTGGGAGAGCAACACTGACCTAGCAAAGTGTGAGGGCTCCACAGGAATAATTTTCCCTTCCTACCTTTTACCCTTCTCCCATCAGGAGAGGAAACTAGAGAGATTTCTGTCCTTTCCGTGTTCTCCTGCTTCTTAAATTCGTTGTATCCAAAGAGGTTGCAGAGGTCATGAATATAGTCTATATGCCTTCCCCACAAAGCTTTGTAGTCAAAATCATTAGACAAGGGGAAATTACTTGCTTTTAGCAAAACTTCCAAAATGAGCCACACGAAGAGCCTGTGGCAGGGCCCAGATGTGCACGATGTTCTCTGAAATCCCAGTCAGTGTCTGCAATGAGATCCACAATGAGCAGACCTGTGTCCTTCCAGCCAGACACTACACTTCTGAGTCTGAAGGAGTGCCTTGTGGGATATATGGCCTGCCAGGGACAAAAGCAGTATATCTAATTAGTAATACAATCAATTAAGAGACTCCAGAAGCAGGCCAAACCAAGGGCCCACTTCACTCAGTACCTTCTCCCTATTAAAGGAGAACAGTAAAAAATTAAGTATGATGCAATTTTTTTCTCCTGGTTAACCCATAACCTCCATAAATCCTCATAATCTCCCAGGTTATGGAAATCTGCATTTTATAGATTTCAGGAGTTGGAAGCTGCATCCATTCAAAACTGTTATAAAGGCACTTTTAGATCTAGACTTCACAATTGTCTAACTCTTTTGAATCTGTTTATAGCCACAGTGTCCACGACATCCTGTGACAATGAGTTTCATAGCTTAAATGGCTCCATTTAACACATCTGCATGAAAAACTGCTTTCTTTTTTGTCCCTTCTTGCCAAAAATTTCATTGTGTGCCTCCTAGTTCTCTTTTCATGGGGAACAATAAATAACGATTCCCAGTTCATCTTCTCCAGACCACTTGTGACTTTATAGAAATTTATTTTTAAAAATGTTTTAAAATGCATTCCCTGAGATTTCATCAGTGTCTTCACAGAGATATACAACCTGTTTCATATTACTTGGGTTGAAGCCTGCTGTGGCTTTTTTCCAGTTACATATTTTAGCAATGAAAGTAAGTATGTCCAGCTGAGCCTCTTGCATCATTTTATGTATTTTTCTGGCAATATTGCTTCCTTCTTTTTAGAACTTCATGGGAAGTATTTATTTAAAAGCAAGACTGGATGAATACTTCCCTCAGTGGCCTGTCTGAGACACTCAGGGGTACTCCAGAGACTAACTGAAGGAAAATTGGGGTCACTGGGGGAATCCTGCTGAATATGGGCAGTGGAAGAAGGGCAAGAACTACATGGCCTGTGAGCTGGACTGACGGCTGGAAAATCTCACTTGTTGATGAGCACAGGTTCCCAAAGGATGATTTAACTTCCAGCATCAATTTGTTTGCACAGGGATTCACCCCATAGGTTGAGGTTTGCTGCCAGCTGGGAATAGGCTTCGGGTGCAGTTATACTTTAAAAGCAAGCTGAAGTCAAAACTGGGTGTAGCTGCTTATTTCTAACAACTTTCCCCTTCCCTTCCCTTTCCCCTTCCCTTNGCCGCGCGTGCCCGGGAGCCGCTGCCGGAGGAGGTGCAGGCGCTGCGCACGGAGCTGGAGCTGCTCCAGGACACCCTGCGGGACATCACCCAGGTCCTTCCCTTTCCCCTTCCCATTCCCCTTCCCTTTCCCCTTCCCTTTCCCCTTCCCCTCCCCCTTCCCTTTCCCCTTCCCTTTCCCCTTCCCTTCCCTTCCCATTCCTGCCCCTGAGGAAACAGAGGCTGCCCAAGCCTGCCTAAGCTTGCTCATTTTTTCATTTCTTTGAGGTGCCTGGCAGACTTTTGGCCTCCTTCTAGTAGTCCATAGACTGGTATAAAACTTTCCCTGTCAGGGTTGCTGGTAAGCTAATGAGGGGAACCATATAGGAAACAAAACAACAAAAAACAATCAAACAAAAAAACCCACCACTGAAAAGAAAAATCTCTTGATTTCCAGTAGAAATTGAGCTTTTTGTCTTCTGGGAGTGGAATGATATTGAGAGGGCTTTATGCTGTGCTTTTATAAAACAGGACAAAGGGGATACTGGTGAAGATTTAAGCTGTAACATCTTCACAAGACCAGATGAGGTCTATCTGCACTGCTCTGGAGAATCACCTCAGTTGGGGATGGCCAGTTCTTAGTGGGTCCCTGAGCAACTTGGAAGGTGGTTGGGTTATCTCTTGCAGGGTCCAGTCCCGCATGGTGCTCCCTGAGACCCAGCCCTTGATAGTGGGGCTGCAAGAAGGTAAAAGGTGCCAGTTTGTGGAGCTGGGATGCATGCTGTATTCCTCATAAAAACACAAATCCTTCATTGCTGACTGTCTGCTCTCCTGGTTTACAGAGGGCATGAGTAAAGGAAGGTCCTGCCACTGGTCCTAGTTGATCCAAATTCCCAGAGATCCAAAGGAGATGCAGCCCTCTGGGCCACCCTGGAGTGCCTGAAACCAGATCCCAGACAGCTAAATGGCCTCCCTGGGACTTCAGCCAGAGGTCAGGCCCTTGCAAAATAAATGTATTAGAGCAAGTCTCCTGAAGAGGTCTTTCAGACTTATTATTTCCCCTTTGTGAGAGTATTTGAGCCAATGTGACATCAGCTTCTGCTAAAGAGAGCCATCTATGCTATTTCTTCAGTCTAGGCTGTGCAGTATCTGCCCAAGCATCCGGCTGAATGCTCAGGGAAAGAGGATCCCACTCCTCAGAGGAGTTCCCACATGCAGTATTTCTTAACATGCCTGAGGTCCTGCCTGTATTGCAATGCTATCCTTGTTCAGCCATATTTTTCTATTCTGATCTCTTGGGCTTTCTTGAATCCTTTTTTCTGCTGTAGATGGTCCTAAACAGCAGAGCAAAGACTTTCCTTCAGGTCATGTGCTGAGTACAGTGAAAAAAGCATCTCAGAGCACCCTTGGTCATCTGAACTCAACCAGACTCAGAAGTAAGGATGCAGCTGCAAGATTTTCCATCAGGCAGGGACTTTCCCCCACCTATTTCAGCAGGGAAACCAAGGGAGAAAGGGGGAAAAATCTGCAGTCATGGCCCAGAATGGCTCTGTACAAAACCTGCACAGGACCCCTTTCCTCTTTGTGTGTGGCCTTTCCCAAGAAGTTCTGGCTTCACAGTTTTGGAACTCTCCATGCGCAGAAAGTGCTGGGGATCCTGCTGTAGCAATGGCTACATTGGCTGAGGTTATGCATGGTGGACCAAGAGGAGGAGATCAGTGCCTCCACTGAGAGCACTGCAGGTGTGAAAACCTGGATGGATGAGATGCTCTATAGATTTTTTGAAGAGAGAACCACCTGGATAGCATATTTAACCAGTTCATGTGTTATCTTGCATGTTATGTAATAAGTTGGGGGGAAGTAAGAAGACACTTCTGCTTTATGAAATATTTGTGATAAAAACCAGTTATGCAAGAAATACATAAATTAGTGCCTATGTTGTGAAAAGCTGGCTATGCCTGCGGTAAGCATCTACAGTTCTGGTCACACTTTGGGCATCTCCATTACAGACAAAGGGGGAAGTCTGCTAGTAGTCACCTGTTTAGGAAGACTTCACTTTATGGCCAGAACTGTGGGTTTTGTGGGTATTCCTGCAAAGGAGCTGAAATCACTGGGGCAAAGGAATAGCAGAGACAACTAATGAATAACATTGCAGGGAGCAGCTCATCACTGCAAGCAGTGGTACTTGCTGACCAGGAGCTTAAATGAGGATAAGGAAAGACACACCAAGGTTTGAGAAATAATGAGGACAACAAGTTGCAAACAATCAGTTGCTGTTCATGCCCTTACAGCCCTTCACTGCGGAGTGATGAAGACTCACATTATCATGCAGTGATTTTGGAGAAAGTACTTCTCTTTAACTCTTTTGATAATGCTTTTGCTTTCTTTCTCTTCCCCCCTTTCCTCCCTCTCATTTATAATATTGTTTTGATTAACCCTCTTTCATTGCTTATTGTGAAAAAGCAGAGTATGTTAAGTACTGGCATAGAATAACTCCATTTTTCCGTTTGGCCTCTACAAGTTGAAGCCAATGCTGCTGCCAGGCAAAACCTAGCTGAAGAGTCACAGAGGCAAATCTAGACTTAAAAATATGAGATTCTTATGTGCCAGACACAAAGTCTTTGAAAGTTAGAGAGCCTGGCAACATCACATAAGCATGCACAGTAATATAAACATTGCTCTAAAGAGTAGTCTTCAGATCACACTCCAAGGCTATGCAGAAGAGGGGGCAGAAATCTAATATCAAATGGTTTGGAAAAATTTCCATGGGTTGGTGCTGCACTAACAGAATGCTGCAGATGATGTGACTGTGGTACACTAGGCAGAAGAAAGAAGTAATGCTTCTGCAACCTCAAAAATTACAGATAGTATTATGCTGACTGAAACAAGGAAAGCACATGACTAAGTTTTTCTTCCAAAATTGTAATAGAAGCTTTTGCTGTTTAGTAAATATTTCTCCTCTGCTGCCACTCTTGAATAAAGACATCTGTAGCTGAGATATATGAGACTTCTGTTTTTTGATGAGGTCTTTGGGTAATGTAATATCTTTCTGCACAATTAGTTTGTTTCTACTTGTGTTCTTGGTCTGATTTGCATTCCTGCTCTGAATTTGGACGCAAGAGACAAATATCCAGATAATTACCTGCAACAGCACTGCATTAGCTCTCTGAAGAATCATGAAAAAGGGTCCAAGAAGTCAATCTAAGAGAAAAAAAACCAAGATTAGCTAAGGAAAGTTCAACCTACTGACCTACAAATGTAGGCCTGACAATGAGCTCAAAAGCAGCGCAATTACTGCATGTTACACTGGCCAGAAGCCAGAGTGGAAGCAGGAGATGAAGGCTGTCTTTCTATGCATCTGTTGGTGAAATTCAGCACCAGATCTAGGTGCAATTCAATAGGATTCCTGTTACATGAGTAGCTGCTGCCTGAGCATTCTTGCACCATTCACGGAGTCACACACACACCACACGAGACTTCGCCTGCTGGGACCCAAGTCTGAACCAAGAGTGCCCCTTTTGACTCCTCACTCACACACACACTCACTCTCATGTGCACTTCCTTCAGGCTCAACCACAGGTTTCTTGTAGAAGGGACTCAGCCATCAGAATAATCAAGTAAATTACTTAATAGAGTGGTACCACAGCAGGTCACCTTGAGCTGGATGACTTCAGAGAGGGACTCTGAACAAAGAAAGCCCTGGGCAATTACACCTGCACAACTCACATACCCACTCCTCACAAGCTTGTCCCATGCCCTTGTTGGTCCAATGGTGATTTTTGGTCTGGGGTCTTCTAACACCTGTTGGATTCTTTCTCTGTGCCCATGCAGGCAAGCCATTCACCACTCTTATCAAGTTGCAGCTTCTGCTGACAGTTGTAGCCTCCTTATCTGCTGGTTTGCATTTCTGGTGCACCTGCTCACTGGTAGAGCATGGGAAACCAAAAGAGTCCTACACTTATGATAAACATTACTTAGCAACAACAAAAACACCAGTGTGTTATCAATATTCTTCATATACTAAAGACAAAGCACTGAAACAGCTACTAGTATAATTACTAAGAAACTAGTATTTCTTAACACTCCTAGTCCTAAAACAATACTCTGAGTTTATCCAGAGGCCAGTTTGTATTGATCTCCAGTGGAAAAGTCTCTTAAAACTGAATCCTATGAAAACAAACATGAAATCTCATCTTGGAAACCTTTAGATATTAAACATCAGAAATAAACATCCCTTTTGTATCATGGACTTTATGCTTGATTCTGCAAGAAGCTGAGCATCTGCACTCTATTCAAGTGCAGTGCTTATGAACATTCTTTCTGTGAAACATATATACTGTCTCTTTTGTTTCAGTGTTAATTCTCGGATACTTAAAAGTTAGTATGAGCTTTTTTGTTTCGTGCCTCATGGAACAGAAAGGACCCAATCACTCAGAAGCAGGTATTTTAAAAACTGATAACTGACAAGATTATGAAGATAATAATAGCACACATACATAGAAAACATAGTTGATTTCTTCATATACAACAATTCTGTCTATATAATAAATGTGTGCACTAGGGTTCTCAGATGGAGAAGTATGCTGTAACACACTGCTGCTAAATGTGAGTGACATGACCAGAAAGAGGAGGTGTTGTCATCCAGGGGATTTGAAAACATTTAACAAATTCAACATCTGAGAAAAAGCAAAATGCTGAGTAGGCTAAATGCTGTAGTAGCCCTTTAGCATCAGATTAACAGGAAAGTTAACTGTGCATTATCTAGGTTTTTGTTTTTGAGTCAGGTATTATCTTCATCTAAGCCCATTGTGATGACACCCTGATACTGCTAAATCTCTGTGTACAGTTAAATAACATCCTCTGGAGAGGAAAACACACTGCACAGCTTAAAGTCATAAAAAGGAATTGTGTCATAACTATAGAGATACAAATATGGTTCCTTCAAGTGACAATTTTGAAGTTAGTTATTTAAGTTGCAAGTTAATATTTTCATATGTGTATTGTGATTTTTAGGTGCTTTACTTTTGAAATTATATAAGTAATTCAAAACATCGGGTCTTTATAGCACCTTAAACATAGCCTAAAGAACATAACCTAAAAGCTGAGGCTAATTGTGTAAGCTGTGTGCATGTCTAGAAACATAGAAGTTTAAAGAAAAAACAAAACAAAGACTGCCTGTACAAAAGTATTTTAAAAATCAGAAGAAAAGGGAACTGAAAAAAATACAAAGTAGGTTCCCTCCAAATGAAAAGAAGGATGATGGAAATTATATTTAACAGACCATCGGACAGGTAGAAATACAAATGTATGAAGTGACTGTTGGCCTCTATAGGGAGGATAGGACTGAGAAACACTTTTACACAGGAAAGGAATGAAATAGACATTCTAAAGTTGTTAAAAAAACAAATGCAGGATAAACTACTAATAAGATATTGCTCTAAAATATTTTCTACCCTCTGTGTCCCTGGAAACTGGATCCACTAATGGTCACACTCAAACAAAACTAAGCAGTTCCTTGTAAATCATTACGCTGGAGTATTAAGTGCTCAAGATGTTAAGAGTTACTGGAGAAAAAGTGGACATCTAACTTACCCTTATTATAAGCTAATGTGGAAAGATGTCAGGTTAGTGTGGAGAAGTCATAAAACCACAGCATGTGTTGGGATCGAATGACTGAAGGTGGCCTGGGTATTTTCTAACCCATCTGACTTATATTAGTGTTGTTCCACTGACCCAAGTGGAGCTGCAGCAACGTGCAGCACCTGAAGGCCCAGAGCTGTGTAAAGACACTGGAAATTTTCGATGAAAGGATGCAATCACCAGCTCCTTGGTGGTATAATGTGTTCACAGACCCACATGCCACTCTGGGACAGTAGGTATGCCAGGGAACCACAAGGGTGGGTTGCTCCTTGGGAGCAGTGGAGGTGTGCTGATACCCACAAGGGCACAGCCTTTTGCTTCCCAAAAATCCTCTTGGTAAAGGTTAATTAAAATGTCTGGCAGAGCTAAGCACACATAAAACACACTTAGTTAAATACATATATGAATACAACACATAAAGGACGGAGTTACACAGGCCCTGGGGTCTGAACATGCTTAAACCAGATGCTTTAACAAGATGCCATTAACTTAGGCTGACCCTCCAGCCCACACCTCCCCTCAGCACTGTTTACTACCATCCCATGAACTCAGCAAGGCTGCAACTGGCAATTTACTTTCCAGCCTGCTCTTATCTTGCTGATTTGGCCACAGCTTTCTCTCCCAGGCACAATACTAGCTGTCCCTGAACTTTTGATAACTTGAGGATAACAAAACATACATGATGGCAAGCCAAGTGGGAGGGCTAGAGGCATTGAAAGAGATTCAGAGTAAAGTTGTGTACGATTAATTCAATAGGCATGTCAAGAAGAAATCAGGGCAAGATTTCTGCTATTGTTATAGGAGTGTTTGCTCCTCCAGATTTCATTAGCGTGGGCCCTCATTCAAACTTCCCTTCTGCAAAGACTGCAGGAAGCTTGCTGGCAGTGATTCCTCACCTTGTGCCTCCTGCAGACTTTGCCCATGGGGAAGCCAATCTGGATCACACCAGAATTCTCAGGAAGGTCTGAATCAGTGTGGGCAGCGGTGTCTGGACCTGCTGACACTCCAGCTGTGCTGGCTTCACATTGCCAGGTGGGGTGTAACAGGAAGGGGGTGTGTGGGAGGGATTTGGTACCATAGGGGAAAGAGGTTGGGTTGAGCTGATCTGGACAAAACTTAGGTGAGAACAAAGTACCTTGAAGGTGGAGAAAGGCTGACCTTGTAAAACCCTGTTCAATGCCATGAGCTCTTTGTTCCTCTTCCTTTTACCTTTGCCCAGGCACAAATGAGAATTACTTGCTAGGGCTTTAGAGGTTGTAAAAACTTTGCCTCTTAGGTAGTTGCTTGTGCAATGTGTAAGCTAAATCTGAAAACAAGAACCATGACTAAGCAGGTATGAAATTGCTTGCAAGGCTCTTTTTTATGACTACAAAACACTGTCAGCATATTTCTGCTTTGAATTAATTGCTTTTCTAATCCCTTATTGTTTTATGACAGCTGAAATTGCCTAACTGGACATCAACACATATGAACGACTAAATGGTTTTTGCATCTTATTTTATGGTCTGACCTCTGGTTTGAAATAAACTGCCTACTAAACAAAATAAGCTTCCCTGTTTTTCTGATGTCACATAATTGTGACTTTTGAGAAAGAGAAGTGGGCGCAGCAGTAAATTTAGAAATCACAAAAAGAAAAATTTGTTGGGGTTATTTTTTCTTCTTTTCCCAAAACACACAGCAAAAGACCTACTGAAGCTCCTTTCCTCTCCTGACTTAGTTTATCTGGGCTTGTCTGCATGTGGTTCTACTCTAGCCAGTTTATGCAAAGCTCTAGGGTGTCACTGTGGATGATGTTCCATTGCAAATACCCTCTTTTTCATGTGCTTCTCACATTCTCATCTCAGATTCCCACCCAGATGGCACAGCTAGGGCAGTGGGATGCTCTCGAGAGGCCCATGCACTTTGCCATCAGTTGGTGAGCCTACAGAAAGCATCTCTTGGTCTTGCACTGTAGCTCAAGCCTTTCAACCCTCTTGTGCCTGCAGCTACCCACAGTTCCTGTTGCGCTGTTGCTGTGTCTGTGTGTGCACAGGCTGAAGATGTGCTGCTTCAAGAACCAGTTTCTAAGGGCAGCAAAGGTCAGGTTCTGCATTTGCCATTACATGCCCATGGTTTCTGGCAACGGTTTTGTCAAGAGTAACTGCCCTTTGTTGCGAAAGTTTGCTGTCAAATTGGCTCTTGGCTCGTATTACACAGAGATAACTTTTTTTGTGTATGTCCTCACTTGAGTGCTTGCTGCTGTGTTTATGTGGCTGATGCAAGGTCACCCATGGTACAGAACAATTTATTTTCAGTGTCTGACTCAGGGAATCAAATTAGTTTCATTGAAACTGAGTACACAAACCCTGGGCCAGAGCAGGGCCCACCAGGCCTCTTGTCTTAGGTCCTAATTCCTCACCTCTTTTATGTGCGATCAGCCATAGTGCTCTTTCCTGACTTGGAAAAAGAGAAATTTGGGTGATCACATTTACTGCTTGGTGACAGCTGACCTCCCACAGACAGGAGATCTCTTTTAGTATCCCTGCGTAGAACTGTGAATAAATAAATAAATAAGTAAATACTTTTGACAAGGATTATAAAAAAGGGGGTGCCTAAAAAATCAGTTTTGGTGATACTAAGTAAAGGCAATCAGGGATGCCAGAGTCTCATGGCTGTTCTGCAATGGCTGGGCATATGGGCCCTGGCCAGGGTCAGGTGGAGCCTCATGGCTTTCTGGTTGCCAAAGTTCTCACTTAGAGAATTAAACTGAGGGGCTGTGGTGATGCAGCCCAGGACACAGCCCATGGCCTTCCACCTTCCCTCTTCTGCTCTGTCCCTTTGATCCATCTGTCCCTCTTTCCACTGTTTCTGCCTCTGCTGAGGCTAGGTTTGATTTTTTTCCCATTTTGCTTTAAGAAAAAGGGTGAATGTTTTTGAAAGGGTTGACTCCCCTCTCCTTCAGCTGTTTCAGCCATTTAAATGTGGAAACACTTTCCCTGCACTTGCTCGCAGTTCAGCAGCTAAGCGTGTGAGGCCCGGCTGCCACCCCAGCTGCGGGGCAGGCAGGCAGCCAGGCCCGGATGGGTTTTGCTCTGTTCTTCCAGTTCTACGGTCGCGGTGCTCTTCCAACAGCTGTCAGGGCACAGCTTTGATATCCAAAATGTTGTTTTAGCCTTCCGGGTAGAGGCAGAATAAAAACAGTTGTACCTCCCCGTCGGGGAATCGAACCCCGGTCTCCCGCGTGACAGGCGGGGATACTTACCACTATACTAACGAGGAGCTGTACAGACATCGTTTCTGCAGCAGTGCCCACATCGCGTTCGGAGCTCACAGCAGGCCCTCGGGCCAACCTCGCTGCGGGGCGCTGCCCGCGCCGCGCCTCCCGCGCTGCACCACGGGGGCTGTAGTTCCTTGTGCGGTGCCCGGCCCGCACAGCGCGGAGGGCGGCACTGCGCCTCCCAGGGGCCGGCGCGGCGGGGCGGGCAGGGAAGGGAAGGCAAGGCAAGGCAAGGCAGGGCAGGGCTAAGCAAGGCAAGGCAGACGGCGAGCGCGCGATGGCGGACCCCAGCTCCTTCGCGTCGCCCGCGTGCTGCCTCACGCGGCACCTCCACCTGCGCTGCCGCGCGGACTTCGGCGCGCGGGCGCTGCGGGGCACGGCCGCGCTCACGGCGCGCGCGGAGCGCGGGGCGCTGCGCTGCCTGGTAACGGGGCCGGGGCGGGCGGACCGGCCTCGCCTGTCTCCTCGCGTCCTTCCCCCCCACCCGGTCCTTCCTTCCCTCCTCCGCCGTCGTCCTGGTCCTTCCTTGCTTCCCTACCTCCTTCCTCCCCGCTGCTCGGCCCTCCCCAGACCCTCGGACCCTTCGCAGCCCGCCCCGGTTCTCGCTTGCTCCCCCGCCAAAACCCGGCGCGCCGCGCGAGGGAGAGGCAGGAATGGGTCTTTTCCCGTTAAAACGGCGAAGAGCCTGTTGCGGAAAAGCTGGGAATAAATAGGCCACTGGAAGACCACACTTAGGGCTTTTCCACCTGGGTGTTTCGTTATGCCAGCTCTTTCCTTGTCTATCTGTGCAAATAAGCGTATGAACCTCTTTAGCTCCTCTTTATAGGCAAAGTTTGGCATCCGTGGGCTTTTCTCATGCGGAATGCATAAAATTATTTTGTGGTTGTCGCTTTTTTTTTAAAAAAGGCTAATCGTCTAAGTGATAAAAAGTAACACTTCACTCGAGCTACAAACGAGAGTGCCGTACTAAGTTACCTTCCGCTGAGTGAAAATCCGGATTCACAGTGGCTTGTTCCAGGAAGGAAGCCTTGGCCAGCTCTTTTTTATCGTTCTCCTCACCTCACTGGGATACTGTGAAGCCTGGTGCCTTTGTACTTCGCTTAGTAAACTGGTTTTGCTTCCATAAGTTGGTCATAAGTTAGCTTTTTATTTCTTTCCCCTCCAGTTTTCCCAGTTCAGTACTGCTCTCTCAAAATGCTGGTTCCCAGTGGTCAATGCAGTCAGTTTTTCTGGTCTTAGTCAATACTTTTTCCTCCAGAGAGACTTATGTTTAAGATTTCATAAATGCTGCATTTATTATTACACTGTTTAACAGGTATTTAATATTTTCTTCATCCCAGGTCTTGGATACAAGAGACGTACAGGTATTTAAAGTGACTGTAAATGGACAGGATGCAGAATTTTCTTTTGGAGAAAAGCACAGTTTCAAGGGGACCCCCTTGGAAATCACATTTCCTAAAGAACTAAGAAGGTACACACTTTTGCTTGTTCCTATTAGATGTTTCCAAAATGCACTGTAAATGTAAGCTGCTTGTCTGCCTGTAGAGTTGTGTAAAGCTTGCAAAGGGACTTAAATTTAGGGTGTTGCATTCATTTGATATGATCTTGTAGGTTAATTTCATTTTTGGCTTTCATTAGACAAGACTTTGGGAGTCTTTTTACCTGTTCCCAGATCATATATCACATACAAAATGACTTCCTAAACTGAGTAGCAAAATTATGCGTGATGTATCAGAATTTTTCCAGTGCTTCTCAGCAGTAGTAGTGTTTCTGCTTCAACTCGTTGAATTTTGTCTTTTCAGAATCACTGCAGTGTAGTACATGCAGTTACAGCCCCTGTTTGCCATTCCTTTATACAAGGACTGGCTCTGCATTGCTGTAGAACTTCAGATTACCACTGTGATGAGAGAGAAGCATGTTTTCAAATAATAATAATAGTTTTATTGTGTTGACTGTGCTAAATCTAAGTCCCTGAAAACTGGGACTTGAGTGTTTTGGCATGATAGAGAATGAACTAGCCCTAGTCTACCTCTTAAATAGCACGAATTAAAAAATCATTGCCAAATTACAAGATGCTTTTTAGTAGTTTGTTTTGTAGTTTTTAACTCCATGTTATCGTACCGCTCCATGATGCCAAAGCTGTGATTGTGTAAGGAAGTTCCACTGCTTGAATACAACTGTATACTAAGTAGTTTCTTACTGTTTGGGTTCCGGAACTGGTTACTACTTCTAAAAACTCTTGTCTGGTTTCTAATTCTTTTTGTTAATGTTATACTCTGAATTAGTGCAATTTAGAAACACGCATAGTGTGGAAGAGAAAGGAATGTCATACAATAGCTGTCCTTTCTGAGAAACACTTATGATCTAATATGAAACTTTACCAGTTAAGTACTTGAGCAAACAGGCCACAGCAGAAGTGTAGGCTTGTTTCTTTTGTTTGGCTTTCAGGTGCCTTTTTTCTTTTTTTTTCTTTTTTTCTTTTTTTTTTCATTTTAGTGCTAAATTTCCTTGTAAGAAAAACAAGGAAGTTAGGAGTTGTGATTGTAAGAATTTATAATCTTGTGTAAGATGTAGTCCCCCATGTAAGTATCAATAAAAAAGCGATAGGAAAGGGCAGGAGTTACAACTAACAGCCTGACTGTTCAGAAAGCAATGTGCCTTATGAATACAAAGTATTTTCTCTTTTTCTTGTCGAATATGTACTTTGGAATACTGCTTATAAACCAGATATGTATACCTGGTCAGCTTATCTAGTGTCCAACTCCTCTGATTAGCTGAAGTTTATTCTAGTTTATGGTTGAGTTATTTATTCCAAGAGTTGCATGTATAACCTGGAACTTTCTCAGAATAGAAGCAAGTACTTCTATGCACTTTTGTTGTCAATGGTGCCTAAGACATGTTTTTACAAAATAAGAGTGTGAAAGTGTCAGGCTTCTATGTGTTCTCTTGTTAGCAAGCTGATACCTGTCTTACACAGAACTGTTAGTTTTCACTTTACACCAATTCTGAAATGTTGAATAAAAATGGGAACGCTTTTTATTTTTCTTGTTAACCCTACTGTTACTAGGGATTTTCAGTAATTATGGAAAATTTTCACTTTTTTTTTTTTTCTGCTTAAGGATTATATTTAGAGAACATTGACATCAGTTGCAGATTCTAATTTTTTTTTATTTATGGAATACGCATTATCTGTTAATTTCTCATGTATATTCTTTTGTAGGGTTCTGCACTTTTTTGTTTGATTATTGCAGTGTCGTTTTCATACATCTATGTGAAACGTTAGCTAGTTGTGACAAAACTATATCTGCATAGCTAGTCCAAATAGTTTAAAGAAAAAGTCCATATTCTCGAAGAAAGGAAAAGCTTCTGGTTACTGAAAACAATAATAGAAGTGTCTTGACAAAAATTGATCTTAACTAGCTTAACTATCAAAATTGAAAGGGAAAGGTTGTTTTTAATATGCTATTTGATCTCATTTTTAATGCATTTGAGACAGTGCTGCAGACCTTTTTTCCAGAAATCTTTGTAGAGGTATTCCAGTGTGACCAGGATTTGTGTCAAAACAGCCTATGTTCTTTATTACACAGGGGACAAGAAGCAATTGTTGAAATTTCTTTTGAAAGCTCTCCAGAGTCTTCAGCTCTCCAGTGGTTTACTCCAGAGCAAACTTCTGGAAAGAAACACCCATTTCTCTTCAGCCAGTGTCAGGTTGTGGATTGTTTTGTTTTGTTGGTTTTTTCCCTTTTTTTTTTTTTTTTTTTTTTTTGTTTTTTGTTTTTTGTTTTTTNNNGTTTACTGTAATTTTTCCTGGTTTCTAACGAGCTGGAGATGAAGTCTAGTAAGGGAAAGTACAGTAGCCCATAACTTCCAATTGTGCATGTCAGAGGTCTTAAATGAAAACACTTAATATCAGGACACTGATGAAATTTTATTATATGTTTGCAGTTTAATAATTCTGTAAGTGCTTTACCCTCTCCAGTGTTCTTGTTGAAGAACGTACAGTACTTTGTAATCAATACATGTGGCTATTTTCTATCTTACCTACCATTATTTCTTTTACAGAAGCCTTAACTATGAAAACTACTGTGAGCTATAAGTGATAGAAGTATTCGTTTACAGATAATGAATTCTCTGGAGGAGCTGTATAGATTTCCACTGTAATACACTAGTTGATTTATTTGTAGTCCTCTGCATTAGAAAGACTGTTATGTTTTAGCTTTTTTCTTTTCTCTTTCTCTAGGCTACCCACTGCCGAGCCATCTTTCCATGCCAAGACACACCTGCTGTGAAACTAACATATTATGCAGAGGTAGGTGAACCTGAGTCAGTGTGTGTCTTAACTAAAGACAACAGCATCAATGGATGAATTTCTGTTGGTGGGGTTTTTTTGTAGCTGCTGCCATGTGGCCTAAAATAAAAACAGATAACATTGACTTTTAGGTAAAAGTAATAGCCAAGAACTGTTTATCTTCCTCATAGCCCTTCTTTAGCTTTTCCATTTTCTGTTATATATATCAAGTCTTTTTTTCATTCACATATATCTGTTTTCAAAAGATATAGAAGTGTAGTAGTAGGAAAGATTTATATTCTAAAATTATGAAAAACAGACAGTAAGCCAACAAAGAGAGCTGTAGTGTAATGTGTCAGGTTTACTTGGCTCCCGGTCGGGGAATCGAACGCTGGTCTCCCAGGTGACAGGCAGGGATACTCAGCACTATACTAACGAGGACAAAACAAACCAGTTTTAATGAAAACTAACCATCCTCTGCTACCAAAAAAGCTGTGTCGAGTTTGCTTGGCTCCCCGCCAGACACAGCTGTGAGCTGGTCAGCTCTTCTACCCACCTGCCAATAAATAGGAAAAAAACTAGCAAAAGTTAAAATTAGGAAAGGAATATATATATATATATATATTTATAGATATTTCATGTATATACAGCTAAATACTATGTACATATAATACCAGGATTCCAAACACCCCCGAAGGGGAACAGGACCAAAAAGGGTAAAAACAAAACAATCCCACACAATCAAATCCCAGGAATTAATTCAGTAGAACAATTAACACAGTAAGATCTCACCAACTTCCCGTAGGAGAAATGAGTGCCTTCCCTCCTCTGCCTCCTGCTGACATAGAGAAACAGCTGTCAGCCAGGCCTTAGCTCGTATAGATAAGCCAAGGCCTAAACACTGAGAGCTGCCCTCTCTGTGCTGACCCAACAAGGGAGAGAAGAGGAAGAGCAAGAGAGGAACCTCCCTCTTGTCTTTATACACCTGATTACGTAAGGGAATGATATGGAATACTTCCTTAGTTTCTAGGGAAGGCCTACAGACAAACTACCACATGTGAAAATACTCGAAGTGACTCCAATGTATTCCTCTAAGTAATACATTCTGCTACATACCTAGGAGATCTTTGCCATTCAATAGTTTGATTGTTTTAAGGAAACAAAAAGCAAGATGTGCAGTATGACATTATAATTCAGTTGTCTGAAGAGAGTGAAACCTTTAAGTTCTGGTAGAAGTAATTCTGGTTAGTTAAATATTGCCAGTCTTCAGGACAAAATTTTCCACATGCCTCATATTGTACTGGACGGAGGTGACTTAACGACAGAACAAACCTAGGCTACTCTTTGTTACCACTGCTTGTAGTATATTGTGTAATCCTGTGTGCCAACTGCAATGCTTAGTTGGGTAACCTTTCAGATATCTGTTCCAAAAGAGCTGGTGGCTCTCATGAGTGCTAATCGTGATGGAGAGATGCCTGACCCAGAGGACAGCAGTCGGAAGATATACTGCTTCAGCCAGAATGTAAGTGCTCCAGGTACTAAGTGGATGCCCAAGGTCTTACTCCTAACTTGTGCAGGTCACGGTCACTTAAGAGATGGTTTTGTTGTCAATGCTAAATCATGTGACTCATGATGGGTCTGCTGTTATAGAAATGTGAGATATTATGGATCTCCAATTCTGAGAAGACAACCAGTAAGTGCTGGTGTTGTTTACTGGTCTTTTTTAGCATTCCCAGAAAAGCCAAATTTGAGTTTTGAAAATGTTTAGTGTACTCAAAGATGTCAAAACCCTTGCTGTCTACACTGATTCTTGGAAAATAATGCAGATGCAGGTAACATGGGAGAAAATTTTGGAAAGCAGACCCTTCAAACTTTAAGCTCACCAACAACTTAGCAGTGAAACTCAGCATTGGAACTGGGTTTTATCTTGAAGTTAGGCAAATTCTGACAACAGAGATCCTCCTTTTTTTTTTCTTTTTTAATGTGAACACTTGGGCTTTTTATAAAAAGTATATTTTGGAAATTAATTACTGTTCTCTGAATTAAGTTCTATTAAGTGGTGCAGCTAGTTTAATGATTCCATTGCTCATAAAGTAGTCTTGATTTACTTTTCTGGCATTTTTGTTCTCACAGGTTTTTGGTTTACAGATGTTTATGGATCTCTTGGTGATCCTAGTTCATTTTGCTGAACAAACAGATGCAATTAACATAAGTTCAAAATATGAATTGTTTTTATACAAGACTGGGCAGTTGAGAGACTGAATGACTGCAGTGAGTAATGGAATTGTGTGGTTGGAGGAGAGGAGGGGAACCTACTCTTAACTTCAGCTGCTGTTGGATTTGATTTAGCTGCTTCTTGAAACCTGAGAGGGGAAAAACAGTTACCTTCTCTGAGAGCTCATCAATATGCCCTGTCTTCTCTGTGGAGCCAAAACATTTGCCCCTCTCAGTCTAGGACATAAGGCCTCTATGTTGTGTGTTAGCCAGAGCGTATGTTATCTTAGAAGTACATTATTGATAAGCTTGGTGAACCTGTTCAAGGAATAACATTTAGTCTAATTGAAATAATACTACATCATTATTTTTTAGAAAAGACATGTTTTTCTTATAACAAAAAAATGCATTAAACACAAAATGTATAAATAAAAAGGGACAGTTGTGTTTCCTGAGATGAAAAAGGCAAATGCATCACGCTTTTGCATACGTATATGTTCTGAGCTTGCCTGGAGCTAGTTTTTCTGCTCCTGCTTGGCCAGGCTGATTAGAAGTGTAGTGGAGAGCAGCCTCTTTAAAATGATTTTAGAACCCAGGAGTCATTGACATTTGAATTTCAAAATGTCAAAATAGCAAATTGGATATCAAAATGTAGAGATATATTGACAGTCTTGTAATAACTTATCTATTACATAACTCAATGGACTTCATTCTTTTCAAAAATATATTCAGTAGGTTAACAAAATTAAAACACCCATGATGGTATAGGTATTTTAATAAATTATATTAAAATGGTTTGGGGATAATGATGCAGAAAATTTTTCTGAAATTTTTCCTCCTACTAATTATAATATAAAGTATTTCTTATTTAACTGTTAATCAGATAAAGTGGAACTCTGGTTGTATTATCACCTTCTCTTTGCAGAGCACTGGGAAGAAATATTTCTCTATAAAGATACTCCAGCTTAGAGTATTTTCATGAAAATAACAAATACTTAGAGTTTATATTGATACCAAACATGGAAATCAAATATATAGGGTCTGATGTTTTTCTAAGTCTTGTATCCATAAATATTCTTGTTTACTTCATTAAAACTCATCCTGCATCTTCCTGTGTTATAAAACTGCCCTTTTTCTGGGCAGTGTCTCTTAACTTCTCCTTCCACAGAATTTAATGCAACTGAAAAGAATATGGAAAACTGACTTTCTTTTGAACCAAACCAGCAGCATGTTTGTATTCATATTTTGTGAAACAAAGATGATACTTAAAGTTTTGTGGCTTTTGTGTGACACACCTGTGAAGCAAGTACATCCTGTAGATAAAGGCATATCGTGTGTGGGGGAATAGTGCCTTTAAAAAAACCATGCCTGCCTTTAAGGCAGGAAACCATGGAAGAAAACTTATTTATTTACATACCTTAGTTCTTCTCTGAATCCATGGTTCTGATAACTCACATTACAAATAAATTTTTTTTCTCATATTCTCCGCTAGGTTCCAATACCTTGCTACTTGTTTGCTTTAGTAGTTGGAGCTTTAGAAAGCAGGTGAGTGAATCTGCACAATGTATAAATATTAATAGCCATAATGAGTCATCAGAGTCAACTCTTTAAAAAATTTGTTTCCTGGTCTTGTTTCTAGTTTTAAAAGGTCTTAGAGGCTCAATTAGCCCATTCATTTGTATCAAACTGCATGTATCTTGATTTGCTCTTACATAATTTTTTTAAATTGCTTTAAGTTGGAGAAATATCATGAAGTGTTGAGAAAGCCCTTAGGGGTTACGGTTTAGCACGAGAAATTGATCTGTTTCAGGTAACAGGTAAGACTTGTATAAAAGGCAGATAAGTATAACTTCAGCCTAATTTCTCATCTACACAAGACTGTGTTAATCTAGGCCACTGTAATGCTTTTCTATTAGGGCTTTACAGCATTTAAAAATCAGTAAGTGGTTTTTCTATTCTTTCTTGCTGCACAGTGGATGTGTCTTGTTTGTTTTGTTTTCTAAGAATTTACTTCAGCAGTGGAGAGGAAAAACAAAGACTCTCTAATGAGTTTCTTCTGTAATGTGGCTTACTCAAGAGCAGAGTTATACATATGCTCTCTGTATTAGTTTCCTGTAGAATTATTTCTGGTTCTTAGTGTCTTTGTGGTGTTTATTTTTTCTTTCAACAGAAAGATTGGCCCAAGGACACTGGTGTGGGCTGAAAAGGAGCTAGTGGATAAATCAGCCTATGAATTTTCTGAGGTGGGTAAATAAGAACAACAAAACAAAAAAGTTTTATAAACTATTTCACATAGTATTGGAAAATGACTGGGGTTCACTCTTCTGTTCATCTTTAGCTCTCCTTTCTATACCTCCCACCCCAAAAATGTTTGCAGCACAAATTTATTACTGAATATACATGTTGATACAGTCTTGATCATTTTGCATGTGAGACTCACCAAGGTGACAGAGAATGAAATATGGGAAACATAGCTTACTATTTGCTCAGTGTTTGTAGTCAGAAGTCATCTTAGAAATTAATGTGGATTCTTGTTTCAGGCTGAAGCTATGCTGAAAACAGCAGAAGATTTAGCAGGACCTTATGTGTGGGGACAGTATGATTTGTTAGTCTTACCACCTTCTTTTCCTTATGGTGGTATGGAGAATCCTTGTCTTACTTTTGTAACTCCAACACTACTGGTAAGTGTAACAGTGATAAGCAAACCCTAAGAAAAAGCTGACTTTTATCGACAAAATGATGGATATTAATGTATAAATTGCATTAATCTTCTTAGAAAGACCTATTCCTACCTCCCTTGGAGTTAGGGATCATACCAGAAACTGCATTAAGTGGTCTATTTTGAGATTTACTTGAGCTGACAACTAATCTTCCTTATTGTTTTCTGTTTTTTAGGCAGGTGATCGATCTCTATCAAATGTAAGTCCAAAAGAGGTTCATGTCTTCAAGTAGAATGCAACATGAAGTTATATCTTAACTTCCTTTGTCATGCATACCTGAATATGTGGTCTCTTTTTCATTGGGGAAATTAAAAGTTAAAGCAGTAACTCAAGAAGTCTTGCAAAGTGAGCTTTCATTCTAAGTTACTTCTAGAGAACTGGAGATGTACATATTTTGTATAATGGACAGATGGTGCCTGTATGCATAGGGGACTGACTGAGGTTAGCTGTGCTCTAGCTCTTTCTTTGTTCTGTTAAACCACAACTCCTGTGTATAGCTGTGTTTAAAAACCACGACTGAATTGGCCTTATCAAAATTGTTTGTAGAGAACTTCCTCTGTATGTGTGTCTATGCACTACAACTCATATTATGTACAGTTTTCTTTAAAGTGGAAATAATTTGTACAATGTAATTTTTTTAATGTTTTACAATTTCAGTACTCTGAATATTGTTTTATTGCATATGTCTTTCTACTAGACTGATGTACTGCTAAAGAAAACCAAAGATTGTCTCATACAAAGAATAATGAAATATTTGACATGGATACTTTTTAATGTATCCTGCATCATTAGCCTTTTGAGGGGTGACTTCCTGTTTGATATTTTGGAAAATCCCAGCACTGCAGGAGTTGCTTAGGTGGGAATGTAGTACTAGTATTCTGAAACATGATTTCATAACCAAATTACACTTACACCAAGCTACCAGAGGAATTATTTTTGTTGATCAGTGTGACTTTGTGACTTGCAGGCTGGGCATTCAAAATTATTTCTGTACAAGGTTCATTAGGGTTAGTTAGTCTTTAAACTGTGAGTGCTATCTGGCTTTGGGAATGTAATGTAGTAAATAAGATCCCATTGGGATTTTTCCTTCTGGAATTTGATGTTTCTTTTCCAGAGGAGTCTGAATGGTAGATCTGTTTTCTGTGTTTTAGGTTATTGCTCATGAAATCTCTCATAGCTGGACAGGAAACTTGGTAACCAACAAAACATGGGAGCATTTTTGGTAGGTATGATGTTCAATGCAATGCATATCATATTTTAAATTTAATCTGTATAGCAGCTGACTAAATGCATTTTGCCATCCTACCAGTGCTGACTTCATCAATGTGTTTCCAGGCTGAATGAGGGTCATACTGTATACTTGGAACGCAGGATTGGTGGTCGGTTGTTTGGTGAGCAGTTCAGGAACTTTCAAGCCCTAGGAGGTTGGAGAGAACTGCAGAACACGGTAAATATTTTTAAAGTCATCATAACTTTATGCTTAAGCTTATACATAAATTTTAAAAAGCTGTTTCCCACAAATAAAATTTCTTGAGTCAACTTTCCCGGTGCTTTCGTATTAGATGATGAACAACTTTGATTCCAGGGTGTGTGATTGCTTCCTGAGGTAATGGCTTAACATACACAGATTAGATGAAGCTTTTTGAGCTGTTTTAAGATGTTCTATAAGGATTAACACCTTTACAGACTCTCCTGGTTATTCCGGGTTTGGCTAAATTGCAGTCTTACCTGTTACCATACTGGTAAGCAGCTGAAAGCATGTCAAAATTATCTGCAAGCATGACCATCCAAATTTCCAGTGCCTCATGCAAGTAACTGATTTCTTTTTTTCCTGTGTACTACATTATACTTGAGCATATTCCAAATCTCTTACTGTCTAAGGGGGCTCTTTAATTTTGTGTTTAGGAAGCATAATCAAACTTCAGTTTTCAGATTTTCAGTCTGTGATATTTCCAGCCCTCTCACTCAGTTTGGTGATTCAGCTTACCTGTTTTACTCTGAATTATTTCCCCCTCTTATTTTTTTCTTCATTTCACCCATTTAAATTGGGTAGCTTAAATAGTTTATTGATAAAGGGATAAATACAGATAGCTTAATAGCTGCTCATGGTTATGACAGGCATGACAGTCATTAACTGCTTTGAGACAGCTGGAGCACATGGTGATTGATCCTAACATCTTTCTGTTCATTATGCGATCAGGCACTGATAACTTAGAAAAATTTTAATAAAACTATATTTTTTGCAGATTCAGAACTTCAGGAAAAAGAATGAGAAAGAATGCTTTCAAATGAAGCTGTCTTAGTTTTGGATGGTTTATACCTTTATAGATAGAATTAGTAGTAGTGTTTTGCAAGAGTGATAGTTTCCTAGATGAATATCCCTTTTTTTTTTTTTTTTTTTGACACAGATAAATACTCTTGGAGATAAAAATCCTGTAACTAACCTTGTCCTTAATCTGGATGAAGTAGATCCTGATGTTGCCTATTCATCTGTTCCATATGAGAAAGGCTTTGCTTTGCTTTTTTACCTCGAACAACTTCTTGGAGGACCAGGTAAGTGTTAGTCAGACTTCATATATTACTGTTTTCCATTTTAATTTCAAACATTGAAACAGTTTGTTTTTTAACTGTTAGATGTCTTCATTGGCTTCTTGAAGGCTTATGTTCAGCAGTTTGCTTATAAGAGCATAGTAACAGAGGACTGGAAGAAGTTCTTGTACTCCTACTTCAAGGATAAGGTTGGGTAGTATTTAAAATTATTTGCTTGAAACCTTTTAATTATGTGAAATTATGTCACAGCTCATGATTTATCTTCTTTAAAGACCATATCATTATCTTTCTTTATTTCAAGATCTTAGTAAGATGCAATCTGGCATTTTATGGAGGTAGGTTTACATTATGATGCCCTTTTTTTTTTTTTAATTTCCATAGAAGGGAATATTTTGTTTTGAAATAATCAGTATAGGATTCCCCAGGGTAAATGGAGCAATATTAACAAAACAAAAAACCCTAGATTTCATAGGATATGCTTTTCTCAAAAAAACCCCAAACCAGACAGAAAAACAAAAAACAAAACCACAAAAACAACCCCCCCAAAAAAGAAATAAACAAAACCCCAAACAAAACAAAACAAAAACAAAACAAACAAAAAAACAACCAACCAGTGGAGAAATCACATTTAAAATTTAATAAGATTTTGCATTGCTTTGTAGGTAGATGTTCTTGATAAAGTTGATTGGAACTCCTGGTTTCATGCTCCAGGAATGCCACCAGTGAAGCCCACGTAAGCTGCGTTCTTCTATGGTTCATCTTTTCCTTCTTCAGATTGCATCTGATTTTTCCAAACAGTCATGATAGCAGTTCGTAAACAGGTTGAATGTCTTCTTACAAACATTGTATTAGAAAATGCCCTACTATTGTGTAGGAGAAGAAAAATGTCACTGTTAGCATTTTCAGTCTTTTATTCCAGTGGAAATTCATTTTGCTTTGAAAGTTGCCAGGAAAGATTGTTTTTTCTGACAGTTTGTTACAACAGTATTCTCTTTTCGGCTATAAGCCATAATATATATGAGTGTATGTGCTTCTAAGTATTGATCATTTTAGGAATCTGGGCTCAAGGGGTAGTGTCACCTGTGCACAAAGTGCCTCTAAATAAAACTGAAATATATTTTGTTACATCTTTTGTAAATTGTGTTGCAGTATTGTTGGAGCATACAATGAACAAATGTGGAGCCAATTGAGAACAAATTTCTTGTAAAAATATTATCGGAACTTTTCATGTTTCCAAAGTGTGATCCTTTGTTTTTAATATTTGACAGGTATGATATGACACTAGCAAATGCTTGTGTTGCCTTGAGCCGAAGATGGATTGAAGTGAGTGGTTAAAGAACTGATGTGTTCTGTGTCTTGAAAAGCTTTGTTATACAAAGCGAGCTGTTCTTTTCTGAAATCTATTGTTTGCTGAGAGTGTATGTATTTATGGTGGTAGTTTGGCTGCTAGGAATTTTGCATTTCCTAGACTAGCCTTTCCTCATAGAGTTTGTGGAATAGCTGTGACTTACGTTGGTGGAGTGTGGTACATATTTTAACAAGGCATACGGGCAGCTTCTTTTTAAACATATGTGGTAACCAAACTGAGAATATTCTTTTTGAAGCCCTGATATTATGACTTGATTTAAAAACAAATGTCAAGGTATCTCTGCATTACTGATGTTGTATCAGCAATAGTTCCCCTATGTTATACCGGAGTTACACATTTCCCATCAAAAACTGAAATACATAAATTATAATAAGTAATATCACATAATTTTCTCCTAATTTTACCCGTGAAAATCATACAGCTAATAAAGAATTCAGTGTGCCTGCCTTATGTTAGCTCTGTGGCTTTTCAGTGTACTTGTATGCTGTCTTTTAACCTTCTTAATGCTACTTTTTATGAAAAAAACATTTGATTTTTCACTTAACTAACAGACAGTGGAGATAAAAAGATCGGTGGAGAGAAAGTAAGAATACAAACATCAGACAGCAGCTTAAATCCCTCCCTTCCCCTTATTGTAACATCCTGCACAGATACAAATCAGTATCTTTTTGTGAAATGGCTCAACAGTAAGTGCTGATGTCAAACCAGAAAATTTCACTTTATTGTACTTTTAAATACTTATTAAAAATAAAGTAATTATTCTCTTTTAGGCAAAAGAAAGTGATTTGGGCTCATTCAGCTCAGCAGACGTGAAGGAAATGTCATCTCATCAGTTAATTGAGTTCCTGGCACTGTTGCTGCTGGAGGTATATGCACACCTGTAATGACTTGATTCTGGTATCACAAAAGTGGACACAGAAGCCCTGCTCTGCTTTGGAATTAAGTTGCACTTTTTCTTTTAAGTTTTGCTAAAGTAATCTGCTGTCACCATACATAGTTATTAAAACCTTATTAAATCTTTGCCTCCCTGATTTATGTCTGGCTCTTCAGCTAACGAGCAACATATAGAGTATTTTGGATAGAAAGGTACAAACAAAACTATGACATGCTTGAATTCATCTGTATTTGATGTTACAGCAAATAAGCTATAAATCAAATGGAATGCAAATACTTTGTTTTGAATGTTTTGGTAGTAGTGGATATGGGAATTAGCTGACACTTACTCCTTGCCCCTTCTTGAAAGGAACACATAATACTTATTGTAAGATTTGGGGTTCTTTCTAGCATCAGTCTTCTTTATTACCCTGTTTATTTTTGAAGTGTCTGGCTTATTCTGACTGCAATTTCTGTTTCAGGAACCCCTTCCACTGTCACATGTCCAGCGCATGCAGGAAGTGTATGACTTCAATGCTCTAAACAATTCAGAAATAAGATTCAGGTTTGTTCTAATATGGGCACTTTTGTAATCTTAAATGTTTTTGTAAAACAGTGTCCTCCTTCATAAATTGGCTGAGATATCCTTTGTACAGAACTGGGGCAGGGTTTGGATTTGGGTTTTTTTGTTGTTGTTGTGGCTTGCTTTTGTAAGTACATGTGTGAACATGCTTATCAGAGTGGTATTCTGTTACTTATGAATACATAATACTTATGAATTATGAATTACTTATGAAATACCATTTAGTAGAAGAACTCAGAGTGCACAGTGGATTAGCTGTGCTTTATTTTAATCTGTCATGCTAACAAAGGAACTTGATGACCTGATAACTTATTTTGAAGGTGGTATTGAATAAAACAATAGTGCATCTTCCTGTGAGTAATCTTTCCAGTATTTAGTCTGCACCTGGTCTTCAGGACTTAACCTAACCAATTCTTCTGTTGATGTGCCAGTGTTTTTTTCAACACAACTTGAAAACTTTCTTTGTCACGTTTTAATGCTTACTATTACAAAGATTTTATCTCATTAAAAAGTAAATGTCAAAAGGGAAAGTTAACAAGATCAATTTCTTCTTATTTTTAAACAAAACACATGACAGTAGCTTGTGACATTTTGTTTGGGTTTTTTGTTGGTTTGTTTTGGTGGCTTTTTTTATCATTTGGTCAAATATGGCACGTGCTGTATAACTCAGCTCTAATTCTGAGTGATGCAACTGGACCCTGTTGTAATATAAAAAAGTGCATAGCTGCGGAAAATAATCAGACCATTTTGGAGGAACTTACCTGCAATTTTTTCCTGTTTTACAGAAAAATTCACCTTTGTGACATGCTAGTCAAACACTAGATATTTTATGTTGAACTTAGGTAGAATCTCTTTCCTATGATGACAGAGCAGTGCCCAGAGTGTTTATGGGAACAAAATCCACAATGAAAATTAAAGTGCAAATTTTTTCTTTCTTCCTCCAATCTCTAGATGGCTGCGCCTCTGTATCAGGTCCAAGTGGGAAGAAGCTATTCCTTTGGCTCTAAAAATGGCAACAGATCAGGGCAGGATGAAGTTTACTCGACCCTTGTTCAGGTAAAAGGAATCTCATGCTGTTGACATTTCTAGTATTATCAAATTTATAATTGAAATACATTTATGGTACACATTGAAGTGATATAATACAGAATTCTCTGTGTACTGTGAACAAGCTTATCTTCAGAGTCATTTTCCATTTGCTGACATTTTTTTGTAGAAGAAAGCTTAGTGCCAGTGTGCACATTAAGGCAGTGATTTCAAGAGAAAAGTAAAACCTTGAAAAAATACTCATTTTACTTTTTTCCTAGATTTTTGTAATGATGCTTCCCCTCCTCCCTCTTTCCTTTACAGGGATCTTTACAGTTTTGACAAGAGTCGAGATCTGGCTGTCAAGACATTTCTGGAGCATAGAGCCTCTATGCACCCAGTCACTTCAATGCTTGTGGGCAAAGACTTGAAGCTGGACCAGTGACAAACCTACTGATTTCTTCGGAATTTTCTTGTTGCTGACAGAAGAGACTGACTGCCCAAACTGTTGATATCCGTGCTTAATTATGCCGTAAAATGCTCTGCCGCTTTGGTACTAATGTAGCCTAAAATGAATTTTCCAAATCAGGTTCAGTACTTTCTATTTTACATTTCCAAGTAAAGCAGGAAAATTGCTACATCTCTGGAATTGGGAGAATGTTTTTGTTATGAGCAGTTTTCGGAACACACAGAAACTGTTCTGAGATGTAGTTATTTGTCAGTGATAGAATTGAAAAACATGGAAAATTAATTGGTGGATGGTATGACACTTTGTGCACAGCATTCTTTTCCATAGCATGGTGGTTTAAAACTTCAAGTATCTAAAAACTCAAAAATAAATCTTTTCATTCCCTATTTGCTTGTGCAAAAAGTTTTGATTTTATGCTTTTGTTTATTTATTGTTTTGTTGTGGGAGAAATTTTTATTTTGAGTCCTCTTGGACTATAAAGACTGAAATGGTTTTCAACCCACTCACTATATATTTTCAAAACTTATTTTTGCAGGAGAGCTGAAACTCAAGTATTTCCTTATCTAGTTTGGTACTTTTAATATTTGGATTTTTTTTAACCAGTTCTGAGCATTGCCCCTAATGGTAGTATAACAACTTACAGATAAGTTTAAAAAGAGTGGGAGAGCTGTTTTTTCTGCATGTTGCAGCACTGCAGTTCAAGGTGATGCTGTGGGGAATGCTGCCATCTTTAGGCTGGGTTTTGCAGTGAGTTTGGTAAGGACTGCTTTCCCTGGTGGTGATATGTTTGTATAAATAAAACCTGTTGACATAGGAATAACTCCATATCAAGGAGTTACAAATAAAACCAAAAAGTGCTGATACTGGGGAGGAGGATACATGGCAAAATGCTTAAATTTAGTAATAGCACTTAGGAGGGGAGAGCCCGTCAATTGATTAATTTGTTTTGAGTTTTGATCCTTGTAAGCTTTCAGCTTGTGGTTTAACTCCAGCCAGAACCTAAGCCCCATACAACTGCTTCCTCCCTGCAGTGGTGGGGAGGAAAGAACTGGAAGAGTACAAGTAAGAAAACTCATAGGCTGAGATAAAGACAGTTTAATAGGTAAAACAAAAGCTGTGCGCACAAGCAAGGCCAAACAAGGAATTCATTAACTGTTTCCCATGGGCAGGCAGGTGTTCAGCCATCTCCAGAAAAGCAGAGCTCCATCACACATAAATGGGACTTGGGAAGACAAATGCCGTCATTCTGAACATCTCCTCTCTTCCTGCTTCTTCCCTCAGCTTATAGGTTATGGAATGTCCCTTTGGTCAGTGGAATGACCTGTCCCAGCTCTGTCCCCTCCCAGCTCTGTGTGCACCCCCAACCTCATCACTGATGGGGTACAAAGCAGAAAAGGCCTTGAGCCTATGTGAGCACTTCTCAGCAGTAACAGAAACATCCTTGTGTTATCAACAAATCCAAAACATAGCTCCATACCAGCTACTCCGAAGAAAATTAACTACCCCAGCCAAAACCAGCATGCAAGTAGATGAAATTGTATTCTTCATCAGGAGATTCATCTTTTCACAGAGGTAGCTCTAATGTAAATTAAGGTGTGAACATACCATTTTGGATTTTATTCACTTAAGGCATCCTGAGTGCTTCCATTCAGCTGTAATCTACATATTAATAATCTACATAAATATTTTAAATAAAAAATTGTAGAAAAATTAACTGGTAGGTTATTGAGGCTGCAAAGATCAATTTAAAATCTTTCTATCAATGTTGTAGTGCTCAGCTTTTAGGAAACAATACAACTCTGGCTTTGAGGAACACAAATAGTGTCATTTTCTCATGCACGAAGAACTTAAGACTTTCTTCTGCTAAGGACATAACGGGCATTCCCTCTTGCTGTTCCCTTAAATAAGGAACTTCTGCTGGAGAACTCACTGAAAAGAATTCTGTATTTCAACTAAGAAATTTGTGCAGTTCCTTTCATTCACTCCCAAAATCTGATTAGGCTTTACATGAATGAGTAAATGCAGATTCTCTTTAGCAAAGCCCTGGTCAGAGGAGAGTGTTTGGTGTTAACAAGCTCTGATTTGAACTATCAGATTGCAATGAAAACTTATCTCTTTTTTATAAATACTTTATGTCACTAGTTTTGGAGTAACCTACATTTTGTTATAAAAGCCCATGCATCAGCTATAGTGCTTTGGCAGCTGAAGTTCATACTACCAGATAATCCTTGTTGCTTGCTGTCAGAGCCAGAAAAGAGAAAATTGTGTCAGGCATGGCTTTCACTACTGTCATTACCCTGCTCTGCTGGGGCAGTGTGTCCTACATGGAGACTCCCACCCATGGGTCCCAAGTTAACGTTCCCTACAATAATGAAATCCTAAGCAGTCCCTTTTTCTGGGAACACTAGTACATGTAGCATGGACTATGAGTGGTGTTACTGTTTTGCCTTTAAAGGCAAATGTATTTTCAGCTTCTCTGTGGACATGGTTATTGCTAAACTTTATTTTGGCACCATCATAACAGGTGCCCCCATGTCTTTTCCTCTTTGCATCTGCCTGCAAAGGAAGCATGACATAGTGATGTGGCCTAGTATTTGTTGCTACTTGTTCTAGTAACTTCTTCCAAAACATAAGGGAAAGGGCAATCAAAATTAATCATTTCCTCACCAATAAAAAATTTTGTTTTCAAATTTGGTCATGAGAGTGAGCAAAGCAGGCTTGCTTCCTCTACTGCCTGCTTTTATCCTGCCCTGGATATAGATGTAAAATATAATCCAAACTTCTTTCAATCCTAGTGGTCATGAGCAACCCATAATCTCAGGGTGACCCTCTTGCAGCCCTGTCCCTCATGGATGTTTTTGTTACTGTGATTTACTGCCAGGTGATAACTGTTAATTCTTGTTAAACCCTTCCATTTTTAGAACAATTACGCTGCATCCTAGTGCAGTTTATCTAATCTTGGTACATAACTCCAGCTCCTGGATTTTCATTTCTACATTCCCAATGTAATCTTTGGAAAATAATCCTATGGCAAGAGCTGGGGGGTTGTGCCTTTCCATGAAAAGGGTGTGTTCCCTGGGTTTGGTTTGATTGGATGAAGGCAGCCAAATATGTCGATCTCGCTTGTTTACAAAGGTGGGGATTTTGAGTGTGGATTTGTGCCTCTATCCGATTGCAACACTGGACTCCAGATAAGGCACTGCTTTTCAGGCCATCGTGTGGTCAATGTGAGGCTGCTGCACACTGCAACCCTTCTAGGTCGAGGAATAATTTTTGGAGAGAAAGCATGCCGAGATACACAGTGCATGTCCGAGGAGAATGGCTGGCCGTGCCGTGCCTAAGCTCCACAAACACCATTGAGTGGTTGGGAAAGGAAGCTGTGAGGCGATACATGAAAAACAAACCTGACAATGGGGGATTTGCTTCAGTGGAAGAAGTAAAGTTTTACATTCGAAGGTGCAAGGGACTTGGCTTGCTGGATCTGGATGATACAGTGGGGGATGCTCTAGAGGACAATGAATTTGTTGAAGTCGGTAAGCAAAACCTTAAACTGCATTGCAGAGTGACTGTTGGCTTCTGAGTCAGCAAACTGGCTTTTTCTGGATTAATCTAAAATTGTGCCTAGGAGATTGTCTACAATTTTAATGGAAAACGCCCAGTGATTTAAGAATATTTAGCTTTTAGGAGCAGAACTGTATAAGGTTTAGAAAGTACAGGATTCTATATGCATCTGTATGTGCTGTCATATATAGTATAAGCTGTTCTGCTTTTGCCTTTGGAATACCTTAAATAAATACATACTTGTTATTTTCCCAGAAGCACAGAAGTATGTTCAGGGCTGATAATTGCAAATTAGAATTCTAACTACTGTGTATTGTAATAAATAACAAATTAACTTATAAGAAGAATGCAATTTAATCCTGTTTGTGTTTATTCTGAATATTTCTTCTAGTTATAGAAGGAGATATAATGTCTCCAGATTTCATACCATCTCAGCCAGAAGGAGTTCATTTGTATCCTTTTTTGAGTGCTTTGTGAACTTTTTACAATTCTGGATTTATAATATCTAGATTCCTCTTTTTTTTTTTGGAGTTCCTTCATTCTAAAAACATATTTCCAGCTGTAATCAAGTGATCACTACCTGTGAAATCCTGTGTGCCCTTTTTCCTTTACAGAACTTTCAGATACAGCAAATACCGAGAACCAGAACAGGTAATAATCACCAATGATTTTATAACTCGGTAGCAAATCCTGATACTTACCAGAACACTGTGAGATTTGAGCCACTGCAGCATTCACAAGAGCAGGGGCTGTTAGATTGGCTGGGTTTCGGAAACGACATTAAAATATCCTTATGTTTTTGTTACTGAGTTCCTGTCTTATGAATGAGCATGCAGAAGTTTTCTGTCATTGTTGAGTTTTGACTGTACTTTTTATTTATTCTGATTATTAAGCAACTTTATATGTCTCCGTATCCCAAACTAAAAGGTGTTTCTTTGGTGTAGTATATTTCTTTAGATGGCAACAGCTTAACAACGGAGGACTTGGTCAACTTAGGAAAGGGGCTCTACAAGATAAAGGTATAGATTCCAAACAAACTCAACCAAAAATTACATGTTTATTTTTCTAAAACTAAATAATGGTAAATAAATTAATATTTAAACTACTTACGTTTTAGCTTACACCTGAAGCTGAAGCTAAAGTCAAGCAATCACGAGAAGTGATTGAAAGGATCGTAAAGGAACAGACAGGTAAATATTTTTACTTGTAACTATTAATTGTTTAGAAAACCACATCAGGTTCGCTTCTTAACCATCAGTGTACATTTCTTGCAGTTGTTTATGGAATCACCACGGGGTTTGGGAAGTTTGCCAGGACTGTCATCCCAAATAGTAAACTGAGGTAAGTTGTGCGTGCAGCTTTCTCTGTCTCTTCAGGAAAGGAAGAAGAGGGAGCAGTTCGACTTTTATGCTCTGGGGTTAAATGAGAGAACTGCTTCAGAATTTCCTTCTGTTCTGTGCAAAATAAAACCTGATGAGACTTTTGGGAGATTTAACATATGCTTTTTTTTTTTTTTTTCTGTAGGGAGCTTCAAGTGAACTTGGTTCGTTCACATTCTGCAGGTAATGGGAGGTTGGCTTGACGTTTCCCTTTTCTGCCTCTATTCGTAGTTGGGTTCGTAACTGAGAGGGTTGCTGTTTCAGGTGTGGGGAAACCTTTGACCCCAGAGAGGTCTCGCATGCTGTTGGCACTGAGAATCAATGTCCTAGCCAAAGGATACAGTGGAATATCCCTAGAAACCCTCGAGCAAGTTATTGAAGCATTTAATGGTAAAAAGATGTTTAAAGAAAATCATGCTTTTCTTTTTTTCCCTTTTAACTGTTTTGTTAAAGGATGTAGCTCAATGGGTTGTTACAGATGTTAGTCTTTCTACTTGGTGGTTGTGAGAGATCAGGACCAGAGCTTGGCTGTACAAGCTTACAACTGGAGACCATTCCTCTGTTGAAGGATGTGGGGTATGAGATTAACTGATAGGAAAGGCTCAGAGAAAGGAATGCAACAGACAGAAGTTTGGGAAATGAGGCTGTGGGAGGTTAGATAATTAGTTCAAGACTAAGCTTGACTTAGAACATGACTCTGGGCAAGCACTTTTACAAAGGCTTGAGTCTTTCACTTCTGTCCTGTCAGGAGCTAATGTGTGTGACTCCGTCTTTAGGGATACTGGGATTTAGGGAGCAGGGGGGCTATTACCATATAGAAAACTGCATGTGTTAGTGTTTGTCAAGCAGATCCACTTAAGCAGCAGTTGTTTTTGTGAGTAGACCCGCTGAGACCTACAGACATGTTTGTAAGCAACGGGTACAAGGCAGCCACACAGAAGCACATGGCTAGTCAGCAGGTGACATGGACACAACTGTCACAGCAGTTCCAGCTGGGTGATGTGGCAAGGAAACTGGAGGAGTGGCTGTGCCATTCAGTATCTGATGACCATTGCTGATCCCTCTGGTGAGGCATGTTCATTTATGTGAGCCCTAAAGAATACAATCTTTGTACTGTCCTCTGTTACACCCTTCTCCTGCAGCAGGTGAAAGAGGTGCAATTCTGTATTTAGCTCTGCAAAAGAAGAGGAAAAGACTGGTCCCTTGCCAGCTTTTTCTGCAGTTTCCCAGGCTCCATTTCTTTGCTGCCACATGTTTCCTTGCCCAGAGGACTAGGACGGGGGAAGAGGGCTCAAAGGTGGTTTTTGAGAGTAAACTAATGTTAAGTGAAGTGAGAAATTAAGAGAGAGCTTTGTCCACACCAGGGAATCACCCTGTGATGGAGAGCTCAGAGGAGTGATGTTATGCTGCCTGGCTGTGTGGCTGTAGATCCAGTCACCCTGGGCTGTGATAGTAGTCCTATTGGTGCCATTGTCCATGATTGCAGGATGTTACTGTGACCACACTTATGACCTGGCTTCTCTGTTTTCCAAGGACCCTATCAAGGGAAAGCTCTAATATGAGTAATTTTTGTTTTCTTTCTAGCATCCTGCCTTCCTTATATCCCAGAGAAAGGAACAGTTGGAGCCAGCGGAGACTTGGCCCCCCTCTCTCATCTTGCTCTGGGATTAATTGGAGAGGGAAAGATGTGGTCCCCAAAGAGTGGCTGGGCTGATGCTAAATATGTAAGATCCGTGCTGCTGATTGTTTTATTTTCTTCTTGTTGACTCATTTTCCCAATTGCCTGTAGCTTTGAAAGATAGCTTTTGCTCAGATTAATAACATGTAAAAGTCTTCAGAGTTTCCGTACCAGTTTGAACTGGGACTAGGTTGCCTTTAGCAACTCATCCTCTGCCTTGAGGAAGGTGGATCCATGAGAATACAATAACTGACCATGTCACTTGAGCAGGTATAAATAAGCAGCATGTTATTAAGTCCTAAAGAAATATCACGCCATAGTATTGCCATACAAAATGCCACAGTAACATCATTTCTAAACTGGAGAGAGGGACAGGAGATGATACCAACTATGAAAGAACTGCATCTTCAGCTCTGTGAGCATCAATGCTTTTCTGACAAATCCAAGACCACCTCTCAAATTCAAAACATCAAATGCTAAGAGCACTTGGAGATTTATTGGAGGCAAGAACTTAGCAGTAAAAATTTCTACTGATTTTATAATTGCTTTAAGTAAATACACGAGTTTGTATATTTCGGTTTTGATGAATTAATTATGGTTACAAGAAGCCTTTATATCATCCTCCTTCACAGGATGTAAGTGTTACAATTAAATTAATTTTTAATCAGTTGTTATTCTCTCACTAATAGATTGATCTTGTGTTGAGCATCTCAAAGTCAGCCCCCTTCAAATTCTTCCATGGTAATTTGTGCCACTACACCTATCATTCCTATCCAGGAATATTTGAGTACCAGACTTATTTATGGATTGATAGCTGTGCATCACTATAGACTAGAGAAGTACTGAGAATTGCACAGGGAGAGGAGTAGGGAGGAAGCAGGCCAGTGTGTCCTGGACCTATAGGACCAGTAGCTACTGTTGTACACCTCTGAGATGCATTCCCTCTTCAGTTAGAGAGGTTGAGAGGATTCTAACCAGAAACAGGATTATGCTGTTTCTCCATTTCCCACATGAGTAATTACCCTGTAGAATAGACATGTATAGAATAAACTGAATAGGACTCCTCCTATCACTAGACATTTTCTACAGAAAGGATTAGGGGATCATTTATAAAGGAATAATTAATGCCACACCAAAGCTGCTGTGAGGCAGGGTGTACGTGGAACTGCTTTCCCAAGAGGTTTCCAGCCTTCTTTCCTATTACCCTTTCCCATCATCTAAAACATGCAAGATGTTAATGGGCTGTGACAGTATCTCGCTTCAGTGCTCCAACTACCATCTTTTACTAGCACTAGGAAATGAGGTGCTAGTTTGAAAGCTCAAAAATGCTGTCCTTTATTTAGCCCAGCAGAAAAAAAACCCAACCAAACAAAAAACCCACAAAAAAACAACAAACAAACAAACAAACAAAAAAACAAACAAACAAAAAAAAGAAAAGAAAAAACAAAACAAAATAAAAACAAAACAAAACAAAACAAAAAAACACCAAACATTAAGTGTTCATGATATAAAACTCTTTTCCTCCCATTGCTTAAGGAATTTGTTAATATTTCTATTCATGGAAACATTTAAGATTTAAAAGTTTTAGTGATTGAATTACTGAAATGTGCTTTTCATTAGTTACTTTGCCATTAAACTCCTTCACAGGTCCTGGAAGCCCATGGATTGAAACCAATTACCTTGAAACCAAAAGAGGTAATAAAGTCTAATGATGCCAACTGATAGAAAACTAGCATATGAATCACTAACTGCTTTATGGGTACAATAAAAGCATTAAATGAATTAATAATAACTTTAAATCAAACTTCAGAAGGATATCAGTCAGGAGTGGGATTCACCTAGTGTCACCCTACTTGACCTGAAATGCCACACCCAAGCTTGGTGTTTAGATTTGCTCTGTGGGCAGTGGAGAGAGACAGGCCTTCTTCAGGAAGCACTTTATATCACCCTGAAACAGCTGTCTAAGAAGCACCTTCAAGGTACCCATCTGCCCTGAGGCCATAACAGGAGCCCAAATGACTGACTTGAACCAGATATCTTACTTGCTTGGAACTGCTGGAGCTCCAAGGGTGCCTACTGTGATTTAGTAGAACATCAGGAGCACTGACAATTTATGTAGCAAAGATGCACAGTCAAGCTGTGCATTTTATGATTTCAGGATGGTCCAGAAAGCTGAGCAAGTCTTTAACTGATTCATTTGAGAAAGACAATTATCACAGATATGGGAAATTGTCACAGTGTGGAATAACTGCAATGAATTTGCTTAACATTTGCTCTCTCTTTGAAGGGACTGGCCCTCATCAATGGAACACAAATGATCACCTCACTGGGATGTGAGGCTGTTGAAAGAGCTGGGGCTATAGCGAGGCAGGCTGACATTATTGCTGCCCTCACACTCGAAGTCTTGAAGGGTACAACAAGGGCCTTTGACACTGGTGGGTACTTCCTGTCTGCTTAACAGCTCTTGACCAGAGAGGCAAAACCTAACAGTCTAACTTGTTTTACTAGACATCCATGCAGTGCGCCCACATCGAGGGCAGGCTGAGGTGGCGTTTCGGTTCAGGTCGCTTCTAGATTCTGACCATCATCCATCAGAAATAGCAGGTGAACAACCTTAACCTTCACCCTCTCGGTTTACCAGGATAGACTGGGTCCCTCAACAGGACACAATGCTTTTGTGTAAGGGATATTTGTCTTTTGCCTCCCTTGTTCCTTCTAGAGAGCCACAGATTCTGTGACCGAGTTCAGGATGCGTACACAATGCGCTGCTGCCCCCAGGTAAACACTGGCTTTTGTTTCCTTTCGTAACAACAGATAAATGACAATGAAGTTTCCACCTCAGAAATACTGCCAGTTTTGTGCTGTCTGACTCTGTTAGAGGAAGTGGGTTTATTTTGCTTCTCCTTTCCTTCAAAGTTAGTATTAATGGAGACATATGATTTGTAGATCCCATGCATGCGCCCATCAGGCAGCATCTAACAAAGTTGTGTTCACATCTGGAGGAGGCCAGATGTTGGAAGCAAAGGGAAGGTTCTGGTTTCCATGCTTGCAGGTTTTGTAGGAAATTTCTTCTGCATTTGTGCTAAGGCTTTGAACTGGGTGTTTCCCAAAGCAGACAGATTGTAGTCTCTCAAATATATTGGAAGAACTCAATCCTATGAGATTTAACAGGCAAAAAGCTATTCAATCAGTGGAATTAATGGAAGTTAATTAATTAATGAGGGGGTTTGTTTTCTGTGGGGTCCTTGTAAGGCTACTTCTCCCTTTAATAACACTTCTGCCGCAGAAGAAATTGCTTCCATTTAGGGTAAACCAACCCAAACAAGTAAAGAATGTCATATTCAGATTACCCTTTTGGCAAGACTGCCAAAATAATAGTAAATATAGTCTTTAAAGTGTCCAGGATGGGCAGTGTCCTACAGTGATGCTCTTCATTTTAAAAGCAAATCAAAGACATTCTTCATGTGTGGATGTAGAGAGGGATGATGGGAAAGAGGGTTCCTGCAGCTCAGTCACCACCCTGAAGATAAACTCAGTGTAGATACTAAGCTCAGGTACTAATGTCCTTTGTTCTAGGTCCATGGAGTCGTAAATGATACAATTGCTTTTGTGAAGGACATAATGACGACTGAAATCAATAGCGCCACAGACAACCCTGTATCTTTTTTATAACTTTATTACTATGTAAAAATCTGCTTGGCCTTTTTTATACTTCTGAATAATTACTTGCACAGGAGGCAAAAAAGTCATAACTGGCTTTGGCCAATAACTGCCATTGGCTGCAACAGCAGTCTGTGTTCCTTTCCCCATGACTGCATTGGAGGCATGCAAGTGGATGTTGGGGCAAGGAAACCATGTGTGCATATTCTTTGGTACACGTTAAATATTTTCTAGATGAGAGTCTATACTCTTCTATTGAGTATGTAGGATAGATGGGACTTGGCAACCAAATGGGAGTAGATGAATGATGACTTAGTATATGAAACATCTGCTGGTGCAGCACGAGTGAAACCTGAACCAGAGAGCAAGACTAGCACTTGGTCAGGGAAGGTAAACAGATGTGTGAGTGGTAAGCACCATGGCAGCTCAGCCTGGTAAATGCTGTGTACAGTTCTTGCACTGGCACTGAGCAAGGCTGGATTTCTGTCAGCAATATAATGATGCTGTTCATAACATCATGTCAATTGCTGATAAGCATTATTTCTTGTAACCCATACAAAATTGTAACTGTCATAGAGAGTCAAGGAACTGAAAAAACTACTCTAGGATCCAAGCAGATGTACCCCTCCCAACCCTCGATCAAAGACCTCGTTTTATGTAGCTTATCTGAAAAAAAAAATTCGTGTGAAAATTGTATCTACAAGATTGGAGAACTGAGATTGGGTTTCATTTCATGAAAAGTCAAAGTGTGGATGTATTATAATGTGCTTGCAAATAAAAGCCTATTGGCACAAACATACTTCCAGTTAAGATATTCCCATTACTGGCAGATATCTCTCATGTAAACCGTATTTCAATCATGTGTGTGCCTTAACTTCTCCTCAAAGATGGTGTTTGCTGAAAGAGCAGAGACCATTTCTGGAGGAAATTTTCATGGTGAATATCCTGCAAAGGTAATTAAGCATTTGGAGAAAGGGAACAAAACATTTAGTTTCTGTTTTAGTTTATTTGTTTGTTTCTGTCATCTGGTTTAACGAGATCTTTTGTAGGCTCTGGACTATTTGGCAATTGGTGTGCATGAACTTGCTGCAATTAGTGAAAGAAGAATTGAGAGGCTCTGCAACCCCTCACTCAGCGAACTGCCTGCATTTTTAGTCACTGAGGGAGGTCTGAACTCAGGCTTCATGATTGCACACTGCACAGCAGCTGCCCTGGGTGAGTGCTTGAGCAATATCATCAATACAGCAAGCTAGAAAGACCAGTTTCTATCAAGGCAGATGTAACCTAATAGTGAGATACAAAGGCATCTCGCTCAGTACTCAGAATCAGACCCCACAGTCCTCAGAAGACTGGAGTTCCCAGGGCTAGTTATCAGAGGAACACACTGAAATTAAACATCAGTTCATTTATTCCTCTAGCACTCATGACTAAGGCAACAAGAAGCCTGCTGGCTGCTGGGATATTGCAGTTCAAAGGTTCAGGAAAGCGTGAACCAATATAAACATGCTATGAGGAGAGTAAATCTTAAGAGATGCAAACAGGCAAAGGAAGAGAGGATGTGAGGTAAATGTGTAGATAAATATCCTGCAGGAAAAAATGTGAATTAACTAAATCGATGTACTGAAGGAACCCTACCTGGAGGCTATTTTGGAAAGTGGATATGGAAAAGGACTCAAAGTGCTCAGCCTCTTGTTTTGAGGGCTGGAAACTTTACTTTTTGGCTGAGTAGAGTTTAGGATGGCTCCAGGCCTCAGCTGTTGCTTGGCTTCAGGTTTCACAGCACGCTTCTGCAATCTGGAGTGACAGATTCTGGGGTGTTTGTGGTCTCTGCTGACACCAGAAGTCCATGGGTCTAAACCATCTTTCTCTGGTCAAAACAGCCAGGATTCTATCTAAATCAAAACATGAGTTCCTTTTTTTTAAACAAGGTACTACTAATATTTTTTAAGTCACTTGCCCAGTTTTTAGGGTGTTTGTGTACCAGCTAATGTTGTTCACTGCCAGGGTTAATAGATAAGGCTGCAAAACAATTGCAGATGTTTTGCAATGCCACTGGATGTGTCTCCTTGCCTCCTCTCCAATTCTTCTGCCTGCCAGACTGAGTTGCTTGCAGTGGCCACACACAGCCTCTCTGCGACCTGCTGTCACCTGCTTGAATGTGCCAGCTGGGCTCTGGTCCTGGACTGTGTCACTCCATCCTCTTTGCAAGTGTGTCACCACCTCTCTGTTGCTCTTGTTGCTTTTCTGAAGCCACTAATTTGGCAAGGGCATTGCACAGCATCCTCCCTGAGCTTCAAAACAAAAAAAGCCTGAGTGCAGACAGAGCACTGTAAATGCAGGCTTCATTTTTTCCCCTCTAAAGAGCAATTCTCAACCTCAAACTGTCATCAAACAGTGCCCAAACCCCTTCCTACAGCCAAATTCCCCTTGCTTTTGGGTGCAGCTTGAAAGACTTAGTCCAGGGCTCATGCCTGGCTTTCAAAGGTGGAATGCTGTCACCCTCGAGGGCATGAGAGCAGGAGAGGATTTGTAGCAAACTCCTCCATCTTCCTAGAAGAAGTTCTGCAAGTGCCTCAGATCTGATGAGGAGACCAAATGCCTATCTCTAACTGTCTTGAAAGCAGGGGAGGGGCAGTAACTGTGACCAGAAAGTCACAATGATCTTTACAGAGGGTGACCTTGGAGCAATGGGCAAGACCAGGCTTATGTTTCAGTTATGCTCTCTGCTCTTTTTCTTTAGTTTTCATCAGGCCTTTGAGCCAGAGCAACTCAAGGCTGAAGATGGGGAGGGAAGAATGGGCAGTCTTTCTGTATTTGGTTAATATTCACATCTTGGTTACTGTTCTCAGAGGCAGTGGTAGTTTTCAAGGTAGTTATTACAAATTATTTAGTCAAGATAAAATACTGATGACATCCTCTAAAGAGGAGCAGTAGTTGGACCTGAAGTAGTGGACAGGCTCTTTGCTCCAGGTTGGCCATTGCTTCTGCTATCTTCTGCCCATTCTTTCCTATATTCACTGTGCTGAATTTTTTGCAGTTTCTGAGAACAAAGCCTTGTGCCACCCCTCTTCTGTGGATTCTCTCTCAACCAGTGCTGCTACAGAGGATCATGTGTCCATGGGAGGATGGGCTGCAAGAAAAGCTTTGAGAGTTATTGAACATGTGGAACAAGGTAAAATTAAAATGCTGATTTCCAGACAGACTTCTGGAATGTAACCAAATGAAGGTATTAGTGGCTTTCATTCTAGGTATATTTTAAGGAAAAGGAAGTTAACTATCTAAAAATACTATATTACGTCCGTATTAAGTGCAAGGATTTAGATCGTTGTAACAGAAATGAGGTAAAGGCTGTCTCAGGTTTGGGTTTTTTTTATTTATTTGGCAGATGGTGTGCAGAGATACAGGTGTCAGCTGTTAGTAGGAGAAGAGAGTAATATGCAGCACACAAATGCTGAACTCACTTGCCCACTGCAGTTTATACATTTGAGTGCTCTGAAGACTTCTGCAGAAATACATTTTTTGTGTGCAGAGAATTGAGTTTAAGAAACCATGTGTTTCAACAGCACACTAAGAAAATGAGTGTCCTAGATCCAGTTGGTTTGCTCAGTTCCTTGGGTTAACAGGCTCATGAAAATAAGGAGCAAATACCAATAATGATCAGGTGTAAGGTAGGCAGATATGGTGCAAACTTCTCCAGACAGAAGACTCTCTTCCAAAGACCTGTAATTTTACTGGTGTTTTCACATGGGCTCTTGCAGGTTTTATAGGGGGAACTTCCTCTTATATCTCAGACCTCTCTTCTCAATGCTAAAGAGGTTTTCTGATTTATTATGGACACCGATTTGAGCTTTCAAGATACCCTGGAAGAGATTCCTAAGGATTTAAGACCCTGGAGACCAAGAGTTCCTGGTACACTTGAAAGGCTTGTATAGCAGAGACCCAAAATCTGTTTGCTGAAATGCTGGATACTGCCCCCAGCACCACCCATGAATTGATCCTGTCACTGGGCTGGCTCTCTGGGGTGTGTGGATCCACTGGTTCTTCACACTGCCTGAAACCATGTCGTATTAGCCAGAACAAAGGCCAGGGGCAGCTTTATACAGGTAACCTCCCCTTGAGCTGTACCTGTCCAACATTCCTTTTACTGTTCTGATTTCCTAGTTCTGGCTATTGAGCTTCTTGCTGCCTGCCAGGGCATTGAATTCCTACGCCCTCTGAGGACGACAACCCCATTGGAGAAGGTGTATGACCTTGTGCGCTCTGTGGTGAGGTAAGATCAGATAAATGCCTCCCCCAGAGATTTCCTGCCTAGGGAACAGCTGCTGCTGCTGGTGGTTAATATTTGGCCAATGTTCACATTGTGTCTCGTTACAGGCCTTGGATGAAGGATCGTTTCATGGCCCCAGACATCGAAGCAGCTCACAGGCTGCTCGTGGAGCAGAAGGCAAGTGTTGGCTTTTGGCTTGTCCCAAGGAGCAGGCTGCAGCCCTGCTGTGGGAGCACTCCTCTATGCATGCCCTGGATGGCCTCACTAAAAGCACTCCTCTGCCTGGGACAATCCCACCAGACTTTTTGAGATTTGTTTTTCCTTAGTTTTAGTGGGATAGAATTAGAAATCAGTTCCTAAACTTGCCCTGTGTAATAACTAGCTTATACTTTTGAATCAGTCAAGGTCCAGACATAGGTCCAACTTTGAATTGTTTGAGGGCAGGGTCCTATAACCCCATAGAGGTCTGCAGGTATCAAATCTCTCTAGACAGCAATCCTCTTTCCTGGGCAGTGAGCGTTCCCTAGCCTTAAGGCCTTTGTGCATGGTCTCAACACAATAAGAGGACACGGGAAAGGAAATAGCAGTGGTGAAATGTGTTAACCTAGGCCAAATGTACAGCTATGGGATCTATTTTATTTGTTTGTAAAATAAAAATAATGAAAGAATTGAGGAAAGTAGGCAAATGGGAGAAGAAAATCTCCCATCCTCCTTTTTTCCCTTGTCTTACAGGAGGAGAGACAAAGGGAACTATAGAACACCTTCTTTTCCTGCCTTGAACCCGGCAATCATCCTTCCCCTTTTACTTTTTTCATGCCAGCCGCTGTTTTGCTTCCCCATTCCCTTCATGATCAAGTGATTTTGTTGCAAGTGGCAGCGATTCTCTCCCAACTATTGCACAGAGGGCATTAACCCGGTAACAAAACAAGATGTAGCATTTTTGCCTTGAATCCTTTCACCTTGTTCCCCTCGGAGCTGTATCCTTTCCCATCTCCTGTCAACTCCAGCCACAGGCTCTTCCCTCAGCGTCACTCTGACTGCCTCTGGGGCTCTGCTGATCACGTACAGTGTATCTATGCAGGTCTGCTCCCTACCAATAACTACCTCCGCCCCAATAACTTTTCTACAGGGTTTCCTGAACTTGTGCTTTGATGTCTTAGCTGACGTTTTGTTTTGTCTCTGACTCTGCTGTTTCACTTTGTTGTTTCACAGGTGTGGGAAGTGGCTAAACCTTACATTGAAAAGTACAGGAGGGAACACATCCCTGAATCAAGACCCATTTCACCTACAGCTTTCTCCCTGGGATCACTGAGAATGAATGCAGATGTTGGTCATGACCACAGGCATGAGGATGAACTTTAAGACTTGCAGTCCTCCGGTAGAGAGCAGATCCTTTCCAGAAGCTTGCCTGAGGGTGACTGTTCTACTTAAACTCAGTGTGGTTTCTCCAGGAGACTCAGAGGGCCTGACTGTCTAGCTCAGGAGCACAAATAGATACCAAAGAAATGGCTTACTGCTTCCCTCACATGTGAAAGATGACGTTGTCCTGATAGTGTGGTTTTGACTGAATTTCCTGAACTTCTAACACAAATCATTCAGACTTCTGCTGAAACCTGTAGATGTTTTATACAAGGCATCCTGTATTTGCTTTGTCAGATCTTTGCTTTTTTTCTCTTCATCTGTGCCAACGATATCAGTCTGATATATTCACATTTTTTCCCCCCTTTGGGTAACTGCTGTGGTCCCTTTCATTTTGCCACAAGCAAAATTCTCTTTGCACTTAATCCTCCTTTCTTTTGCAGATCATACATGACATACAGGTTCTAGTATAACAGGAGCATTTTTAGAGCAGATGCTTCCCAAATCAGAAAAGCTGTGTGCATAAGAATGTGCTATGGAGATTATTGCTCCAGAGCAAATATGTTGTATTCTGGTGATGAACTACACTTAATGCAACTTTACAAGAGCTTTGGGCTCACACCTGCAATCAATAAAGTGAGGCTTCACAAACAACTGTAGCAATCTATTTTCCTGTCATGTGTGATGATGAAAACGTAAAGCAAAAGCTTAATTTGGAAATAAGGAGGACAGGTGAAACAGGGGCCAGGAAAGGGGGAGGGGGAGGAGGAGGAGGTGTAGGAGTGGTGGATGTGAACCAGTGCTGAGGCAATAGCACGGAGACCTACACTCACATGGCTCACCAGGTATCTGCCTGGCTGCCAAGAGCCCCATCCCCGCAGACAGGCTCATGACATCATGTGCTCTGACAACACTGACCTCTGGCACAGGCCTTATTTTGCAAGGGAAGAGACAGGACACAGATTTCACATCATGGTGCAGTGATGACATGGCACTACTGACCTGGCTGTGGGGCATGCAGCATGAGCTGGAAATCTTCTCAGGCTATTGGCTATGCTGCAAGGGGCAGCCAAAGCACTAGTGCATGGTTACCTTTGGGTGTCTGAGACCTATCATGTTAAATGCACCTGAGGAGAGGGCCCATGCCTGCTGGCAAGCTAGCAGAGAGACACCTAACCTGGCCAGAAGACCTGGGAACTAGGGCACCCATGGCACATGAGCTCCCAGTTCAGCTCCTTCCTCGTGTACCTGATGTGCAGCACCTCCATCCTATCTCTCCTTCATGTGTCAAGAAAGTTCCTACCCTTTCAGCTTGAGGTTCACTGTAGCAGGCATATCTCAGTCTCCTCATGAAGTTGTCCCATTCTGTATAGAATCAGGTATTAATTAAAGAAAAAAAAAAAGAGTGTGAGAATGAACAGCCAGGCTTATATCTTGTAGGATCAACCATTCACCCTCACCCTTGCATTAAGGCCAATGGCTCCTCCAGCAGCAAAGCTACGAGAAGTTTCCATGTCTGTGTTACTTACATCCTCCTCCCAGGCCACCACTGTGGATGTTATCACTGAAGTGAGCCACGTTAAAAACAAAAAGCTTCCTGCATTCCAGAGGGGTGTGCCTTCCCTGGCAGTTGCACAGCCACGGTGGTGCCAAGTGCCGCAGGACCGCAGAGCGAGCTGTCGGGATCCACTCAAGCCAGCTGTGCCACTGAAGGATAACCACAGGCTCTAACTGCAAACTGCCACTGATTGCAGCCTTGGGACACACTCCCAAATGGCTACTGGATTCAGCTGAGCTGGCCAGGCAAGCACCTGGTCTGAGGTTCCCATCAGAGCTTGTGCATGAGAGGAGAATCCGCTCACTTCAGTAGTTTCAGGCCATGAATGCTTGTTCCTATCCAGAAAGAGAATAGTTGAGGTTTTTCTTATGTAATCTTGGGCCCCAAATACCTTAGGCATTTGAGAGGAGGTTCTGGGCTTTGCTTCCCAGTCACCTCTGTTTTTGGCTGCCTGGGACTAAGGGACCACCAGCACACACTGAAGAGTTGTGGCCTCAACTTTGCACCAGGCCTCTGCAGAGCTGAGAGGCATCTCTCTGACGCCAAGCTGCATTTCAGAAATGCCTGCACTCCTGCCCTGACAGCCTTGCCAAATCCCTGGATAAATGTTATTTATGAAGGTTGTCTTGGGCAGAATGGACTGTGTGATTGCATACTTGAGATGTTCTTTCAAGCTTCATAAAAACAAAGGTCCATACCATACACATCTGGTGCAACATCTGCTCACGGGAAAATACGTCAGGTGGCAGGAATGCCATTACATTGCTTTAAAAAGTGATTTAGTTGGCTAGCCTGGCTCAAATAAAGCATGAACAAAGATACATAAATGGGATGGCTTACATATTTTGGGTGCTAACATATGTGCCCAAGTCTCAGGGAGATCAGAAGGTCATAATAAAGCTCATACATGTGATGACTTTCAAATACCTGTTAATCAGAATGGGACTGTTGTACTTCCTCTAGGGTCTGATTCACTAAAACACTCTGCTCTGTATCACAGGTTATGTCACCTGCTTGTATCAATAGTTATTTTCGATGAAAAGTTCTTCATGCTTGTCAGGTGTAGTTTTATTACTTCAGAAAGCAAATTCCTTTTGTTTCTGCAGCCACCACTCATTTGAAAATTTGAAAACTTAGTCTGTGTGTATTCAGAGACTCTCCCTACCCCAGGCTCTCTACTTAAATACTGCAAAAGTTTGAATTCTCCAGAGCTGTATCATCCATTTTCTACACACTGCATCCCCAAATTATGATACAAACTCTGTTAAAAAGAGTAATAGATGAAATAAATGAGAGCTTTGAAAAAAAAATCAGGCTCTTAAATTTTGACATGGCTCCGAGAAGGAGTTCTCACACTTAACGTACCAGAATCACATTCAAAATTCCACAAGCAAATATGCCTCATGCTATTTCAGATTCAGCCTACAATAAATGAATATCTGTATGACACCACATGTGATCTTCTTTTAAATGTCAAGGTAACTGGAGATTTGAGAGGTCAGCTGTACTTGTCAGACCTCACTGGGCTAACTGCCTCTAAGTAAACTGTAAGGTTTTGGCATCCCTAATTGCCAACAGACTGCCTAGCTCAGTCTCTAACTTACAGTACACCCCAAGTGTCAGCAGCTCAGAGAGTGGTGTACCTGATTGTCTTTTCCTCTCCTCCTTGTGCCCCTAAAGCCCCAAAGAGCTGTGTGATTCTCAGCAAAGGAAGGTGTTGCAGAGCAGCTGATAAGCAGCACCTTGCTGGGGTTACAGCTATCGGATCCCACTGATTCAAGGCTGTAAAACCAGGAGACTTGGTATTTTGGAGAGATAGGATACTGTGTTTCCCACCACAGCTGTGATTCCTGGTGCCTGCTGAGTCTGAGACTGAGCAGACCCGCGAGCTGCACACATTGCCTTGGTGTGCTGTGGCCTCCTAGCACAGCCCAGGGCTGTTCCAAAGGTACATGCCTAAGCCCATGGCCCTCTGTCACAGGTTACTTAACATCACACCAGTAAATCTTACCTGGATCCAAACTTCCTTTAATCATTGCTGGTTTGTTTGGGTTATTTTCAAATATAATAATTCTATAGATTAATTGTATAGGAAAACATTTTTTGAAACTGTCTTCTTTAAGATGGATACAAGTAGAAATTATTTTATTGCAGTAGAGAGAATGACAGTGGACATGAAGATGCACCAAATGGGTAATGATTGGTGAAGTTTATTTGAATAAGATGAACAGGGAAACAATTTACTGTTAAAAACAATCTGTTGCTTTGAAATAATCCATGCTAATTTGATTTTAGTAGCTTACTAAATTACTGTCTTCTCTCAGTAACTGTTCGTTGTCTCACACCTCTCATTCTGATAGACGATTTTTCCTTTAACTATAACATAGTTGATCAATGTTTCGTGTCCCCCAAACTGGTAAATCAAGTGCTCCCACCTAAAAAGACAAGATGTTTAAAAATATACAAGTTTTCCTAAAAACAGGTCACATACCCAGCATACCTGGGAATAGCAAAAGGTTTGCTTGCAAATGGGAAAACACTATTCCATGTATAAATGCTCACTCTTTCTGCAGTAAGTTGATATCCAAATCAGTAGAGAATTTCTTTCACAAAATAAGCAGGCATTATCTTTAGATAATTTGTAATTAGACATGGATTATTTATAATAACAGTCCCAAAAACCTTAGGCTCTATTTTCCACTGGAATAACTAAGGAGAAGGAAAGTGAGTCTGAAATTCCAGCAGTGTCCCTTTTTTCTGGTAAAGGTAACTTCTCCACTACCCAAACATGATGAAAAAGTCCCTAACGTTAAAGCACATTAAAAATGGCAATGGAAGAACAAACCTTGACGAATTGATGACAAGAAGATCTCCCTGCTTGCCAACCTCTAGGGAGCCATGTGTGTCTGATTTCCCCAGAGCATAAGCAGCATTAATGGTGGCAGCTGCCAGTGCTTCATTCATTGACATCTTCATGTTTACACAGGCCAGGTGCATCACCATAGGCTAGTAGGCAAATCAGGGGAAAATGGGTGTTACCAGTAACATCAGGCTCCTTTATGCTTCAAATCCCTAAGCACTCTCCTTCCTTGCACAACAGTTGTTCTACATAAGGTAAATCTGGCCAATTCCAAAATGAGAGCTCTAAAATCAGAAACTTTGAGAGCTTTTTTTATGAGCCTCTCAGTGCACAGGAAGAATGGAATCCATTCCGGTTTTAGGAATTTCTGGCAAAAACTACTGACACACAGAAACAAGCATAAGCAGCTGCCTGTGTGGGGCATATAGCTCTCTCTGTGGACACAAAGACCATTTTTAGATTGCAAGATCTATACACAAGTTGTAAAAATGTCATAATTTTGTGTTATCATAAGGAGGAGCTTACCATTGAAAAACAGTATGCGTTAGGATTAAAGTCACTACCAAGAGCAACTATAACTCCTTCTTCCAACATTTTTCTAGCTTGAGGTTGCTTCAGTCTAGTGGGAAAAAGACACTCATCAGTACAATTTGTTTAGTTATCATACAGAGATTTACAAAAGCAAAAGTCACCACTTGGTTTGGCTACATTCATGCATTCAGTTTTGGAGATAAAAGCCCAAATTCTCCTCTTGCATCCCTACCTATCAGCCTATGGAGAACATAAACGGGCAGTGTAATCCGCTGCTTTTGCAGTAACAACATGTGGCAGCAGCCAGTATCAACCATGAGGCTCCAGGCCACTGAAATTCTGGTATCTATCTGGACCTCATCTGCTTCAGATTTTACAAGGTGAAAATCTTCATTTCTCAAAAACCCCTAGTTTTCTAGTCCTACAGCTTCAAAGACAGGCTCCAAAACATAAGCATGCAATATGACAGTCCCTTCCTGATTATTGAGTCTGTGAATTTAATCTGCAATCATTAGAGGATCTTCTCACTTAGCAATTATAATGCAAAAGATATTTTCAATAACCTCAATATCTGGAATAATCATTTCAAAATTGTTCAGCCGCTGGATTAATCTGGGTAGGTGTTTGCACGGGTGGGCTCTAGGAAGTACACTGTAGGAAGTTTTAGCCATAGTCATTGTAAAGCCCTTCCAAATCTACTGTGAGACTTCTCAGAAGTCTCACATTGATTGTCAGTGATTATCTTCACTTATCCAGACTGATCCTCAAGGCTTTAAAAGACCCTAAAACCAAATATATGTGTTTGCTGGTATAAAAGTTTTCCTTCAATCTAGTGGCCTCACCTGAGCATGTAGGCAGTTGTTGGTAAAAGGACAGCAGCACACTTAGCTCTTGCCATGGCTGTGATACCTTGGTCACTAACTTCCTCCAGGTGGCTGATAGCCTGGGCTCCTAGTTCAGCTCCAAGCTAAGCAAATTTTCAAGAAAATTACTGACCATTCTCAATTAATTCGGTAAAAAAAAGTTATTTCCAAACAACGAGAGGAGATAATTCACTATTAATGTAAAATTTACTAGAAGAGAAATAATAAAGAATGCTTGAAAGAACAAGCAGAATACAGAGACAAAATATTTGTTAATTTAATGCAGGAAAAGTTGATCACTTTAGCCACCCATGAAGCAGTACCATAGCTTCAGTGGTGCATTCAACAGCCTTACACGCAAACTATGGAAGAGCCATGGATAAAAATATTGTCAACTCCTGTTCATAAAGGATCCACCAGAAAATGGTTCACAAAACCAATACTGGTTACAGAACTAAAAGTCCAACAGATGCCTTCAATTGGGAAGCCAAAAAGGCTTTTCTGATCAATCAAGTTTTTATTTTGGTTCCCTTTTTTTTTTTTTTTTTTTTATACCGCAGAGAATAACTTGAGCAGAACTCACAGGAAGGAAGCAATGTTTAAATGATGATGAAACAGGACTTTCTTTATCAAGATATTTGGGAAACACATCTTGACTTAAACCATCCCTCTGAGTGTGCTCAAAAATACTGATACCTGAGTAATAAAACTGCTGACTGTGCCCACTGCACACTTGACTTGTTGCTGCTAACGGGGCATTTAACAAAAAATGTATTTTCCAAGTTGCATAGAAACCATGTTTTTGTCATTCCCGAGTTCATGGATATCCACCTTCCCCATCTATATCTCATGTGGAAGATAAGCAAAGTCAATGTTTGATTAGCCAGTGCACATTAAGTCCCAGAGGTCAAGGTTTCCTCCCGTGTCCCTAACTCCAAAACTGCACAAGGGGTGCACTTCCTACCATCTGACAGAAATAGATGTCTGTGAATGGTCTATTATATAAAGTCCTAGAAAAGAAAACCTCAGTTTTGAAAACTGCAATTCTTTCACAGATTCAGCTCTCACAAGGGCAAAAATGGCTTAACAGAATGCTAAGAAAGACGTACCTCAGCAGATTTCATCGGATGGAGTTCATCACCATGGAAGTTAATCTGTAACCCTATATCTTTTCCAGCTTGAAGAATTCTCCTTGTAGACTCCAGATCAAAGACGCCCTTCTCACAGAACACATCTATATTGTTAACATGTATTTCACCACTTAGTTTGAGTTCTTTCAGTTTAGGGAGATGGTTATTGATAATGTCATCTGTGGCTTCAGTAGCAGTTTTCCCTCTAATGAAAAGAAGATGTTACAGAGCTATATGAGTAACATCTTTGAAGTCTGGCACACATTCAAGACATACATGCAATTACCAGATTATTTAGGAAATTATGTAAATATGAATCACTCAAAAAAACTTCAGATTCAAAAATGTAAACCCACTGTAATTCATGTACTCTCAAACACAAGTTACTTTCCATTCAAAGAATATTATACTACATTATTGTATATTTTTTATAAGGTTGGCATCTTGGATGCTGACCAAGATATGGTATATTGTAAAACAAATTCTTCTGCTTTCCTATTCATATATTCTGACCTCCTTATACTTTATTCCAAAACACAACTATTTAAAAGACAAAAATGAGTATTTAAATATGTTAAATGATATTCATGCAATGTTTTTATGCAAATATCAAGGCTCAAAAGGGATGTGCAGTATTAGTAATTATTTTTAATTTACCTCTTCTCTTTTTATACCATTCAGAGTGATGGATAGATAACTGTTTCTAAATCAGAGGGGCCTCCCAATCTTCGAATTGCCAAAGTCAGAACCATTTATGAATCCTTTCTTACACAAAGAAAACCCAGGAGAGATCAATGAGTGCCTTTTAAAGAGCAAAGAATCCCAAAATATGCAGTTTTGTTAGTATTTTGCAATTTTAATATCTAAAGGTAAGAGATGTATAGCAGCTCCTTGTCTGAGACATCTCAGTCCTTTTTTCAGGTGCTGTAAAACACACAGAGATGGACATTGTAGAGTGCCACACATGACTGAATTGGGAGTTATGCAGTGGCAATAAATTCAATTCTGCTTGAATTTATAAACAGGGATGTGCAGTTATAAAGCAGAACAGAATGATCCTTATGGCCCTTCTTTCATTCCCCCCTCACTGAAGCAGTCACTGGGGTTGCTCAGGAGTCAGACATGCCAAGCCTGCTCCGTTTTCTTCAACTCCGCAGCCTTTGGAGAAATTTGGACCGAAAGATTAGGGCCAAAGCCAAGACAAAACAAAGGGAAACATTAAGTCTTGATTTCATGTTTTGAGAGATTTGATGCTCAAAAATGCAAAACAAAACTGTTGGTGTTCTAATGCAAGAGCCTTCTACTCAGGAAACCACTTTGAAATGTCTTGCTAAAGATGAAAAGGGGACAGTGAACTCTTGCCAACTGAAAAAAAAAAATAAATCAGATATTCTCAAAACCATGAATTTGATTAAAAATGATGACTAGAGGGACCAGAGAAGAACTGCAGAATTCCTCCTGGTCAAAATAAAAACCAGAGCAAAAGTTTGAGGCGTAGCATAAAATTTCAGCAAAATGTTCTAGACACAAACATTTGATTGAAAAGAGAAGAGAATTACCAAGACCCAAACTGGAAAGTACAGGTAATTCAGTATTTCCTTCAGGAAATTTCCTCAAATCCCCAACAGCCTTTTCTCCTTACTCAAAATACATATCCTTACTTCCCCTATTTTGTTAAGCTTGCTGTGCATGACTGGGGACAGAAGCATGCAGAGAGTGAGAAAGTACACCTGTCTTTCTAACACAAAAGAGCTGATTTGTTTGTAAAGACACTGGAATTTATTTAATTGGTTTATAGAAATGGGAAGGAACAAAGGAAGGACTAAGAAATATATATAGTTTTGGGTAAACCCTCAATTTGATTTTACCATTAAGTTCTCCAAATTTTAGTGAAGCTTTTTGAAAGAAGTAATCTATGTTTTCAGCTTATTTTAGTTACTTTATTGTTAACTGTCTTCCAGTTACTGATGATGATATAGGATTCATTTTCAGTAGTTTAATTAATGAAAAATAAATTCCTATCCTGCCCCAAATACACAATAATTACATTGCAGGAAAAAAAAATGTCTGCATCATGTTTTCTTAAATGGGGAGAGGTAGGGGTTTTTTTGCAGTATGATTTTTTTCTTTTAATGAACATCTCATGAATATAGCCACATAACAGGCCTGCCTTCATCTCACATGCATCGTATTGCAGCAGCTTACTGCTTACTATGTCAAAATATGGCTCACATACACCTACTTAGCTAAACCTCCTCATTAATTCTTTCATACACTGAAATCTGGTAACCTGATTTCATCAGGTAACCTTGTTTTCATCATAGGAAAAAAAAGTCAAGGCAAGAAAGGCTTTTTATGATATGCCTACTTGAGTCATCAAAATAATTGTGATTAAAGACATTTAGTTTAATCTTGCACTCATAGCTGTAAGATGCATGCATGTCTTCATTGCATGGAAGCATAATTAAGCTTTGTTTACTGAGGTATATAAGGATTAAATACAGTATTTTTTGTTGCTAGCTGGCCAAAATAAAATCTCATGACATAGACTAAGCTTGAAGGACAGTAGCAAATACAAGAAGAACAACTTTCTGTAGAGGAAACCCACTTGCATCCAGTGGAGCATCAGCTGGAGGCAGGAGTTCTGTGCTAAGCTTCTGTTGGTATTTAGGAGTCATTAAATAATGTTCCCCCATCTTCCTTGAAACTAAAACTTAGGAGAACCTTCTGTAAATACTGGCTGTTGTTTCAAATACATTGTATTTTAGGAGTGGGGCAGAAGAAACCTTTCTGAAAACAACAGCCAGTTTTCAATGCAAAGCAGTAACACTCAACAAGAGCAATTAAAATCAATCACATTACTTTGGCACAGAATGAGCTCCACAGTATGTTGATGAAATGCCAATATCCATGGATTGCCTAGCGCGTTCTATCACCCTGAGCATTTTGAGCTCTGTTTCCAAGTTTAAGCCATAGCCGCTCTTGCACTCAACCAATGTAGATCCTGCCCTGAGCATGCGTTCAAGTCGGTGTTTGAAAGTACTGAACAGCTCTTCTTCCGTGGCCTTCCGGGTGTGTTCCACGGTAAAATGGATTCCTCCCCCAGCCTGGTGGATCTCCATATAGGATGCACCTGCCAGCTTAGGGAAAAAAAAAGAAGAAAATAAAAACCAGACCCCCCTCCCATACAATTAGCTGTGAATCGTGCATTTTTTATCCAAGAGATTCTGGAAAGTGCTTTGAGGTATCTGCAGTGAGAGAGATAAAGCAGGGAGGAAAAAAATCCCCATTAATTCTTCCCCCTCTCCCTCCTCTTCTCTCTCCCTTCAATTGAAGTGAAGAAAATATGTAAGAAGTGACACAAAGAGAATTCCTCTGAAGATTTGCTGCCCCCTGAATCCAAAGTGAAAACCAATCCCTGGGTCAAAATTCATTCATATGGAAAAAAAAAAGAGGGGAAAAAATCAATATTTAGATGATAATAGAAGGCAGCACTTTTATACTGCCTCAATTAATGCAAAAATATACCAGGCCTGGCTGCAAAGTATACAGTCATGCTTCTCTATCAGCCTACCACTATTCAAAATCATCCTCCCTCAGGTCATCTGACAGAAATCACATATTTTTCTATAAGAGAAAGGAAGTCACTGGAAAGTAGAAATAGTTGTACACTAAAAAAAAATAGAGAACAAAAAAAATCCAGCTGTGTAATTTCTGCCATTACCTTCATTGCAAACTCATGAACCCTATCACCAGCCCACACTGGATGTGTATGTGCATCTACCAGGCCTAAAGAAAACAAAGTAAATGTACACTTCAGTTACGGTGTAAAAGAAAAGATTATGCACATGCAAGCAACCAAAATGGAAAGCAGAAACTCCCCTACAATGTCTCTATTGGTTAGAGAAAAATTAAAATCCAACCAGCCAAATATACAGGATTTTCTTCAGAGGTTATTAATTATCTTTCAATATTTTTTAGGTCTGACACTTTATGCAAAATGTCACCAGGTGAATGCATCAGTTGTTGAGTTTTTTGTGTTCTTTTGTGACTTTTCAAACTGTGGAAGAAATGATAAATTACAAACTTTGAAAGAGTTCATTAGACCTTTAGCATTGAAAGAGTTAATTAGATTTTAAGCCTGTATTCTTTAAAAAAAGGCAAACTGCTTAGGCTGGGCTTAGCACACTAGCACTTCCTGTAGCAACGGTCCACTTACTACAGATGGAGCTTTTACTACAAGCTGTGAAACTTGACACTATTGAATGCACAAGGCCATTGTAAAAGAAACAGAGGTCTGACAGCTCGTGTGCTAACACCACTTGCATAATTTAACACTCAATAGGCTTGTCTAGTTTGGGGTTTTTATCAGATAAAGTTGCAGAGCATCTGATTTAAAAGCGCTTTTGCCTCCAACTGGCTGTGGGCAGGATGGAGAAACTGAGATTTGTGTGTGAATGGCTGATGGGCTGAAAGGGTACAGAAAAGAGATGAATCCAAAAAGTCTCTTGGCACCACTAAGAAGAGCTTGGCTCCATCCTCTTGACACCCTCCCTTCAATACTCATATACATTGATGAGGTTGCCTCTCAGTTGTCTCTTCTCCACACTGAATAGGCCCAACTCTCGCATAAGAGTGATGTTCTAATCCCTTAATCATCTTTGATAACCTCCACTGGACCCACTCCAGGAGCTCCATGTCTGTCTAGTCCAGAGAACTAGCCCAGAACTGGGCACAGTACTCCAGATGTGGCCTCACCAGGGCTGAATAGAAGGGCAGGATCACCTCCCTTGACCTGCTGGCGATGCTCTTCCTTAGTATAACTGGGAGCAAATACACCTACCTGGTAACACACACTTCCCAGAGCAGTCAATTATCCTTTCAAATGTTGCTTCTGAAAACTGATTGTGAATAACATCTGCCTGGCCGACGGCTTTGATACAACCATCTCTGCAAACCACAGACATCAAACAAAGAACGTGTGAGCTTGTTGAAAAGTCAAGTGCTCAATAACAGAGCTCCCGGAACAACAGAGGCCAGACGTTCAGCAAGACTGAAGATGCTCATGGAAGGTGGTTTGCTCGTTTTACAGATGAGCTTAAAACACTGGGGCAAGGACACATGTTTCAAGCTGTTTGCCATAATGTTTGTCATGTCCTCTGCTTACATCCCTCTGGATGACACCTTGGTACTCTTCTAACTTCTGCTAGATAACACTCTTTCTCTCCTGTGGGTCAGCAAACATACAGCATACAGGTATCTCTCCGCAGGGCACTCTTCCCTTCGTGGAAATCAAACTGGCATTGCGTGGATCTGGACCATGCCCCGTGCCCTGGGAAGCCATCGGAATCTGCCTCTTTGGGCACGATCTTTGGCTGAATAGCCACGTTCTCCCGGTGGGCTTTGAGGACGGTACCCAGAACTCGCCCGGGGGATCCCTCCCACCCTTGCAAGGAGCTTCTCCTCACCGGCACCGCTGGGCAGAGGCAACAGCGGGGCAGAAGCCGGCACCGGGGGCGAGAGCAGCTCACCGCCACCCCTTCCCGCAGCCATGCCCGCCGCCCCCGCCCGGGCCCCGCACTCACAGCCCCACCACCAGGCTGGCGCCCCGCAGCACGCCGAGGCTGGCGGCGCCGTCCCGCCGCAGGGACGGCTCTCCCCGCCCGCAGACCAGCACCAGCTGCTGCGCGTTCTGCAGCAGGAGCCGGTGCCGCTCCCGGCCCGCCATGGCCACGGGCACCGAGCGCCGCGGCCGCCGCTCGGACAAAGTCCCGCGGGGCGGGCGGGACGGAACCCCTCCTGCCCCTCGCCCCGGCCCGCCTCGGGCCGCGCTCAGACCGACCCCGGCTGCGGACTCGGCCTTCACCCTGCCCGGCTTGGTCTTTCCTAACTTTGCAGCAGCCTGCTCCAGGAGAGGGATGCTTGCTTGATTCGGTCCGGGATAACGGGACACCGTCCGTGCGTCGCGCTGGTTCCTGATCAGCTCTGAAGCACTGGTTTTTCCAGCTGGTGCCTCCGAGAGCTCTCAGTTCTCACAGTTCCACCTATTTCGCATTGCCAAAAAAACCCAGGAGCTTCTGATTTGGGAGCGTTTGTTTGCCCACGCGCCCCCTCCCCGGAGTCCATCACCTTACCAGCATCCATCACTTTTACAGCGTCCACCACCTTGCCTGTATCCCAGCAGCAGCTCCCGAGGGACCGTAATACCTCTCACCGCGACAGATGTCCAGGCAGACATTAATTTATCCAGGCAGATATTAATTTACCCGAGTCCAAGATCAAAAGGTTTGTGCGATTCTGCTGCCCTCTACAGAATGAGGCATGGAAGAATGGAGGTGCAAGTATTTATTCTCAGCATGGATGATATTTTTGTTTTCTTCTCTCTTGAAATATAAGGCCCCAGTAATTCCAGGTTGGTAAATGGAAATCGTAAACTTTTCTAAACAAGTGATCCCTCAAACACCTTTCTAGTGGTGGCAATCGTCTTTAGATACCTTCTTTTCTTTTAGAAAGAGGATCAATTTCAAATGCTTGTAACACATGTATATACATATACATATTCCTGTAAAGCAGAAACAGATGGCTATGCTGCCTCTTTGAACAAGCCTTTCTGGGGAAGTCTTGTTTGCAAATGAGGCAAGATATGAAACTAAAGCACAGTAATTTGTATTTAATATCAAACCTGAAAAGCGAATAAAACTACAATAATTTTGGGTGTTGTCTTGTGATGCTTCTCCTAAACTCTCTCTTTCTCCTGAACTCGCACTGGGCATGCAGAAGATTGCCAGGAGAGCTAGAAGAGGGTCGTGTACTGCTTCCAGAAATTCCTGATGACTTTGTCTTTTCCCAGCAGTTTCACAATATGTTTGAAAGCAGAAGTTAAAGAGCCGTGCAACAGCATGACAGCAAGGGCAGAGGGACACTCCATAGTGGGGAATGCTTAAGCAGCAGTGGTGGGGTGAAGGCTGTGCATCGGGAATGAAACACGGCATGCTGTGGCCGAGCCTGGCACTCGCTGGATCAGTTCCTGACAATAAAAGCCAAGGGGGAAGCAGTCGATTCAGCTGGAGCAGAAGCACACACTCACCACCTGCCCACAGCTCTCTCCTCTGTGTACTGTGACATGGCAGGTAAATAAAGAAGACTAGAAAGAAGGACTTCACTGTAGCACTGTCTTTTATGGTAGTCGAAGTTCTGCAAATTCATCTTGTATTTACAAATATGTTAGGGTAGATACACGAAGAGCTGCTCTTTCTGCCCTTGAGGACTGTCAGTGAGTGTTAAATTCCCATCTGTATTTGTGCATCCCCATGTTTAATTGCATGGATGGACATCCAGACTGTTGGTGAGAAAGGTCTACAAGTCAGACAGAAACTGGCCTGAATGCTTCTTAAATTTATGTTTCTCACATCTACACATTTTTTGCCTGTTGTCTCTTTCTGCAATTCCAGAAAGAATTTCAAAGCACAAAGGTGATATCTGCAGCTGTTTCTGGTGATCCAGTCTCAGATTCCAGTCACTCATAACATTTGTTTTGGTAAAAGGGAGGTGGGGGGGAAAGGAAAGGACAATTCTGTGTCAAGCTTTATACCTGCTTGTGTTACAAAGATAAAATTCAGTTTTGTGTACTAGGCTCTTCCAAGAACCAAGGGTAGATCCTGATTTAAATCTTTAGAATAGGTGAACATTTTATGCTTGGTATGATAGGAGTGTATTTCATTTTAAGACTTGTATTCTGCTTGCAGAAAACTTATAGCTGTTCTTGTGTATTTATATAAGTCCTAGTTCTTTTCCGGTGAAGATTTTTCTCTGCAATAGATCAGCCTATGAAGAAAAAGTTCAATCCACTGCAATCAGTGGTTTCTGATATGCTGTGCCTGATCTTTTTAGGAATACTCCTCAGAGAGGTTAGTGCAGGAGTGGTTCCTAGGTTGCATTCTCAGGAAATTCTAGTTTCTTTCAAAAATTACAGATTCTAAATATTGGGCTGTATTTTTTTTTTTTTTTACTGTTGGCAGCAATGTAAAGAGATGACTGTAGGGTGCTAGAGAAACCCTGCCTAAATTTCTTAAACTTACAGCTTTTAAATCACCTTTATGTTCCAGTGAAAGTGATTTTTGAAAATTATTTTAAAATGTGGCATATTCAATAGTGCTTGATAATAATGAGGGGGGGGAAACAGTGAAAGTAGAGATAAATCAAAAAGTTAATTATCAGGTTATTAAGACATTTCATCTCTTCTTGCTGGTGGTTTATGTGAGAGTATGATGCACTTGTTCATCAAGAACACCTTTTCAAATACATTGTTAGTTACAATAGCATGTTTATTCCTGTAAACAACATGTAATTAAATAAAAAGGCCCAACATCAGACCTAATATTGACTATGTTTTCATTAAATTTGTATGTTATTTTTTTAATCTGCTAACTAGTCCTTCACAATAATATACATAGCACGATGAAACATCCTGAGACACTATGCATGCCTTAAGAAAAGTTCATTGCTGGTGGGATTTACTGAATGCTATTTCCCTGTCTATAAAAGCAGCAGTTACTAGACTCTAAGGATCAAACACAGAAATTGCTTCACATGGATGAAACTGACTTGCAAATGTGGAATAGATCCAAACTAAATTGCAAACTCATTAAATACGCTCGGCTTGCCTCATATCAGATAGAGTTTAACATCACATTTACAAAGACATTTTGCAAAAGTGAACTCTGCACCTTATTTTTTCCTATGCAGAAAAACCTTGCATCTCTCAAATCACAGAAACATTGCATTTGCTCCGGTGGGTTTCCTGAATCCTCACTCTGATTCTGTCTTTGGCAAATTCCATAAGCCCCTGGTGAAGTGAGAGCAACACCACAATCTGCCCCAGGGGGACCCTAAGCGCAGTGCAACCTTGCCAATTCATGTGTCTGTTTTCTTTTCACAAAGTCTACAGGTAAAGGAAGAAGAGCTTGTGTGCGTCATACGCAAAGGAACTGATGTAATGCCAGCATGTGGCCTTATGGCCAAAGCTTGTCATTCTTTGCAATCAGTGATCTGCACAATACAGAACTGGAGTTTGCAGCATTTTGCCTCTTAGCAATGCTAAGGATTTAGAGTCTTCTCAGCTAGATTGTACACTATTTTTGGGTACTCCTGGGAATGTGAATGTTTCCAAGTAAAAAAATAAACAGCAAGCAATGTATGTTCAAATGAATAACAAAAAATAAGCTCAAAAGTACATGTGCTATGTATCACATGTTAGTATTAGTCTTTCTAGGCTCTTTTTGACTTTTACCATACCCATTAAGTGGTTTTGCAAGGTACAATCTTTTGCTGATGAAGAGTCCTGCTACTTTGTCTCCAACTTCTTTTATTCTATAAACAATTTGAAAATAGCTTTTTTTTTTCCAGTTACTCTATGTACCTTATATTTAAAAAGTAAAATCATCAGCTCTTTTGTGTCTTTAATACACACAAGTGAATGTCTGCAATTCTTTTGCCTTTTGGACTTGCTCCAGAAGAGATGAACAATCTGTTTGTATTCGTGGGCTTATTTCCTACCAACTAAGGACCAGCTAAGAAGCATGCTTTTGTTGAGAATGAAAACTCAAGACTATAAAGCAGCCGATCTGTGTTTGGAAGCAGGAGAGAGATTATAGGAGAAAAGTATTTTTGTTTTCTTAGTTCTGACTGGGTTCTTGCTTTTGCAAAAGGTAAGTCCACTTGTCTTTCCTTTCCTGTTATTCATCTTTATGCAGTTTTCACTGTTTTGTTTTGGTTTTGGGGGGTTTTTTTTTACCTTTTTTTTTCTAGATAGTTTCATCCAGATACGGTATACATCAGGTATGTAATTTGAAAGGTCAGAATAAACGTCTAGGTACTTCAACTCACTTCTCAACAGCCTCTTGCAAGAACAAACAAAAGATGTGGCTGCTTCTCAGGTGATAAGTACAGGCTGTCTGTCCTGGAATATCAGCAGCCCATTTTTAAATTAGGAAGTATCTGCCATATTAAGGACATGCACAAAACGTTTCCTTGCTTCTTTTGTGATGCCAGTTTTCTTCTAGAAAGGGTTTCTACTCATTTTAAACTGCTGCTGGACCTTATGCGAGAATTTTTCCTAGCACAAGAATTAGCATTTCTCCAACAAGCAGAGGGTTCTACACTGAAGAATTCTCATCTCATAGGAAAGGAATCAGAGGAAATGCTATGACTCACAGAAGGACTTGAGTTCTCTGCAATGCAAAACTGTTTTCTTTACTCTCATGGACAGGAATTCAGCATTTTGGTTGTACAGCACAACTCCAGACATCCTTCTACAGATATGCCTCTGTTTAGTTGAGGAGTCAGTCATGTTCACCTATGCTCACAGAAGTGGTTCAGCATATGCTAAGCCTTCCCAGTTATCTGAAAAGTTGAAAGACTAAAACACTTAATATGTTGTCAGTGATGGCACTGTCTGCTGACCCGGGATGTGCTGCATCACAAACCAGACAAAACACCTTTTTACCTCACATTCCTGCCACTAAAAGTGTTCTAAGAATATATCTAGTTGCTGCTCACTGCCAGTTTAAAAGTGGTAGCACTGATTTTAGCATACGTAGCTCCCTTTTCCCAGGGGGATTGTAGGGTACTTCAAGAGCTGGGAAGTAAGCCTTCAAGAAACCAAAAAGAAGGGCCTGGTTAAAGTAATCAAAAACCTTCACAAGTACATACAAAATGATTTTCACTCTTTATGGCAACATACAGATGTAAATGTTAAAGGAACATGTGCATAGCTACAGAGGTGACTTCCAACATGAGAAACAAAGAGGGCAGCATTTGTCTGCAGGATCTATTCTGACAGGGCAGTGCTTTTCCCCCCAAATCATGAAACCAGTATTATATCCTAATGCAGCCCAATGCATCCAGCACTGTTTACTCAAAGGATGTGTGATCCCAGCTGACAGGCATGGGGGTCTGCACTCCACATGAAGCCACCCTACTACAGCTACAACCTCGCAGCTTTTAAACAGAACGTCTTCTCTTCAGAACCCCCCAGGAAGACAACAGCATCATCTCCATTTTTCAGGAGACTCACAAAACACCCTCTCATTTTACAGTTTATCTTAACTCTCTTGATTTGAATCCTCTGACCTTTACAGCTGCCAAGAGGCTTTTGTTTGTGTGGCTGTTGGCTACTAAGTTGATACAAATTTATCCTTCCTTAATGACTGTACAGCCACACTTCAAGCTTTGTGATTCAAGGCAGCAGCAAATTTCTGAGGTACTGGGGTATAATGCTCTCCACATCTCACCTGCAGTGAAGTCTTCTCAGATATTTCCAAATGCTTTATAAACAGGTTTTAAAAGATAAAACGTATTTAAATAGTCACTACATACAAACTGCAAAATACAGAGACTGCCACGTTTCCCTGCATTTCAGATGAGAAAATAACTGGTATTTTTTTTTTAATATTCACTTCTGATTTTAACATTTTCAGCTTTGAAATAATTACCCGTTGTTCCTCCAGCATCAGTTTTTCAGACACCAATAAAAGACTAAAGAATGTTTAAAGGGTTAACTTCTTCTGTATTAAAACACAATGGGAAAATAGTAAACACCTTACTACAAAAGTACAAAAAACAGAACTAAAAAAAAAGTTTATTTTTAGAAATACAAAACATCTATTCTCTCATCTCTCCATCTTCTTCCTCTTCTTCTACACCTCTGATGTACAACACATTATTGCACCTGTAAATACAACCAAAAGTTCTGTTACCTGTAAATGTTATATTCTTCCCCACATAAGATGCCTTAAGCATTTCCTGCCTGGCAACAGCCAAATTCTGCATAACAAAGTGCTGCTGTTGACCTTGTACAGCTTTTCCACAAGGTTCATTACAACAGTGTATTTTTATAAAAGTAGTAACTGGTTGACAACGCTGTACAGAAGAATTTTTACTTTTGAGTTAGCAGTTACGGTAAAGTTTAACTTTCAACCATGCAAAATGTTTTCAGTTGCAATGCACTACCGTACAGCGCCAAAGGATTAAAAGATACACAATAATGTGCAAAACTAAGGCATTTACCCACCAAAAAAAGGATAACAAATACTTCTTTAAATATATTCAAAAATTCCATTTTTCCTCCCCTCAGAAGGGATCTCAGCATGAAAGACACATCATTCACAGCCTTCCTGTAAGAGCTACACTTAGCCTCTTATTTAGACAATACAACACCTGCCTGTACAAGTTCTAATGCAATTGGTAAGAAGACTTAGAGCCTGCCTTCACTGTAAATAAATATCCCAATTACCTTATCAAAACTTCACCCAGGTGTCCTGACAACGCGCCGTCTATGTACTCCTCCGTGTTTGCGAGCTTGAGAGGGAAACGAGTGAAAGTCAGAAGGGCTGTAAAACAAGCATCTTCCCAAAGCATACCGGGGTTCTGCCCAAGCCCCGTGCTCAGCTGCTCGCACCGGGGGCATGCCCGCCGAGGTACCGGAGGGGTCTGGGTGGGCAGGGGCCTCAAAGCTTACGGCGCTCCACGCCTTTCACCGGACCGGGCCCCTCGAAGCGCCGCCCAACCTGGCCTAGAGCGCTTCCAGGGATGGCGCACCCGCAGCTTCCCCGGGCGAGGGGCTCCGGCCGGCCCCGCGCTGCGGACGGCGCGGCCCTCACCTGCATGTTCATGTAGCCGTCCACGGAGACCAGGTAGCCCTTGTACTCCATCCCCCACTTCAGCTTCACCATCACCGGCTTCCCTGTCAGCCCGTTCAGGAACGGCTTGGGGTTGAGGGGCAGGCTCTGCAGGGGGAGCACACACGGTCAGCGCCGCACGGATCCCGCTCCCGCCCGGCTCCCGCCCCTCGCCCCGCGCCGCCTGGGGCCGGGGCCGGCCCGCCGCCCGGCTCCCTGTGCCCGCCGCCTGCCCCCGCTGCCCTCACCATGGCGGGAGAAGTGCAGGCCCACGCGGGAACCCCTCGGGATGGGATAGAATAGGATAGGATGGACGGGATGGGAAGGGAAGCAGCCCCGCTCCGGCTTCCAGTTCCGGGGCGCCGCTCCCGCCCCGCGCCCCACGCGCCCAGCCACAGGCGGAGCCGTCCATTGGCTGGCGCCGCCGCGGGCCTCTCTCATTGGTCAGAATGGCCGCGCTCCCGCCCGGCCCAGCCAATCGCGGCTCCCCAGGCGCGCAGGCGGGGAGTGCCCGCCCGTGTGCGTGTGCGTGTCCGTGTCCGTGACTGTGACTGTGTGTGTGTGTGCGTGCCCGTGTCCTTCCCGTGTTGGGCCCTCTGTGCCCCTGCAGAGCCGCTCCCCGCGAGGTGGCGGCGTTCGGCCCGTGGTGGGCACGGCCCGTGGAAGGCCCGGCCCTTGGGGGCACGGCCCGTGGGGGGCACAGCCGTGGCGCAGAGCAGGGCGGGTCTGAGGCTCTCCTGGTGTTTGCTGCGAGCCCCGCCGGCGCTGGAAGCTTCCTGGAGAGCGTCCGTGTATGAGAAGAAATGTGTCGACTAGCGCGTGTTCGTGACTCCAGACGCGTCCACGGAAAACCTCGGTTTATAAGACTCCTGAGTGCGACTTCTCCGGCAGTATATTTCACTGCCAGGCCGGGAGGTTGCCAGTTTTTCGTGGCTGTGGAAATCAGCCTGTTCACACTCGTTAAACACCAGTCCTGCACAACCAATAGTTTGTGACTCTTGACTTTTGATGGGCAAATAGGTTGTACCAATGCCTGTACCGCTTACTAATTTGCCACATCCATACTAATGTTTTGTACTCCTCTGTGTCTAAATTCATCAAATGCCACAATGTGTATTCCTGTATACAACATATTCACTTAGTCTTTAATGTATTTGATGCTGAATGTGGAAAACACATTGAGAAATTAATCTTTCTGTAATAAAACTACTGTCTTTTTTGTGCACTTTACCTTGCAAAGGTCGGTCTAGTGCCCTAGTGCTGAAACCAAAGCTGTCATCACCTACTTAAATCTTTAAAGCTGTTGACTCAACAGACTCTTCTCCAAGTCCAAACTGTCCTCACAGTGGTGCCACGCAGGTGTAGTGGAAGGGTAGAAGTGAAACAACTGGAATTGTAATTTCAGTAAACTAGCATGTATCAAAAGTACACTCATGAATCACAGAATTGTTAGTGTTGGAAGGGACCTCTCGAGATCATCTGCTCCAGCTCCCCTGCCAAGACAGGGTCACCTAGAGCAGGTGATGCAGGAACATGTCCAGGTGGGTTTGGAATATCCAGAGTGCGAGACTCCATGTCCTCTCTGGGCAGCCTGTTCCAGTGCTCTGCCACTCTCCATGTGAAGAAGTTCATTCTCATGTTGAGGCAAAACTTCTTGTGAAAATGCTGAGATACTTGTTTCCGCGATCATTAGAAATGAGTGTGACTTTCTTTCAGGGTGTAGTGGGTGGGCAACAGAAACAACATCAAAATTGTGCTAATTGGCTTTCCAGTAGCAGGACTCACTATGGACCAGCTGAAAGAGTAAGTTACAAGATTTTTGTAAGAAAGTCTGTATTGAGACTATGTAAGAAAAAAGTGAAAACAATGAGAAATGGTATATATAGTGAAATTGTTCATGTCATTTGGATTATAGAATAGCTGATTTCACATGATAATGTGTGTAATGTGGCAGAATGCAAAGGGAGGGAGTTTCTTGAATAAAATCATACAGCGGGGACTACTGCACTTTTCTGAAAATTGCTAAGCATAAACATATCTCTGTCAATGGCATAACAGATTTGGTATGTTATCTGTAAACAGCACTTTTTATTTTTACATATGGAATGAATTTTGAAGACTATGTCTCCTACTCATGTTGGGAAAATTCTTTGTGTACCAAGAAATAAAGGAGTAATTATATTCAGCGTTTAATATACTCTGTTCCTCTAGCAGGTGAGTAAATATTCCAGCCCTGTAACTATAAAAACAAGAATTTCCCAGGGTCATAGATATCAGTGTAGAAGTCAGAGAGCAACAATGCTTGGCTTCTGGTTTCATAATTGGTATATGAATTCACGTGTCAGTAATCTCATCAGCCGCAGACTGGGTCTGCAGCAATTTTGGGTGGTGGTAGGGTAGGAAGGAGTACTGAAAACACAGAATGCGTGACTACATCTGATGTAGTTAATTGAATAACTTGGTTAATCAGGAAACAAAATAGCTGTTGTTTTTCTTTTCCCCTTGTGAGGAATTTGCTGTTTACCTTGTTGACTGAATCACTCTGACTCAGAGACAACTTTCTTACGCTGGCTGTCTCCTGACCTTCAGCACAGGGCTGAAGTTCACCTTTTGTCCTCTTTGTATTTCCTCATGTAAAAGGGGAAGTAATCATTTGCATTCTTGTCTGCCTTTGGGTCTGCGTATTTAGGCTACTGCTCAACAGGAAATGAACAGAAAAGAGTTGTTGTCATAGATTAATCCAAATCTTAGCTCTTGCATGGATGGATAGGATTTTCTCTTACAGCTAAGGAGTGGGAATTCAGCACAAATGCCTACTCTCTGTTCCTAAGGAAACACATTAAGCAGCTGGATATCCGAGGGCAGCAGCATTTCTGGTGGAGGGATGTGTTAGATTGTGTTATCTCTGTAAGGGGAATTGCTCACTGACATCGTTAACACACCGTGTCACCATAATGCCCGGGAGAGAGGGCTGGCCCTGTACCCTCACGCTGCTGAGAGAAATCTGAGCTGTCCAGAAGTCTTTCCTGATTGAGCCAAGTTTGCTGAGAAAGGAACTCTGTGCAAAAAACTCCTTTCTGCCTGCCATAAACACATTTATTAAGGAAACTTTCAGAGCTGCCACATATTCCAGCTTCTTGCCTGCACACTTAGTGACCATCTCACACCACTTCCTAGCAATATGCCAGTGTAAACAGGGTTTTCCTCCACTGCACTCTTACTCTACATCAAGAGAGCTACTTCTGGTATCACACCGTCATCTCTACTGGAGTAGTAATGGTGTCAACTTTGCCATGACACCAAAGCCACCATGTGATGGGCACCAGTTGCCTTGAAGGCACAGCCCTGAATTAAGAATGGTCAGAACAAAAAGGAAGCTCCACCAGGAGACAGTACCTTCAAAGGACAGGTTTGCATCAAAAGAGATCCTGCATACCAGCATGGAGTTAGCCCTGCTATGTGGCAGATGAGCCTCAGCTTATGGTTCTGTTGGCTTCATCAATGACAAAGCCACGTAAGAACCTGCTGCTCTCCCCACACAAACCTGTGCAAGGTGAAGGCACACCACCCTCCTTCTTCCACCTTGCCAGACTCCCAGACCAAGTCTGGCTCTGGAAAATATTAGGTGATATGATACCTTGATCTAAGACAAGCAGTTGTTAAGAGTTGATTTCTGACAAGCTCTCTGTTCTAATTACTTGAGGATGCAGTGGTTATGACTCTTATGGACCTGGGAGGGTTTTGAAGCTCTGTGAAAACTCCTTGGGGAGTTTAGCTGATGTAGCAATGCAGTTAAAATGTGAAGAGGATATAGGACTCAGGCTAAATCTTTCCATGAAATGCATTTATTGTAGGCATAATGAAAGACTTGCTGTTAGAAATCATACTGGAATGGAAAATTTGCTCTTTCTTACAATTTTTCTGTGGAAAGTGTCTTGCCTAAAAATCGTCTTTTTTATAAGAATCACCATTTTTTTGTATGCGGAAAAATTCTGTATCATTTATCACCTCTTGGTGACTTGGTAAGTGCTGTAGCAGTATCATGTGAATTATCAACAGCCCTCATGTGGGGTGTAATCCTGACTTTTTGGGGCTTTTTCAGAATAAAACGGTTTTGCTTCAAGCAGTACTGTCTCAAAGATCTCTACCAGTGGAACACCTTTCCTCTCTGCTTGTCATTTTAATATGTCATATTTAAATATGTGATTTGTCATTTTAATAGCACCACCTTTGATCAAATCTCCACGAATGAGGCAAGAACCATCCACCATAGGCCTTCACCACGGATCATGGCTGGGGTCAGTAGGTAATGACATCAGGGTTCAGAAGAACAAGGGTTTGTAGTTTCTCTCCGAGATCCTCATCAACCAGACCAAAGCCAAACTGTGCTAGGAGAGTGGATATACATGATTGAAGTGCTAGGAAGCACAAAGCTGGTTAGCCTCTTTCAGGTTTGATCTAAGTAACATGGATCTTTCTCCACATGCTGCCAAATTTTCATTTCAGTGTAAGACAGTAGCCTAGAATAGATGTTCTGTCTTGCTGAACAACACCTGGAAACTGCTGAAGGGAAGAACACAGGCTAAATAAAAAAACCAAGAGACTTGCCATTGGCCCTGCATGCCTGACAGTGGCTAGCAGTAGTAACATGGGGAAACACAAACAAGATGCAAAAGTCTGCTTGCAGTGGACATGCCTAGTGAGCAGGAGACCATGCTGTGAAGGACTCCCAGGGCAGGAGGCAGAGGTGAGCCTGGGAAGATAGAAATGGAGAGTTTATTCTTGGGTAGAGGATTTATGTGCAGTTTCAGATCAGTACAATGTTTTTTTTTATGCAGTGATATCAGTATGAAATGAGATTGGGGGGGTGTGGGTGGGAGGCAGGTGCATGCTAACAAAGCCCAGATCTTTTGCCCACTCCCCCCAGGTTTGCTGGAGTGGGTCTTCTGTGAACCTGTCACAAGGTTGGGCTCTATGAAGAAGAAGGAGCATGGGATGGGTACTATACAGAAATTATGAGAATATTAAAGTTTCCTCTTATCCATGTTGAAAACCTTTATTTAGTTGTGCAAATTATGCAGCTACACTAAAGAGGGGCCCTTTAAGAATGTGTCTCTGAAAACACAGGCTCCTTTGCCAAGAAATAATGGGACTTCCTTAATTATCAGCTGTTATCTTCTGGGTTTGGCAAACTTTTGTTGCTTTATGTGTGGTTGCTTCTTTTATGCTTTGACATTAATGAATTGGAATTGAAATTATGTGCTGAGGAAAACAAAGTGATCTGTTAAATACTAAAATGGTGTTCCTGTGTGTGTCAAAAAGAGAGAGATCAAGTATTGTGCAGAAAGAACTTGGAAACTGCTTTCACACAAACTTCTTAATAGAAACTAATAACTGGCTCCAAATCACAGCAGTGGTTTAAATGTTGGTGTTTTGGGAAATCTGCCTGAGCAGAGCTCAGTAAGGCTGGCTGGTGTTGGAGGCTTTCTGGGTTAGAAGGTAAGCATTGTTGTAACAGAGGAGCTCGTTTGCAGTTTTTAACAGTGAATCTTGTGGGGGAAGAGGAGAGAAAGGAGATTTTAGGCAATAGGTATGTGTCATCAGGGTGTTGCTGGTCAAGAGAGACTAGATATTGTACATGTTCCCTCACCTCTTTCAGATAAAGAGCAGAAAGTAACTTGCCATAGAGGAGAAAGTGAGAGAAATAATGCTGGGTTAAAAGAAGAACCTAAATCCAGGATTCTTGAATTTCTTAGAAAACTCTGTCTGAGCCCAGGCAATATTCTGGAGATTTGAGGCAGAAAAGTAGGAGCCTGAGTCCCAAAGAAACCTGTGAGTCATCAAGGCTGATTGGCAGCTATAGGGACAAATATGTCCTGAACTCCTTCAATTACACTGAGGCTTTAATGTGCTGTGATTTTATTAATTTGACCAGATACATCTGCTTTTCTGATAGCCAAAGGGAAGAGAGATTTTAGGTTGGAGCCTCTGCAAAGACTGCTGGGTTATTTGCACCTCTCCCAGGGGAGCCAGTACTGGTCCTGAGGCAGCTGGCCCAGAAAGTCACGTTTCCAGGAAGGGTCTGCAGACCAAAAAAATCCCCAACCCCCTGCACTCTGAAAATGTTCCAGAGGCAACATCTGCATTTCTTGTTTGACTTGAACCTGAGCCCAGGGCCCACATTTCATCTTGTAGGCAGCTGCATCTGAGACCAGTGACTTCCAGTAGCTTCTACCTCTCTGCTAAACTGGTGGTCCTTTGTGAGGGCCTTTCCAGGCTAGGGAGTGCTGAGAGTCCACTGAAAAGACAAACGTGTGTACACCCTTCCCTATGGAGCAGAGTCAAGGAGTAGCTGTCAAGCAGCCAGTTTCTGATCAGCTGCCAGAACCTTGGAGCATCTCATCACCTGCCTGAAACAAACAAAAGTCCAAGCTTGTGTAGGTGGGCAAGCTTTTCTTCTCCAACCTTGCAAACCCCATGGGCTCATCCTGTCCAAGATAAGAAGCATTATAGGGACCAGAAATTAACTGTGGAAATGGTCAGTAATGAGGACCAAATGCTCAAGACAGACAGCACAAAAGACTGCAGCATGCTCAGGATGAAAGTAATTCAAAATCCTGTGGTTCAACACATGTCATCTGATACAAATCTAGGGCAGAGAGCATGGCTATAGCTGTTTACACTGGTTTTATGCCAAAATACCAGTCCCCAAATTACCAGTGCCCTGACTTTCATACTTCTTGGGCCTGTTCCCAGCTGTATGTGCTGGGTGCAGTGTGTCACCACAGAAATGCCTTGCTTCAGGATTCTCTTAGTGTTCAGTAAGTTGGAGTTTTGGCCAGTGAAGTTTCCACTGCATTATGTCAATGACAACAGTGCTCACAGAGACCAGCTCTACCTGGTTCATTTCTAGCCAGGAGTCACTGATGTGCAGGTGTTCCCTTGTCAATGCCTCCTGTAGGGCTGTAAGTTGTCATGTAGTTTGGCCATCATTTTGCTGAGTACTCTGTTAGATCAATTGCACAACTGTGAAGTTTTCTCCAAAGTACACAGAGGATGAGAACCGGCTTCTTTTTGCCCAGCAGATGCTTCATAGGAGGCAGCTGATGTGCCCCGGGCTTACCTGCTTGGGTGCCAAGACCTTGGAGAGATATTATGAGGAATTTCAGTGCTTCTGATGGTGCATCCAATGCAGGATGGAGATACTTAGCTAGTTTGGGTAATAAAAACAATTGAAAAAAGCCTGCTTTTCTGCCAACAGACATATTCTGGTGTCTGAGCTGGCTGTCTCCAACCAGCACATGCAAACTGCGATGATTTTGAGGATTAGGGTATGTTCAAGGGTTAGGCTGTGGCCCCATTTCACAAACATAGCAGAAGGTGTACCCTTAACAGAGACCATTTGCTGCAGCACTCAGATCTTTGCCCCAAACATATTTTTTTGTTTTTTCCAGAATAAACTTTTTTTTNCTATTTTTTTACCAAATACCGTTCTTGGAAATGACCTTCTTGGATTAAATTTTCATGAAGAATATCAGCTTGGAGCAGATATTTCCTGCTTCCAGGAAAGGTTTTCTAGAGTTCTGCCTCCTGTAAATGTTTATACAAACAATTAAAGACTGCCAGAGTCATAAGCCACTATGACAGATTAGCTTAAGATGGAAAACAGTGAAACCTTAATTTCAATTAATAAGCAGATGCATTTAATATGGATTTTGTATAATAAACTCTAGCTTGGATATGAAACTTTTGTACCATTTTTTGCTACACAGCAAGCACAAATTTAGCATAGCCATACACAATGTTGAATATTTTCTGGCAAATGTGGTATTTCTTAAATGACCCTTAAAGCTGTTTGATCAGCTGTAGGTTGCAATGGACTGATATTGATGTTCCTTTCATATGATGCTTCATGTAAGGCAAGTGACTACTTGTTTTGACAGACTATAAAAGATACGTAATTATTAAAGGGGAAAGGGCTATCTCATTCCTGTGACACTTCATGGATTTACATGCCTCTGTGAACTGGGCATAAAACACTTCAGCTCATCTGTGGTTTGTGGGTTTTGTTTTAAATGTTTAAGAAGAAGCTCCTATCATTTTTTATCTTAGGGGGAGGAAGTTCTAGAGAATTAAATGATACAATTAAAGAACTATCTAACAGCAAAAAAAAAATTCACAGATAAATAATCTTGTTTAATTCACAATATTACCATGTTGAGACCCAAAGAATTTTCATGGAGGTATGACTTTAAGATAATTTACAATAGAGTGACTTGGATGGCAATTCACGTGCCACTCTGAACTGAGCTGTCTGAGGAGAAGTGTGATCATGGCAGAGGGTGACAGAGCTTCTCTCTCAGCATTGGGACACCAGCTCCCACTGGAAGTCCCTGGCAGACACTTCACTCATCCAAGAGATAAAGAGTGACTGGAAACCTGACTACCATGATACTTGGTGACCATTTAATTATTAGCTGAATTTGGGTCTGTGGAGAGACTTTCCTACAAGCCATGTTGGCAATTACCTTCATAATAAAGCTATACTTTTTGTGGTGTTTGGGGAGCAACATTTACCAGACTTTAGAACCTGTGTTTTGTGAGGTATCTTTGAGGTTATACATAACGGAACTCCATTCCTCTAGTGCACTATTCACACAGTATGTTTTCTTTATGGGTCGTGTAAGAATTTTAGGGAGTTTATTCTGAAAATTTCCATGAAATTGGACTTTTTTTCCCCCCTGAGTAATCAACCAGTAAGTGAAATATAGATGAAAAATACTGCAGAGCAGTTTCTGATGGTGAGCAATATATGAGTATATAAGAGCTTATGGAAATGAAAAATACCATGTGTTTGGTGTTGTGAAGTTGGCTCCAGTCTCAGATAATGGGCTAAATGGTGCAAGCTCAGCACAATGATTAGAGCTGTAATGTCTTTAGCAAATGAGGGAAACTGAATACCCTTTGCCTACATAACCTTTGCCTTCAGTAGTTTTGCTTTATTCACATTTGGAAGTACACATCATCCTCAAGTGTGTTTAAATAGCAGCAGAATGGAAGCAATGACTGTGCTTTCAAGGGCAGAATGCCCCTGAGTTCCATGGGAACTGGATGCTTAATTATACTAAAAAGTCATAGAGCACACATGAGTCAGATCTGAGCTGTACATCTGAAATGTTGTAATTAAAATTGTCACTCTATTTTTATAGCAAAGGCAAACCTATTTTATATAATTTGAAAAATATATTTTCCTTTCTGTATTTTCTCTGGTTTAATACTCATATGTGTGTGTGTGTGTGTGTATACACATATATATATGTATATGTATAGATAGATACACATAATACACACACACACACACAGACGTGATACCATGGAACAATGCAGACAGTACCATGCATATTAATATTTATTTACATGTTGGACATTATATGTACATATACTCTGTATTATTTACTAACAATCACTTTATTTCAGACAACAAAAAAATGTGGGATTCCACTGTGTCTGAGAGTCCTGATTACATTCACAATGGTGAACAGATTAACTGTTTAGTTGCAGGTATCAAGGTTGTCACTCAAACTGGCAGCACCTCAGAATAGCTAAAGCTTATCAAAAATTGTCTGGATTGGAAATGACAGCCATACATGCATGAATGCGTCTGTATGGCTGGAAGATTGTTGAAGTGTGAAGTGAAGAAGTTCACTCTGGTTTATTTTTTATCATAATTACTGTATTTCATTGCCTTGCCACATGATAAATACAAGGGGAAAGAGAAAGAAACTTCAGTCTCTTATCATCTTTGTCTTCCAAAGGTCACCACATTTGAACAAAGCGTATTTATTTCATTCCTTATGCATTTACGTAGCCATTTACTGTACTCTGTATAAGTGAAGCAGAATAATTTTTTGCGAGACTAATTAAAAGTTGCATGGTAGAAAACGTTTTTGTGATCACACCACCGTAACAAAATTGAGCTGTCTTTACTGACGTGTGTTCCATTTACTGCAGTTTTTAAAACATAATTCCCACACTTCTAGCATATTTTTTTTAAAGCAAAAACATAGCAGAGTTTTTCATCCTAAGTAAATTAATATCTTTGATGAACATAATTAGAAAAATAAAGTGGCAATATATCTCTTTTTTCTACTTATTGTGAGGATTTATAGTACTTCCTAACTCTGTAGCATCCTACAAAACTTCCATGTCAAATCAAGAACAGCTAAATCACCTCTGAGTCAACAGGATTAATGCATAAAGTTTATTTGTCTCCATCCCAGTGGTGTTACAGTCTCCTTCAGTCCCAGCATGAAGTACCAACCAGGCAATTTTACCATGTTCTATGTTTTGGATCCCACGCGGAATAAGCATTTAGTGAATGGAAAAGGCTACTAATTTACTTACATGATTTCATCATAGATTGTTAACAGAGTTGAGGATGCACTGAAAAAGTCTGGAAGTTCTAGCATAACAAATTGAGTAAGATAAGCTTTTATTAAAAAAAAATTATATATATATAAATTCCCCAAGTTAGTTCAAACCACTGTTAATTCTTCCCGAAGGCTGCCATAAGTGGATTCAGGATTTAGTTCTGTGGTTGGTGTTTTTGAGGAGAAAATGGTCTACTGAAGAAATGGGAAGGTCCAATTCTAACTATTGCAGCACTCCAAAGGGCCTGTTTGGCTTCCACAGAGAATTTGGGAAGCTTTCTGCTTCAGCTATTATGTGCTTAGTGAAATTGGAGGTATTAGTACTCTCTCTATATACATCTGCTGTATCTGAACCGGCCAGTGGATGAGGTGTTGATAACAATGAAGTTCATGTCATGCCCAAAAGGACTAACACATGTCACCTTTGATGCACTTTGTCATTATAGACATGGGGTTGGAAACTGCTACTATCGGTCCAGCAAGTGGACTTCAGCAAGTTGTGAAACTCCCATTTGCAGAGCAGGGACATTTTGTGTTTTTCTGACCATTGATGCTATGATGGCACCTAGAAGACTTATCAAGATTGAGTCTCTGTGCTGTAGGGCAACTGACAGTCATGAAAAGAGTGCCCTGCAGAAATATCAAACAACAGGTCAGGGAAAGGAAGCATCGTTTAAAAGGTGGAGAATGGAGATAAGAAAGAGAACCCTTAATGCTCCACCTGCCATTAAGGAAGTGAAAAGCCATTACCAGGATATTTTAATTTTTGTTGCAAATCTGTGACTGCCTAAAGCAGAAACCCATCCATACATTATTTTCCCTCTTGGTGGCTGACCACATGAGTGAAGAAGAAATGCCTCCCTTTCCAAATGCGTGCAAATGGCCCTGAGATATGGATAGATATGGGATTGTCAACTCCAATTAGTTGAAGAAATGACCTACTGTACTTCTCTTCTATAGGTATTACAAAAGCCGTTCCGCCTATGAATTAGACATCGGTGAGAAGCTGAATTTAAGCCCACTATTGTATGGGAATGTCCAGTCCACTTTGCCACACTAAAGACATTCAGGCAGGCAGAACACCCTCCGCTGACTCATTAGGGCATACATTAGAGGCAAACTCGCTGCGCTCGCCATGAACCCACAGAGCTCTCTTGAATGGTAGCCCTTGGTGGACGCTTGCAGGGCAGGCCAGTTCCCACAGCACCCCGCTGATCCCCTGTGAACAGATTCACAGCTCCCCGCTGGCTGCAGAAATGGATTGCTTGCCCCATCCTCACCCGCCACTGACAGCCCTCATAATAATAACCTGTCCGGGAGGCGAGGGACGGGGACGGGTTTCTGACAACTCATTAGCCTGAGATACGGTCAGTTCCTGCCAGGGATAGTCACCACCGCTGCAGAGGGAGCAGGACAGTGCTGGGCAACACCGGTCAGGCCCTTTCAGGGCCACCCTTTCCCAAAAATGTTACTTGCATTCTCAGAAAGGAGCACCGGCTGAGAGGGGCTCCTTGAAGATTCCTGAGGGAAAAAAAAACAGAAAAATTGGAAGTGCCAGAAGTGCTGAGGAGAAAAATGACGCCAGCAGGGGGTCGTATGATACTACAATAAAACCACAGCTGCTCAGAGGGATGGGAGGCGGTCCTGGGCTCAGGCATGCACACATCGGCGGACTTACAGGCAGCAGTTCAGCTCTGAGGTCGTGGGTCTGATTTCTGAAGTGCTGTCTCTCTTCCTCCTTTGACTTCACCAGGACATCACGATCGAGGTACCAGCCTGGGAAAAGAAATCTAGAAAAGAACTGGGAAGACTATTAAATACTGCTTTTCACTGTTGTCTGCAGTTTGTTAAAATCCAGGTGCTCTGAACTGCCCTGTGACTTTTAGTCCTGTTAAGAACTACATATGACATCCTGTCCATTCCCCTGGGACACCGGAGGCAGGGAACTTCCAAGTCTGGCAGAAATGCTCTGGGTGTAACTTGTCTAAGTATGAAAATCACCAACCGGAAGTTCCTCATCCTGGTTCAGTAGGAGGGGTGTGAAGAGCTGTCCATGATGAGCTAGCTTTTCCTGGCAACCATGGAATGCTAGCACCTTACCTTCAGCTTGGAGAGGGATGTTTGCAATGAAGAGATCCTCACTCAAATCACCCAGCAAGAGCAATGTGGAGTAGATTGGTTGCTACAGGGAAAAGAAGTCCTTGCTTATAATAGGATGGGAGCAAGGCATGCAGAATTTTATTTCACCTTTGCTACGTGTATTTTGTGTGGTATCTGAGAGAATTCTTCTATGCAAATTGAAACCCTGAACTATAGGTCCTCTAACTGATGTTGTCAGGTTTAATCATTGGATTCAAAAAGAGGGAAAGCATTTATATACAAGATCTTGTCTGTCTGCATACTGGTAGACAATGAAATTTTTATGAGTGCTTTGCAAATTTTAGTGCAGAAACATGAAATGACTTCATAAAAAGCAGTCATTTTCAGTACTACTGAGAGAAAAGCCGTCTGTCAAGAATGGCGACAGTCACTCGAAAGCAAATGCCATCAAGACCCAATTTGACAGAAAAGAATGCAAAAAACCCAATTCAAGCCATAAATAAGTAATTAAATAAAAATAATCATTGCAGTGTGCTCTTCCCATAGTTCGGCTGCTTTAGAAAAAAGAATGAAGACTTTCTGAACCACAGGTCTCAAAGTACTTGAGTGTTGTGGTCAGGAAAGGCTCAATGCTATTGCTAAAGTATCAAGGGTACATAAATTCACAAAGAAGCAACTTCTGTTTCAGAAAGGATGGAAATTGAAAAGGATGAATCCACATGCAGGGTCTAAAACTGTGTTATTTTATTCTTTCTATCTTCTAAGCAGATTGTATTGAAGGCAGGACTTAAACTATGGAGATACAGAGGCATTCCAGGCACGCTGGAGATGTTCCAGACCCACTAATAGTCTGCCTTAGTCATGGGAGGCAGAAACATGTAGTAAATCATATTGAAGGCCATCAAAAGGTTTTTAACAGTTTTGTTAATGATCTGAAATGGCAGGAGCATGTCAGTGACAGCAGAAAATGTTAAATTTGGGTCTTGCAGGCAGAAAAATCACGCAAAGAAAAATGCGGAGATTAAAATGATCTAGCAAAATTGATACCAAATCTTTCCGTTTCATTAACAATAACTGTTCAAAAGAAAGTCAAATATATTGATTTGTCAGATGCAGTCTAAACCATGCAGTCTATCCAAATATCCAGAGGAACCAAACTCTTATAAAAAAAGGGGCCTGACAAATACATATAAAGGTGACATCACGTGCTGGCAAGTGACAGCTAGTACTGTCCCAGTGGCCTGAAACAGAGCTGGTGATGGGAAGGGGCAAAGAGAGAGAAAGAAACTCAGTTAATCAAAATTAAAAGGCTGGCTGACATGGCCTAAGGCTGCAGTAAGATACTGCTAAGTAAACAAGGCACACGTTTGTTCACAAGGTGTCCTGAGAAAGATGTGAAATAAAACCTACATGTAGAACTTTGTGGGAGACTCAAACAATAGAGGAATGAAATGGGTATAGATGTGGATGTGTGTTTTGTCAAAGACAAGGAAAATCAGAGTCTGCTGCTGGGATAAACCACAGAAGTGGAACCTTCCCACAAGGAAGGTTCAGTTGCTAGAGAGAAAAACTCTAATTTATGAAGAAGGATTATGATCAGTGGTGTAAGCAGGAGTACAGCTGGGGTCTTGTGCACAATAAAACAGCCTTGGAAGGGCGGCAGTCCTGTATGGCTGAAAGGCTTTTCTCTGGACACATTCCTCTGGGGGACTCACCAGTGACACAAGTGTCCAGTTTTCTGGAACAGGTTTGTATTACTGAATTGCTTTAAACATACAGTACAAAGCAACTAACAAGTTTTATTATCTATTTCCAAGGAACTTTGACACACTAAACTAAAATAAAAAAAGTTTTTCTTCAAGTACAAAAAAATTTTTGTGAAAATCCACATTCTGTTTAATTTATTTACCTATAAGTACTTGCAAATAATGTTTTTCTTGGGTGTGGGAATTTCTTCTAGGATAGAAAATACTGATCTTCTGGGAGAAGACTGTGTATTTTTGAACTGTGTTCAAATTTGAAAGTTGTTGCACTCTTGCTAAAGGCTGTTGATTGAAGTGATTTCTGTACTTACACGTGGATGGACTCCAGCTGATGGTGCCACATCTTTCAACGGTACTGTTGTAACTAGAAAACAGACATTTTTCTTCCAAGTTGATTTTCAGCAATGAGTTTGAATTTGGATCAGCAAGTCTAAGGTAAAAAAAAACCCACAAATCTTGCCTGAGCCAAAACAGACATAGTCCAAAGGAGCAAAGGCTTCAGCATTGCATCTCAGAGCCACTAAGAGAGCTGTGTTTGCCATAGTCCCTCAGTGATACACATCTTAAAATCTCACATAAAGTATCTGCACCAGTATTCTCCTTACTGTGGTCATGACCACAAGTTTGTGAGTGAGGTGAAATCCAGTGTTTGAAGATGAAAGTGACTGGTGAAATGCAGGAGTCTGGAAGGAAGTGAATGAGGAGAAACCCAGGGAGGAATGGAGGATCCTTTAGAGGAGACTGATACTTAAGGGCCACCACCTCTGTGAATGTGGCAAACAGCTGCTCATCTCATAATCCTTGGAGCAAAGGAAGGAATTGGGTTACTTTTCCCAGAATGTGAACAGCCCCAGCTTCCAGGTGTGTGTGCGTATGGAAATATAAGACATGCTAAAAATGGTTTCAGAAGATAAGTTGTCCTACTTTTTTATGATATGAAGGCTACGTATAATGTATTTTAATAACATTTGGAGTAGCTTCAGAGCGACCCATTTCAGTATGTTCCACTGAGACTACTTTTCAATGGGAAAACAAACACATAGAGAAGAATAGGGGATGTTATTAGAACTCTCCAGAAGATGTTTTTGGCTTTTGTACACTTCCTTCCAAGTTCATTAAACACATTTTCCAAAAGTCAAAGCATTTCTTTCATTGCAGCAGGCTGAATTAGTCCAGAAAAGCAACTAGTCCTGAGTTCTCAGTGCCATTTCTGACCTCTTTTATAATATTTTAGATACCTCAGATATTTCCCCATCAAGCTCTCTGAAGGCAAGAACTTAAATCACATCCATAAACTTAAGCACGGAGAATTCTTCACATGTGTAACATTCCTTCTCATTATATACAGAGAAACAGTTTGCAGACTGCTCCAAGTACAAGGCAAATAACTCACCAGAACAATAGGAATAGTATACACAAGCCTCTTAGCCTTGATGATCTTGTTTGGCAACAAATGGCTTGCCTGGTTTACTTGAAAGTAAATAAATTAAATACTGTCTTTTTTCTTCATTATCTGGGAGATTTTTTGTCCCCTAAGCATTCTACTCCAGTCCTGAAATATCTACAGATAAATGAGAAAAATAAAAGAAGGTAAAATAGCACATAAAGGGGCTTTAATTCTCTCATAAACAGAAGTGTAAGCTAAGAGATTCTGGCTAGCCTGGAAAATCCCTACTCGGAGAGAGTGATGCTGGATACTGGACAGAAAAAATGGGAACATATATTTCTCAGAGCATTCATGTCACCTTCAGCTCCAAAACTAGGGAACATCCATGATCATATTCACAAGAAGTGATATATTATCATTTAATACTTGCATTGGAAAATGTCAAGAGATTAGACCAGAATCTGGATTCCAGTGTTCTAGGCTGAATTTACACATATGAAGACACACTCCTGGAAAGTTACTGTGGTCCCAAAAGCTCCAATTAAACTCATTAAACTGTATATCAGATGAAACATACTGAGCTGTGTGCATCCATCAGCACATAAGTTTGAGTGCTGTCTGACATATTTTCAAACATAACAAGCTCCATGTATTCTTGGTGCACTTCTGCTGATATGACAAATGCCAGCTAAATGGCTGCAGCACACCACTGAGTGAAATGCTTTCTTATTTTATTTCCTTCAGTGCCCACTGCAGTGGCACTTTACCCTGGTTGGAGGCAGTGACTGCCTGGTCCATGGTCTCTGAAGTCCAGCAACAGAAAAATCTGGATCTGGGGAACAACCTAAGTGCTGCATGGTATCTATGGGGTAAATCTCACAAGGTTCTTTCCCTAGGCACTTCCTTTGTTCTCCACATAGAAGTTTGGCTCAGGTGGCTTTTGCCAGGTCCCCACAAGGACCCTGGATTTCCTGAGCTTCCTCTCAGCAGGAGGCTGGATCATGATGTGCCTTCAGGAGCTGCTCCATAGCACTGACTGCTCCAGTCCCTGCAGATGCACAACGCAGTCCCATGTGCACATATTTTCTGAACAGGGTGGCCAGGCCTGTGCTCGGCAGGGTCTGTAGGCAGAATCCCCTCCCTGCTGCTGCTGAGTGCCACTGCTTTCTCAGGCACACTGTCCCACCTGCATGTGCTGACACCCATCCCAGGACCCCAGGCACACCATGTTCTTACATGCTCAGAGATAGACGTTGAAAGGTGTGTTTTTAGAGTTACTAGCCATTTTTGTCTGAAGCATCTGCACTACTATATGCATTCTTGCTGTCTCTTATTCCCTCAAACAAGGCAGAAACAAAAGTTTTGTGAGCCAAGTCTAATCCTGTTTACATGATGCTTTTAACTCCAGTATTACTAGTTCAAAGCACATGTCCAAATTTAGAAGCAAGACTAATGCAACCTCAGGCTTAGTACTCATCAGATCTCACTAATTAAGCATGTTCAGGCCTGGTCAGTACCAGATGGAAAGCTGTCAAAAAGTGATATGTCTTAGCTAGGAGTGGTCTCAGAGGCTGCAGGTGATGCACTTCTCTCAGTAATCAACTACTGTCCCAGCCACGCTTAGCTTGGCAGTTTTGAATCTCTGGAGCAGAGTTTGATTTAATTATGTGCATAGAACTTCACATGCATTTTTCCACATGGAGAGGGAAAACCAGCACAGGGCTACTTGGCATTTAAATACCAAAATTCCTATCCAGAGGACACAGAATGACTTTGATGCTGCAGAACACGTGTTGGCCATCTGCATGGTGCTATGTCCTAGTACCATCCCCGAATATGTAATGAAAATGATGATGGTTTGTACTGGAGTACTGCAGATGCTCATTTATCAGTGAAATACCAAAACATTTTTTGCTAGAGAAAGGATGTTGATTGAGGTATCCAGCTCCAAAGAGGAGAACAATTCTCTTCTTTCCTGCATTCTTTATCCTGCTTATTCATCTGATCCCTACCCTCATCTGGCCATGCTGCTGTTACACGCTTCTCATGTATGAGTGAAACTCAGCCTCAGGTTAAATGAGGCTGATGAATGACCTATATAAGACATCAGAATGAACCAGATTTATCACTGTATACCTGGTAGCTGAGTTAGCTCTAAAGAAGGCTTTGTGGAAGCTTAGGGCTGCTCATTACAACACAAGTGGCTTGTAATAAACCACTTTATGTAGAAGACACTATTTTGCCAATGGCAAATACTCTGTAGCTGGAGAATGGTTAGTATGTACACATGCAAAACTTCACAGCAGACTTTCTGATACAAAGATTTAACAACTCTTTAACTCCCTACTTTTATTGCAATCACAAAGCTCAGCCTATCAGTTGACAGAAGTGCCCACAAAGTTCATTATATTTACCACAGAACTGATAAGCGGCCCAAAGCAAGCCAGGACCAACACCTTGAGGTAATGGTGTCCTTCTGATTTCACCTGAATTGCCAAGATAAGATAAAAGGTAAAGGGGCAACTTACAGATTAAACCAAAGGCAGATTCCTGCCTACAACAGAATACTATCTTTTAACTCTTTTTTGAGAAACATTGTCACATTCACCACACATTTTGAAGATCTCGACTAGTTGGGCTTTTCAATAGCCAGTAAGCAGCAAAAAATACCAAGTGCATATCAACATTTTGTGCAAACACTGTCTATTTCTGTTTATATAATGCTGTCAGATTTAGAAATATCAGTGCTCCCCTTGCAGCCCACTTCCATGGGATGCCACCAGCTCTGTGGAATGCCCTGGCACCCTTTTGACCCACAGGAGGGGGGTACATACAGGAAGGTCCCTGCACCCATCCCCTCACCCCTCAGGTGGACTTCCCTGGCCTCTCAGCCCACCACACATGCTGTCTCCTTTTGTAGACCTGTCAATCAGGATAACCAGGCAAATCACAGCCACTTTTCAGCTGGAAACAATGCTTGAGCCACAACACAGCATTGTGCTCAAAGCGGATTACACAAGCAGGGCTGTCTGCCTGGCATGATATTATTATATCAATAGGACTTTTCTTTCTCCCGGAAAACATAAGCTCTGTTATCTTTTAACAAAGAAACCCAATGCCAACCTGCTTCCAGTCGGCACTTTTAGCAAAACAGTGCTGCTTTTCTTGGAAAGCACTAACAGCTATGGCTTTTTTGTGACAGGGGCTCCAGTGGGGAGAGAAGGGAGAACTTCATCAGTGGTCCAGATTCCTCTTTCCAAATCTGGTGGTAAGCAAACCAAAAAAAGGAGGTCACATTAATAAACCCCTGCCTGGGTGCAAAGTTCTGCTCCAATGCAAAACCCCTGTGTGTCAGTGGAAATCTCCCAGTCAGCAGGCATGTGTGGTGGAGACAGCCCATGGATGGTGAGGTTCGTGTCCCTGTGGCATCAGTGGAGTCTGGATCTGGAGCTGAGGAGGAGGAAGAAGAGTAGGCCAGCAGTTGTAGCAGCAGAAAAGTGGCACTTGCCAAAAAATATCTTTTGATGTTTCAGGGCTGTATTTCTCACTGCTCCTGAATGCTGTGTAGATCTCCACTTCTGACCGACGAGTGGCCAACAACAGCCAAAATATCCCCCCAGGTCAGCTGAATCTTCTCAGTCCTTGAGTTTGTTACATTCAACGATTTCTAGATGCATTTTTCCTCTGAAGCAATGTTGCACCGCCACTGTCTTACACTCTGTTATCTCTGGCTCATGTTGGGCTATTTATTTCTCATGACATAATTCCAGTCAAGTTCCAGAGCACTTGATTCTTATAAAGCAGCACTAAAAGGCTGTCGGTGCCATGCCAACTGATTGTGAATTAAAATAAACATGATTCCATCTGGCTACATCAATCTGTCATGTTCGCCCATCTGTGGTTTTCCCTGTCAGTTAAATTAATGTATCATTAGAATAAATCCCTTTCAAAAAAAAAGGGAAAGGAAAAGTAAAGCCATTTGTTGTGTTGACTTTAGTTTAATTTGAGATGCCTGCTTGAATATACTCAAGGAAATTTGTGAGTGGCATTCCCAGTCTACACTGGTAAATATGTCTGTCTTCACAAATACAGAATGTGTCTGCTTGTACAGTAGGGCTGGAAGACAAGCCAGATATGTACTCAATTGTCTCAGGGACATTGTCTGAGGTATGGTCTGGTCATATTTTTCTTTGAGCACATCAAAAAGGAACTTACTGAAATCAGTGCAGGACGTGGGCATAAATCTAGCATATGCCTCATCAGGAAACAGTGTGTTTGAAAATGCTAAATCACCCTAGATCCTATTTTGAAAGGTGACAATAGAAAGAATAGAAAGAAAGGTGCAATAGAAGAGGCCAGGATGTACTGGTGCCTATCAGCATCTGTAAATACATATGTTCATGGTATGGAATCTTTAGCATAGATTTTTTTTCCCCCATCCTTCTCTGCTGTTCATCTATGGGTTGTATTTCCTAAGAATACTCCTCTTCCTGGTTTGAAATTATCTAATCCTAATTTGTTCACTCCCTTCTGGCCTGGCAGTCATTCCATCTCCTTCATCAACTTTAGTCTTCTCTGCACTGCTCCTGGTACAAGATGAGGCCACTGACATTTTCTAATTTGATGCTCAGTTTCCGCCTTCCATGGTACCTACTCTGCCTGGGCCAGTATTTGTAGAGCTGTTGTGCACCTTGCCTTGCAGATAGGAAGGGGCTTAGTGCCCTCACACAAGTCAAAGTCCTGGTTGCCTTGAAATGGAGAATGTGTACAGTGCATATGAGCACCAGTGGGTCCTCGGTCTGTTGCAGCACTTGTAGCATCCCTAGGCACCCACCTTCTTCCAGACTTGAAAAGGTGACCCAGAACTGGGTCAGAGATGCTGGATATATGCTGGGATAAACTGCTGAGCCTCTTAAAATGAATGAGCCAGTCAACTGTAGTTCATTACCACCTTAGTCATTACTTTGCAAATATTTGGACTTCTGCCAGAATTCATCAACATATTTTTGGATTCCAGGAGTGTCAGGAATTCATACCAGCTGTTAATTAGTCACTGCTCAGCACTCAACATACTCATGCTAGGGAATGTCAGTGTTTGCTTAGAAAATTAGAAACCATACCGGTTCACCCACAAGGCACCCAAGTCACAAAGGTCCATTAGTGAAACAACATAGCCAACTTTTTGTAAGACATCCATAGGCGGAAAATTATTTGCCCAGATAGTCAGCTAATGTTTAAAAAAAATACCCCAAGTGCTTTAGACTCATTTCCCGAAACTACACATGCCCTGCTGCGTGACTGCCCTGAGTGTCTCTGACCAGGGAATCTGCAGGGGGCTGGTACTAGGTTCCTGCCTGTCACTTAATTGCTGTTCAAAGAATTTTTGAGTGGCTACATGTCATTTCAGGGGTACTTCAGGCCCTAAAGTCCACATTGCACAAGGCTCTGGAGCAGAGCCCCAGAATCAGCTCCTGCCTCATTGCACTGCTGCATCTGGCTCTGTCTCATGAGGTGACCTGACAGCCTCACTCAGGTTCACTTGTTCCTCCTGGAAGATGAAGCTCAAATTCTGAAGTGGCTCTGAGCAGGAGCCACTTGCTTCTCAGAGAGGACTCCCATTTTATCAGACTACCCAGACAAAGCTCACTATCCACCCGTGACGGGGCCAGTTCTCTCTGAAAGGAGAAGGGAGAAGAGGTGCAGCAACAGGATCAAAATAGGGTCCTCAGCTCACCACAGAAATACATCTAAGTCACCAGGATGGGACTTGATGTACAAGCCTTGCACAGACATATTCCTCAAAGACTTGCACACTCCTGCAATGATTTTCTTGGAACTGAAGAGGCTTCAAGAGCTGCTGCTTTCATGGTTTGATTTGAAACAAGTGAATGGCTGTCTCTCGGTGACTCTGCTGACTGCAACTTAGCCAAAGCTGCAATCTGCCTGGAGTCACTGAAGGGTGGTAACATCAGTTGTGACATCTCCCATCAGCAGATCCTGGGTGGGTTCCCTCGTCAGACAGTTCTTTGTTGGCTTTGCTTAGTGCCGTTGTCTTCTTCCTTCTGTTTCACATGCTCCTTCAGCATTACAGACAGAAGTGCACAGCCCTGGCTTAGCAGTGAGCACTGCCCATGGGAATAAACCTTTGAAAACAGGCATGTGGCCCAACTCAGCTTCCCTATCTTTGCTCTGAGCATCCTAGGATTTTACCTTCCACTCTGGGCCTCCTAAGGATATACAAAAAGGAGAGTGCCATCCAGGAGATCTCTTTTTATTAGGAGAATCTACTCCAACAGGCAGCATTACCTGGTGATGGTATTTGGGGCTGGATGTTTGTAGGTGTTGCTCATTTACAAGAGATGGGTTTGGCTCCAAATTAAATGTTTCCAGCATATAGAAGTCTTTTCCATAAGCTTGCCCATGTCCATCTTTGCTAAAAGATCTCACGTGGAAAATTACTGAGGGGAAACTATATGGTAAATGTGGAGTCCAGTGTACAAAATATTTGTGCAGATGAAAGGAAATTGCCTCTCTTACAGGGAGATAAAGAAGGTACAAACACAAAAATTAACTAAATGGCTGATTTTCTCCAGAGTCCAAAGGAAAGCTTTAATTTCCCTAGAAAGGACAAAAGAAAGAAAAAAGCACAGCCCAAGGGAAGGGAGGAAAGAAAGACATTAAAAAGCATAAGACAGTACTTCCCATTATGAAAGGGGCTTTTTGGAGACATAATGCTCAGAACTACATTATTACAAGATTTCTTGTGATTTATGACAAATCTTATAGCTGACAGAAAATGCTTGACATAATTCAGCTAATATTACAAAAGGTCTTTGGAGCAAGCTAGCACAAGTTCTAAACTTTCAACTTCATATAAATTAAAATTCTTACATGAAGAGCCCATAAAGACAGCGCATGTCCCAGCAACATCATGAATGTTACGGCTGTTATGTGGACATATGCAAACCAGTTGGTGGGGTTTGGGGATTGTGCTTTAGTCTTGTGTACTAGAGTAATCTTGAAAATTACCTATTAACTATGGAGAAGAAGCCCCAAATGTGTTTAATATCCATTCTTACTTTCAAAAATATAAGCAGTCGTTGTTCACCAAACACTGAAATCTGCTGCCAGGCAGCTCAGAGTCAATCCCACTGGACGTTGAAGCTCAAAATACAGAGCTTCTGTATCTAGGAGGCCACTAACAAATCTACACAATTACTCACCAAAAAAAAACATTGTCCCGGGACAGAAAATATATATGACTGCCCTGAAGATGGAGACTGGGGGCTAACCATTCACCACTGCAATCTGTGAGTCAGTACTGACTTTTCTCCAAGTGTTTTAACCTGAGCTCTTTAACCTGTCTCTGTCTTCCTTGGGAGGCTCAGGTAGTTTGATTACTTTAATTGTGTCTCTATTCCTGTTCATTAAATGTGTAAAAAATAATGCATTCCACATCTCCTTGCCTTTCAAAGAAGAGTGAAGATTGCTCAGATTTAGTGATCAAAGGGACCTGGGGGCACCTTATGTCCCCGACAGTGTCGTTAGAAACACCCTCCCCAAAGTAGCAGGTTTCTGGGGGCATTGGGCCTGGATAGGGCTCAGTCCTGATGGTTCTGTCTGTAACCTCCTGGAGACATTTCTGTGCCAGGTACCTGTACAGGGGGAGTAGAATGGCACTGGTGTACAGCAGCAGCAGAAATTCATTCCCATTGCCCAGATCTGCAGTGGCCCTTACAGAACACAAGGAAAATGTTGTTACCTCCTTGAATCCCCTTGCACTTGGGAAATCTTCCCCTTGTCAATGATGAAGTGAAGCCTTGGTCTCCAACCTAGCTATCAGACTGTTTCCCTGCTGAATTTCTGACAGCTTGCATCCACGGCCCTGCCCAACTCTCACAGTCACTGCAGCTGTTAGAAATGTCTAAATTTATCCCTTATGAAATGTCAGTGGCTTTGTATCAGCTCATATCTCTCCAGATGTTTGAGGATCTCATCTGCCAGGAATGTATTTAGAATTTTGTCCCATGCCAAAATCACGATGCTATAAAAATATTCCCATCCTTACTATCTCCTGAATAATTCTAAAATTTCCTCTTAAGCATTGCTTATCTCTCTTCCTGCTTTTCCAGTGCTTTCTGCTTCCAAGCCAGAGAGAACATTATCTCAGTCATAATTCAGTCATTCAGTGTCCCATCTCTGAGAATGGTCAAGACCTGGTGAAGCGCCAAGTAAGGCCAGAATGGAGAACTATGAAATTATTTGACCATAATTAGAGATATTCTCCAGAGTTTAGTGTCTGCTCTGTGTCTTTAAAAAGTTTTTGATCCTGCCCATTGCTGTTCATTCATATGCAACTATGCACGTGTTTATTTGCTTCCCTGAAAAATCTTAGCTCTGCAGGGCAGCACATTCTGTTTTATGGTCTGTAAAGATGCAGAAACTGGAAATGGAAAAAGGAGTCTCTCATGTGTCTTGCTCTCACTGTGCTGTGATATCCTTGTATTATCCATTATTATGGTTTTTAATAGAGCTGGAAATCCCCTAAACTTCTTTAATTTCTTCTTTCATTTCATCTTTCATTTAATTTTTCCTGGCATTCAATTATGATTTTCTCTTTTGTAGCACAGCGGTTCACTGCAGTGCCTTGAACAACCCTACAGTGACTCATTCACACTCAGTGTACCATCAGTATTTCTCTCCAGTCATTGTTCAGTCAGATCAGACTTCATTCTCTGTCCACCTAGCAGAAGTCTGTCCTCCCCCTTTGTTTCCTCCTGTTCTTGTATGAATCCCATCAGCATGTCAGCATCTGTCCAGCAATGGGTTTCCCAAGTTGTTGAAGAGCCCTCTGCATCCTGTCTTTGGAGTTTTCTGTTACAGAAGAGGTCTTAGGGAAAAGGGAACATTAATTCATTTCCTGAGTTGTAGGAGGGCAGTGAGCCCAATCCCCCTGGCATCAAAAAACTCACACTGAAGGATTAGAGTTGAAAGGCTTAGCAGTGTTTCAGTAGGTAGGAATGCAATTTCCACTGAGACTGGGACCACAAACAGAAGTGTTGCAAATCAGGGCATCCTGTCATCTGTTTTTTAGGCATCTGGCCACCTTCTTGTCCATATTTCGCTGAGTGGACTGCCTGTTCTCTTTGTAAGGAGACAGAGGAAGCTATGTGTCCAGGAATGGGACTACAGGGGTCAGAACGCTGGAGATCCAGGACACGCGCAGGTAATTAATTCACCATGCTAGATGGATCCATAGATAAAATCAGCATCTACCCTATATCTGTCCAAGGGATTTCCTTTAGACTGTAACGTCCATATCATGCATGTGGCTTATAGCTGCCTGAAGGACTGGTCATTCATGTATGTCCCTGGGTGCTGGAATGCTGCTGATGCTCACCTGGAGCAAAGCCTCCAGTTTAGCAGTCTTCAAAAGAAATTCTTATGTGCCAGAACCACTCTACAAATCCCACCAGTGAGCCATAAGTCGAAATTATAAGGGAATTTGTTTACAAACTGCACTACTACTCCTGCAATGCCAAGACTACTCCCATGTTTGTCAGATTTTATGGTCATAATGATGGAAAGATGCCACTGCAATGCTGGACTTTGTTGTTTTCAGATGCTAAGCACAACAGTTGCTTTGTCACTGCAGTCACTGTGCTTGCCCTGTGAAAGAGGGGTTTCAAGACTATCAATGGGCACTTTCCAAGAGGTCTAGACTCATTTTATAAAGACAGGAAGCACAAAGAGTGATTGTCTCATATTTTTTCATTCTGCAGACCGCTTGGCTTTTGGGCTTGTGCTTTATAGCACAAAAGGATGTTACAATGACCCAGAACAGTACAGTCTGTCATGCTTGAGCATTTAATTTACTATTTGTCTAATATTTTTAGAGGTAATTTCTTACACACAATCTTATACTAATTTGGTAAAAACATATACCAGCAGAAGGAAAATGAGAGAGAAGAGTGACAGCTCAGAGAAAGGAAGACAGATATCAGTTGTAGGCTACAGGGGTGTGATTTGTTTTGTAAACAGAAGGGAATTAAAGTCCATGATGGCAGGAAGTAAAGAATGGGTTTAGGTTGCAACATGGAAAAGCAGAGGAAGTTTGAGATTCAAGAAGAACTTACAGCAAGGAAGAAAACAACAAGAGGAGATTAAGAAAGGAACAACAGAAATAAAAGCTCATTTAATTTTACTTTCCAGCCCAAATAGAGTTTTTTCCCCCCTTAAAGTGTATGGTATGTGTTTCAGCTGATTGGTTCAGGACAAGGAGGGGAAAAAACACCTGTCAAAGCTTTCGTTAACTTGAGAGACAGTTTGGAGTAGCAAAAACTGTTTGTGAGTTAAGGACATAGATTTAGCTATAACAAGAAACAATGGTCTGGAAATGCTGGAATAAACCTTTTCATAATGTTCACAGCAACTTTTAATACTCATCTATGTTAATGGCAAAAGCACAAATTCAAGCAGCAATAGTATCAACAGTGACTGCTGCTGGTGTCGTCCCAGTTGAAGTATCAGTGCATCCAGGATGCATCCGGTAAGGGTTCAAGCATTTTTGCTGCCTGCAGACATTTACACCTGTACGTCCTACCACCCTGCTCCAGGTTGTGGTGGGTATTTTGGAGTGTGTTCCTTTTGATTACTTCTGCTGACACTGTATCTCTTTGCATATACATTTACTTTGCCCTTGGATACATATCACTGCAGAGATAGGCCATTCCTCCTGTGATGCCCAAAGCAGCAGGTGACAAAGCCATCCTCTCACCCACAATCTCTTGTCTGCAGCAGGCTGTGAAATTTAATAAAGAAACCTAAATGAGCAAGAAAAAACACTGAGAACAATTTAACCTACAATAGCTGAGTGGTTAGGATGTTTTCCTGAAAAGGAGGTTTAATACCCTCCAGGACTCAAACAAATACTATGCTGCTTGTGGGTGAGGGTGTCTTTCACTCCTTCAGCTGCTTTGGGAACTTGGTGTTTCAGCATGCTGAAAATGACAGAAAAATTTCAGATACCATAGTCAGTAAGAACATCTAAAGATATGAAGAAGGGTGCTCAAAAAATCAATGATACTCAGATTTTCATTTCAGAAATAAGAAACTGGTATGATCAACTTTGGTTTAGTGAGAGGTCACCCAAGAAGAAAACAATCACATTTCTGATGATGAACTGAAAAAATAGCTACTAATTCAGTCCTAGGTAGTGAGTTTGTTTTTTTGAAAATAATGCTTCCATGGCCTTGAAGTGCTATAGAAGCATTCTGGCCCTCAGTGATTTCAGGGGCCCACCACTGAGACAGCCTGGAAATCCAGGAGGATTGACCTATAATGTCTGTAGAGACCTTCAGCAGTCTCAGCTAATGAACATGATGAATCTCCCCAACATAAGCATCCAAAGCACCTTAAGGAGCAGCTATGCCAGCTGACTCTAAGCAGAGATCCCACCTAAGGCTTAAGTGCAAACCTGGCAGAGAACCAAGTGAAGAGTAACAGCAAAGAGAGAGCAAACCTTCTCATTTTTGGCATGTCCAATCTAAGCATGCAAACTCCTCAAAAAATACTGTAAAAATCTCCCAATTCCCCACTAAATTAGCATACCCTTGTAAGATTGTGTATACTTGTGTCAGAGCTGTTTATAAAATAGTCTTATTCATACAAACTAAGTAATATTTGGCTGGTATCTGTCTCTTTCTGTGTGCTTTTTCCTCCCCTTCCAAGCATCAAGTCATGGCACTTGAAGGAGTTGCCAGTTGCCCAGCAAAAGAGATCCTCAGCTACCAGACATCAAAATTACTACCCTGCAGATTTCAGGCAGAGTTTAAAGCAATCACCTAAAGAGGACTTGCCTGCTGAAATGTCTTTATAGGAGTCCACAGGTGTTTGCTGAAAGATGTAGATGAAGTAATGCACCTGGCTGCATGTAGATGTGGCAGTCTCTTCTGCTTTCATGTAGGATCCAGTGACTACTCGTTAGTGCCCAAAGTCCATTAGCAGAAGTGACTTGGGCTTTGAAGGCCCCTTGGTCCTATAGCAACTATACTTTCTATTCTTCTGTGAATTTACCAGATCAGCCACGTCTATGCTGGTGAGAAGAGGCTATGCACAGAGATGTTGGCTCAACTTCTCTTTCTTCTCTGAAAGTTCATCCTAAACCTCTTGGATAAAGGCACACAGCCAGTGTACCTGGTGTAACAATCACTGTACACTGTCACTGTATTGCTATGTCCTGCAAAATGTCTTCAGATTCCCATGTTCCTGCTGGATGTTGTGGAATCAGAGGCACACGCACCAGGGTCTGGAAATATGAACTGCTTTGAGGAGGATGAAGAACCCCCAGAGCACTCTCTCAGAGGAGATCAGGCTTTTTTCTGTTTATGCTGATACTTCATATCTTCACTGGTGCCTGGAGTGTGGTTTAGAGGTACCAAAACTAGTTCTAAGCAAGAGCATAATATGGGCTAATTTAGCTTAATTGCTCAATTTTCAACCAGAGCAAAAGTCATGAGGCCCCTGGCATCATTCACATATGCTGGAATAAGGCAGCTAGGAATAGCGTTACTTAGGTTGGTCCCCTGTCTATCTTCCCACTCCATATGTGTTCTATGTCCAGACACTGAGAACAACCAGGGCTATCATATTTAACAACTTATAAAAATGACTTTTAAAAACTCCCTAGTGATCCAAGCTTGAATGCTGCCCAAGGGTGACTAGGGTAAAAGTAGACTCATATGCATGAGCTACATGAATTGGTAGCTCTGCTACATTATGCTACCACAACAGTACAGACACAGCACATTCCACCTTTATGGAACTCTTTCTGTCTAAAGAGTGAAGTGCTCTTCCATTTCTACTTCAAGAACCTAATTTATTTGACTACATGATATACACCAGATAATTTGCTAGATGCATGTTAGATGTGCTGAAGAAATTCTCTTTTAAAGGTGCATTTTTCACCAGCCAGCACCCTGTGATACTCACACCCAGTAACCTGCAGCATGAAGCCTGACTGTAATCAAGGTACCTCAACTACCACAAGCTCTTTCTAGCATTAGATCTTTTCACTGTGTCCCGATGGGATGAGTCTTAATGTACACATTTTCCTGCACATCAGTGGCATACAGTCACAGAACTGTAAACGTCAAATATATTTGTCCTCTTACTATCAAAGGAGAGGAGATTATTGCCAAAGATGGGAAATAGCTACAGTGTCACCCTGTGTGTACATCCAGCCGAAAACAAAATAATCTCTAGAATGGGTGGAAACACTGTTAAGACCCCACAACAAAAGCAACATCTGAGCAGAGATTTTGATACTAAGGAAAGGAACACAGGGATATGCAGATTTCTCTAACATGCTGGAGGTCAAGATTTTAAAGACAGACTCATGGTTTGAGTGTCATCTCTTTACCCTATACATTATTCACACTCTAGTATATACAAACTACCTTAGATGTTTAATTTTCTGTTGGGCATATTTCAGACCCCCCCCAGATGTAAATATCATAATAAGAATTAATGACACCCTTTTATGCCATGCATTACTTTTTACAATTTATCTATGCACCACCTTCACGCCATATACACCTTCAACCACCATCAAACCTTTCCACTGTTTTTGGCATGCTGAGATCCACAACTCATGCGCAGTGACTGTTCCTACTGCTGCTCCAGGGTTGTGTTCAAATGAGTAGGTTTTAGGCTGTTCTGTGTTGTGTCCAGCATGTGCCTGCTGCTCACTGATACTGGGAGATACAAATGATGTGTGCTTGTTGGGTTGACATTGTGTAAGACAGCCTGAAGGCTTCCCCTGAACCAGGTTGACCTTATGAGATGCAAATACAGCCTAAGAAAAAGACAGAACAGGACACCCATAGGGCCCCACCTCTCTAGCCATGCTCTGCATCTCCCAGGCAGCTGCCAGGTGCATTCCCAAAGCATCCCTCCACAAAACAGCCTTTGGAAAACATGATGGATGCAAAATCCACTGTGGTTATGGCTACTCAGAGGACAGACTTTCATTCCAGCATAGGTGCAATTGTTAGAAGAAAGAACCTTAGTGTGACATGGCCAGTATCTTCCTCTGGGCTAGGACTATGGCTCCCTTGGATTATTTTTTATGTCCTTGGTACAGATACTTTGTTTTCCACAGAAAGGCAGGAAAAATAGGCCTTCTGCAATACACCTCTTTGTCAGATGAGCTTTCCCATCAGAACAGGACAGACATAATTTCTGTCATACTTTTGTGGATTGTCTGCTACACAGAGGAGAAGGAGGAGGGCAGCCTGTCATGTCCCTGCCCTCTCTGGCCACTCTGTCACACTCAGGACCATGGCTCCTTCCATCTTTGCTGCTGGTTCATGGGAACAAACTCCTCATCAGTTCAGTGTGGTGCTCTGCCTCCCTTTGGAGGCTGGACTGCATGCCCTACAGCAAGTAGGGTGGGAGCCCTTGCACTGCTTCCCAAAGGGACTCAGGCTTAAGAGAGGACCAATGCTCACAGTGCCTCTTAGACCCAGGGAGGGACTTTCTAATCCAACAGCTCTTCAAAGTGCAGTAATTTAATCAGTGTTTTTCTTCATGTTTTCTGACAGTCATTTCTGTTTGTTTTTCAATGGAGCCTAATGAGATCATAAAATGATAATGTACTTTCTCTAAATGCTGCCTCTATTGCTATGTTTGATATATTGCCATTATTTAAAATGACCTGGAATACCTGGAAGAGGGTGATTTATAACCACTTAACCCTCCCCAAGTTTGCCATGAAACCACTGCCAAATGCTTCTTTGAGCATTTCTAAACTCAGTTTGTCATATATTCATTGCTCATCCTGTTGATTAGGCAGATAGAGGCATGTTTTTCCAGCCTTGCTTTCTACTAATACCATCTTTCGTCCGCATGAGTAGTGATTGTAACTGAAGGCTATTAAACTTCATTTAATCCAAATGTAATGTGGTTCTCAAACAGTCCCACTGGGGAAGCAGGTTCAGCAACAAATCACTGTCCTGGAGGAAGCTCTGGCCATTCAGTAACTACTCCTGGATGATGAAGTTAGATTTTAAGTCAGTTTTCCAAATTCTTTCTATGTTTGTATTTGAGAGTCCCTGCTGTTGTCTCTGGTTAATTACCTTTCTGTAAGGTGCACTGCAATAGGCTTGTTCCTGCACTTTGGTACTACATTCCCATTGATCGAGTCACCAGGAAGGAGCTGGATGCTGTTGACAGTCCCCAGGATGCCTGAGCTGCTCAGCAGCATAGAAGTGAGGAGGACCACAGAAGGGTGATGCTCAGGGACCAAACCAAAAGGCAAAGAGTAGATGCCAAAGAAGGTGGCATGGTCCCACCATCTGTATCCCATATACCCAAGGTCCTGCCAAAGGGTCCTCCTGACAGATGTCCCAGTTGAGAGGTGGAAGCAAACACAGTTGCATTGTGTTTCTTTCCCACTGGAGAAGGCACAGAGGGGAGGACAGCATGGTAGTTACTGTCTCCACACATGTATTAACACCCCCTGGCAGACAACACCTCCTTCAGTCACCCTAAACCCCAGCTTTAGGGGTTTGATTCTGTGGTTACATCAGAAGTGAGGCAGAGCCATGCCAAGAGTCATTCCCCCATCAGGAACTGAGAAACAGGCTGTGATATGCCATGGCTGAACAGGTGCTTCTTGGAGATCAGAGATGTGCTGATGGGTGCCCTTGATGGATTTCCAGCACAAGGCAGCAACCAGACCAGCTCCTTTGTGTGGATTGGAGGATAGTGGAGAGGAAACAGCAGATTTCCTTGCCTAACCCTTTTCCCTCTGTCACCCCAGTCCACTCCTCCAATCCCACATCCCACTGCTGTGGCTGCTGCTGGGCTGTCCTCTGGCACCCTGCTCCCTGGTGCCAGAGCAGAAGCAAGTCAGTGTGAGGGCCTAGGAGGGCTGTGCCCAACCTCATACCACTGCCAGCCTCATTGCCGCTGGCCATGGCCAGCTGCCTCACCATCCCAGGCACTTCTAGCTGCCCAAGCTGCTCTCCCTGGCTGCCAGGAGGGTTTCTGAGACTTTCTGCTGACTAGATGCTGAAGTTGGCAGAGGTGGCATTCAGGAAGCAGCCAGCAGGTTAATCATCATAATGATTTGTAGCGTGCAGGATGGAGCAGAGAACTGACATAGAAAGCATTGGTGCTGTGGGTTTCTATGGCATTGAAATTTCATCATTGTTTTGATATTTGCATATCAATTACCCAGGAAAAGAGGGAAGGAGGAAGGGCAGAGGTTATGAGGGAGCTAAGAAAACAGTGACAGCAATAATCCAACAAGTGCAGGTCTTATTGCAAAAAATTACGTTGACTGCCTACTAACACTTTTCTTTCTTTAGCAAGTCCCCCCCAGCATTTTCTGCCTTTTGCTTTGCTTTTTTTCTCCTGAATCCCCTATAAATGGAGCATGGGCAGATCAGCTAGTTTCCCCTCATTCCTGCTTGTCCAAAATGGATGGTAAGAAGAGAGGGAGAGAGAAAATGAAAAAAAAAAAAAAAAAGCAAAACAAAAAAACAACTCAAAATGCCTTGAGCCATGGCTTGTGGATAAAAAACATTTGCTCATGAAAAACAATTGAGCTACTATAGTTTAAAGAATGAAACAAAAAGAATTCACCTGCTACTTTCAGAAAGACAGCAAAACATTTAAGAAGCATTACTGAAAAATTGGGATCAGGATTGGTTTTTTAGTGTTAGACGGAGAGAATTTAATGCACTTGGATGCCACCCTGTGCACTTCCAGGCAATCCCCTGCAGCACTGGGCTTGGGGACTGACCTTTCTTCCTAAAACAAATCCCTGTCAGAAGGCATTTTGGAGCTGTTAGTCAGAGAAGTGTTGCAGCTATTGGACCTCCTGGACACCTGAAACAGCCTTAACCCTCTCTTCCCTCCCATGAATCCCAGGAGAGGAATGTAAGTGGAAGCAATACCTGATTTCACAACCAGGTGATGAACCCTTGCTGGAGCACAAGTGTCCCTTTGACTGATGTGGGGAGATCCATTTGCACACTAAAAAAATGATGCTATAAACAGAGTGAGAAGGATTCAAACTTTTACCAGACTACATAGTAAACAGCCTTTTCGGTGATTAGTGAAGGGATTTAGCATTACATGCCCTGTGCAGAAGTCTACCCAAGAGACTGTGATGGTCTCAGTTTTGCCCTCACATAAAAAAGTGAACCACAGTGAGTAACTCCAGGGTTTCTTCTCTTTTTCAGGTTCCTGACTGACCCTTTGCATTTTTACCCTGTGGTGCACAGAAATAGATTGCTTTTCATCTGCATTACAGACTTCTGAAGAGCATTGTCATAATCCTTCTGTGACTTAACTTCCAGTTACACTAAATCCCATGAAAGTGCTCCCATTCTTGTATGCACACTGGTCTGTCATGTAAAATATTTGGCTGCCACTGTACTCAGGTATCGAGCAAAGGGCGGGCATTTTGGGTCCCTCTTTTTCTCCAGTTGTGTGTAGAGGGATGTCATATATCAACTCTGCTTTAACAGGAACTTGCAGGCCACTGAGCACTGGAACAGATTTCCTAGAGAGGTTGAGAAGTCTCCTTCCTTAGAGATATTCAAGAACAGTCTGGATGCAGTCTTGCACCATGTGCTCTAGAATGACCCTGCTTGAGCAGGGAGGTTGGACCAGATGACTCACCTTGGTCCCTTCCAACCTTACCCATTCTGTGATTCTGTGAAACATGGAGCTTTACTCTGTAATGGTTGCTCTAGATTTTCCCTTGGGTTATTTTCATACAGAAAACTTAGGAATCAAGATGTTTCAAAATTTGATGAGCCAGTGAAAAGTTTTCAGTGCTCAGTGAATAACAGTTGGAAGAGTTTCAGTGATTTGCAAAAAAGAGGAAAAGTACAAGACTTGACAATGTGTTTTAAGAGAGAGGATTAAAGATATGGTACCAAAACAGACAAGAGGGAGAGGACTTTAGACTCCATTGAAAAACTAATGATCAGATGTCAACTTCCATTGACTTCAGTGGGCTTTGAATCCAGACCATATTTTTTATTGAAACAAACTAATTTCTATTCCTTTCTACATAGCTCTTTTAACATGTTTAAATGTGTACACAGTACATCAACCTCTGTTCATGGCTAGAGGAGCAGATCATCTCCTGAAAACTGTGACAGCCATCAGATCAGGATCAGCCACATTTTTTCTGAAGTCAAAGGGACTGCTAATTCAGTACATCCTTCATAGAAACAGTAGCATCACCATTTCCTACACAGTAGAGCAAAAGACCAGCACTACTGCTGAGCAGTGTGTGAGATACATCCAGTTCTTCCCAGAGGACACCTGAAAGGGCACTCACTGAAAAATATTGAACAAACTAAAAGTAAGCATCTTTAGAGCTAAAGCACATAGGGAACTGTTCAGCTGGAATTGCTGCCCTGCAGCTGTGCTACTCAGCAGAGACTGCTCTGATCCAGCCTCTCATCTTCCCGACGAAGTGTGATGCTCCATTGGGGTATCACCTCCTTTCCTTGCACAGAACTGAGGGGGCCATGCCCAGCTTGTGCAGAAGCAGTGAATGCACTGGCAGGTGCAAGATGGCACATGTGACACCAATTACAATAGCCAGGCATGTCTGAGGGACTGTGTGGGCCCCAAGGGCCCCAGTTAAACTGTAACAGAAGTTCTGCATACTTACACGGATGGCAATAGAGAAAATGGTGATCTTTGAACAAGCCTCTAGTTAAAAAGTAAGTTTGATTTTTAAAATTTTTGAGATTTTTTTAATGACAAAGATCTAAACCAGATGGCTCTGACTGGGTGGTAGGTGAAGTATTCCCTGTGGTGTGCTTCTAAAATTAACTTCATACATTGACTTGAAAGTATTACTCCTAGCTCATTCTTACCCTTGGCAGGGGCCTTGGGGAAAGAGATTCACAGAGGACCCTCTCTTCTCACGTGATTCAGAGGCCAGGATTTCACTCTGATAGATAAAGGTGAGAGGCTTTGCTGCCTCTCCCCAAGGACAGCACCATGCCCTTGGGGACCTCTGCCAAAGCAGGTCTTTCCTTCAGGTTACCTCCTCAGCATCTCTGAGGAGGTAGAGGCCATCCTCCCAGGCCTGTCATCCCTGTTAATTTCCTTGAAACTTACTGTGACATGTATATTCAAGGAACATCATCACACTTTAAAGACTTCTTAAGTGTAATTGAGAAATGCAGACAGGTGATCTTCACACTTCTGGACTTTTCCATCTACCTGGCTACCTACAACCATATTGAGGGAATCATAGAATCATAGAATGTCATGGTTTGGAAGGAACAAATATCATGTAGTTTCCGTACCCCTGCCAATGGATAGGGACACCCTCCACAAGACAAGATTGTTCAAAGCCCCATCCCACCTGGCCTTGAACACTTCCAGAGATGGGGCTTCTACAGCTTCTCTGGGCCACCCTGTTACAGTGCCTCACCACCCTCACAGTGAAGGGTGATAATGAACTGTTGAATGACAGCTGTAAACATCTCTTGCTCTTCTTTAACCAGTAGTACCTTATGCACCCAAAAGCTTATGATCATGAAGAAAGTTTGGGGAGAGGGGAACACTCACCTCCTCATACCTATGTGATTTTTCTCCTCTCACCCCAGAGGCAACGCTGACAGACAAAGAAAATAAAACTGTGCTGAAACACCTCTGTACTCTTCCTACCGTCTGCTGAACTCCCATCAGCCCTGCAAAGCAGCAGATGCCAACACCTGCCCTGGGAAGGTGCCCACAGTTTGTGGCCATGAACAGCTCCACAGGGGATACTCACTGAGCCACTGTCTTGGGTGAATGCATGGCTTCATGTTTGTGCAGGTCCCATGGAGTCATCAAGAGCCAGAGCGAGGATGGAGACATCAGGAGGATACGAGCTGCCCATGGCCAGAATTGCAGACTGTATGGACTTCATTCACAAATAAAATAAAATAAAAAATAAATTAATCTAGGAAAAGCACAGCTGCTAGGTGGGAAAGTGCAACTCAGTTATTTGGCTTATGAGGACTGAGGTGTGTGAGCCAGGCAGCATCTCAAAGGAGTGAGTTTATGCTACTAAGCTCTTAAATGTTTGGATACTCAAGTTGACTTTTGGATGTCCTACCTGAAGTTATCTGGAAATTGTCTCTCCAGTTTTATATGTTGTTGTTGGCTGGACTTCGCTAACGAAGATTTTGGGATAAGCCTGCGCAATGGATTTTTTAGGTGAGGCACAGTGTGCGCGGAACTGGCCCCATCCCCTTTACTCCTGAGGTTCATCTTGCCACGGCTGAGCACGCTCGGATGGCGACAGCGAGTTTCTCGGGATTCAAACCGGCATCCTCAGAGGAGAGGCCGGCTCCACAGGCGGGGTCCTACGCCACTCGGCCAATGCCCGCTGCAGTTTTATATGTAATGAATCTGTTTAAGCAATATCAGGCCTCCTACCTCTGACAATGCTGTGAGTGTGTCCTTGCTATATGCTCTTTCTCCCTCCTGTCCCTGCAATTGCATATCCACTGTGAAGCCTTTCATTTACCCTCACAGACCACTGCTCTTCCATCTTCCAACTTAAGCCCAAGCCTGATTGCACTCTTCATCTCCAGCTAGTGACACCACTGTCATCTCCCTCAATATTTTCTTCTGCAGTTTTTCAGTCCAGATCTTCTCATTCCCTCCTGCCTTTTGGATTTCTCCAGAGCCATCCTTTGTCCCTGTCTTCTCCTTTCAAGAAAATTACTTCTCCTGCTCATAGACCTCAACCTGCCCTATGCTCCTGATGCCAAATGAGTTGACACAGTACTATGAGCTCTTGCTCAGGTCCACCCAGACTTATTACCCTACAGCAGACTTGCCACCTAGCGCTATTGACATAGAAGGAATTACAACAGAGATAAATTCCCCACCTGTGTCTTGCACTCCTCCTTTCCCAGCCCTGCACAATGTGACTGCTGGAACCTGTCTGTAAGAACACAAACTCCTGTGCGATTCCGTGGCAACACATCACTGTTTTGAAAGATGTGAGACAGAAAAGCTCCAGAACACCCTTTTCCTCCATGGCCACCGCCGACAGGAGGCTCACAAGTGTAGGAGCAGCCCTCTCAGTAACAGGCAGGTTGCAGGACAAGCCCCTGAGAAGTTCACAAGCAGCCAAGGGGGCTCGGCAGGTGCCTGGAGGCTAGAAATCACTGTCTAGACGTTCTCACCTGGAGGGCAGAGAAAATGAGAGCGGCAACACAAGGAAAATGCTTCTGTGGTATGTAACTAAGCACTGAAAAATTAGAAAGATCAGCCTACCTGTACCTTTTAAGGTAACATAGAGATAACACTTCCCCATGAGTCAGATGTTTGACTGCTATCAGTAGATTATGTACTGAATACCTTTTAGAGATAATTTTGGTGATGATACAGACCTAGCAGCCCCAAATGTGCAGCACTTTCAAACCTTATTACAAAAGGCAGCATGGTAGTCTTAAGACTGCCCTTTAAAACAGAATTGTTCTTAAGACTGCCCGTCTTAAGTTGTTCAGATTCAGAGTGCAAAGAAAGACGTAAGCAACATTTTGCAGTGCTTGCAACATGCTCACCGCCCAGGTTAGATTCAGGTAAGTAAAAAACAGTTACTGCTCAGGAGTGCTCCACTCTTGCTCTTCTAATGGCCCCCTGCTGAGACCTAAAGAGGTATGGTCTGGTGGGGAAAAGTATATATAACTGAGTCCTTTCCTATTTTCAGAGCCCAAAACTGCTGTTGAGGTATGGTAACCGGTGCTATTGAACCCACCGGACCATATGGGGCTTTTCGGCCCTAAAATGTGTGAACTAAACCACAGATTTCCAGTTCCCAGGAAAGAAGGGAAAACTTCTTATGTTTACGCAGTTCCATCGCTCTGTTCCCAGAAAAGAGACAATAAAACAAGAAAAGTTTTCCAAGTTGTGAGCGACCTGCGGTTAGTTGCGGTGACTCAAGCTGCTGGTTTAAACAGCTTCACTTCCACCCTCTCCGCCCCGACAGCGCGCCCGGACTCAGAAGCCGGCGCCTCCGGGGCTTGAGGTAGGGGAGCCCCTTGCCCCGGGGCGCGGATCTCTCTCTCCGGCGACCAGCCCGCCCGCCTCAAGATGCCGCGGCAGAGCCATTGAGGCTGGGGGGACAGGCGGTGTGTATGTGTCTGCGTGGTGCCCTCCGCTGTAGTACCGCGCTCGGCCGCGCACCTGCAACAGCCCCGCGCTGGGGGCGGCCCCGGCGGGGAGGGCAGGGAGCGCAGGGAGCGGAGTGAGGGCAGAGGGGCGGGCAGGGCAGGACGGTGCAGGGAGGTGCGGTGCTCTGCGGGGCGGGGCGGGACGGTGCAGGGAGGTGCGGTGCTCGGTGGGGCGGTGCGGGGTG
>VXAU01001826.1:114667-192924 GCA_013399695.1 Formicarius rufipectus
CCGGTCGCGCCGCGGGGCGGCGGGGCGCGCAGGGTGCGCGGCCACAGGACGCTCAGCCATGGGGCACGGGATGTGGCTGGCGGTGCTGCCGCCGCCGCCGCCGCTGCTGCTGCAGCTCCTGCTGCTGCTGGGCGCCGCCGCTGCAGGTGAGTCGCGACCGGTCGCGCTCGGCGTCCTCCGCGGGCGTGCGAGGTAGATACGGGGCGTGTGCGTATGTGCCTGAGTGTGCGCGCCCGTGTGCGTGAGGGGACATGGGCGTGCGCACGGCTGGAGTATCGCTGCGCACACGCACATACGCGTGTCCGCCCGCAAGTGTGCGCGCACAGGCTGCGTGCACCCGTGTCCGCACATGCCGTGCGTGCCCCTGCGCCGTGTGCGCGGATGTGTGGGCAGGGGCTGGGATGCGCATCCCCCCCGCATCCCGCGCCTCAGACAAAGAGGGATCTGGCCGCGCCGCACCGCGCTGCGTGGAGCCAGCCCTGTCCGCGGAGCCGTGGCGAGACCGGGTGGGCTCGGCCGTGGCCTGAGCTCGGGGGATGCCGCGGGAGGGGAGCCCGTCCGCGGAGCCGTGCGGGTGGCAGCGGCGCTTTGGCGGCGGTGCCCCGAGCCGTCCGGGTGCGGCGGGGAGGGTTTTCAAAGCCCCTTCCCGTAGCGTAAACATTTCACGCTCGGAGCTGCCCGCAGCGGCGTCCCCTCGCCCCGCAGCAGAGACACTCGGGCATAAACAGTTTGCATAACGCGTCCTCGGCTGCCTGCAAGCCGAGTGCCAATTTTCTTCTTTAAAAAGAAGAAAAAACCCAGATGGGAAGCAAACATTTAATCAGGCACACGATGTAAACGAAACATCACAAGCCATGTATTGCTAAAATACTTAAGCAGGAAGCATATGATTTTCCATGGATGTTTTACAGGTGAGTCATGGTATTCACTGCATGCTCTTACTCATTACTGAAGATCCCAGTCCGGTGGCATGTACAGTACACAAAATGGGAGGATTTAGGTGGGCAAATGGATTAAGTGCAAGTAAGGAAAAGCACCTTTCCCAGGGCTGTGGCAGAGCAGTCGTGAGCTTGTGGCTGCCAGTATGGAACTGTCTATGCTCTCGATTTGTCCTTTTACTGAATTCCTGTGGCAGCCAGCATTACACTAGAAAGCTGTCACTTTTCATAACATGCGGTACTCTGCATCAGTCATGCAATTCTTTTCCAATTCAAGTGAAAACAAACACCCTTTCAAGGGGAGTTTCCTCTCCCCCCTTTAATCCCCTGGGATCCACGTCTATATGCCAGCAGCATTTCTCAAATCCTTCTGCAGCCAAGGTCCTTTGCCCCAAATCTGACCCCGGGTGAGGAAGGGACCCTCTGTGCCTGGCCCTAGGACAACTGCAGTCAGTGACCATGCATGACCTGGGCTGGAGTGTACGCAGAGCTGGGAATAATTAAATTCTCTCATCTCTCAGGGTCTCACATGGGATTCGGTAGGCAACTCCTCCTGGCCGGGCTCAGGCAGAGCCATGTCCCTGCCCTGAGGACAGCTATGCGAGCCCTGCCACAAACTGCAGTCAGGGGAAGCCTCTCATTGACCAGGTCCTCCTCCACTGCATCCCCAGGAGCAGCAGTCAGTGGTGTGCAAAAAACAAAAGGACTTGATGAATACAAACAGTAATCTCAACCGGTCCCACCGTGCTGACTGAGCCCTGCTCTTTCTACCACTTCCCAAATCTGCTTTGCAGTCCCACAACTGAGGGAACCGCAGTAAATGTTCATCTATTTGTTTAGCAGCTAACTGCACTGTGTTACATGTAGCCAAAGAATTCAGGAAAGCAGCCAAAGACGTAAATTAGGCCAACTACTGACTAGCCTAACTGATAATATGATAATAGCACTTACTTACCTACCCCTCAGGAGAGCTACGTAGGTTAGTTAATGTTTATACAATACTTTGAAAAGGATGTTCGGAAGATGTGATATTAGATTAACCTTACAGTTCTATTTGTTTACTTTTCTAGAGCAAATGTATTCTGCACAGTTACTATCAGTTATCTCAGTCAGCTTTACCAACACCCCTTAGGAAGCTGACTTCACTGAGCATTTCTTATTTGCTAAAAATGTCTGAAGACTGCTTACCCAGTGAAATCCAGAGGTTGGATTCACAGGTGCTTTATACTGCATGCATACCAAGCAGCAATCCACTTCTGTTCTGAAGAACCACTGTAGAAAACCTGTGTAGACCTTTGGTGGTAGAAATGTTTTTTATCCAGGGTGTTTCTCGAGGAGCAGAAAAAGGGGAGCGCTGTCAGTCTTGGAATGCTTAGCACTGCTAGTGCATAATATAGCTTAATTGCAACTATGACACTGTAGACAAAAGCTGAATTAACCCCAGATAAAGGACTTATTGGATGCTTAAACTGAAATGACCTTTGGACATAACAAAAATGCCAAGGAGAAGACATTAATTGGTGCACAAAGCTGATTGTGTATGACTGGCCTGGTGATAAAGAAGACATTATGCACCTCAGATGCTTTGGCCTGCACTCATCCAAGTCATTAGAGATTTTATTTTTCTGTCAAACAGTTATATTTCATCAAATACAGCCCTGACCTACTCATATCTATTGATAAAGAGGTGGAGAGCCCCTAATCAAACATTCCTGCACCAGGAGTGTTACACTGACAATGGTTTCACATTAAACCCCATAGTGATTTTATTTTTCTTTGACACTTTAGCTGTGGATTTTTAAATTGACCAGGCTTCCAGAAAAACATGAACAAAAACCACAGAGCCTCAGCTGTGAGGCAGATTGCCAGCATAACTTCCACCAAAGATTTCCCCCCGCCTTAACAGACATCAGTAACAGCCTTTCCAAAACTGAGCAGTGCTTCAATTAAATACTGATGTCAGCAGCAGTTTGGGGCAGTGGGGAGATTTGGGGTAGGGATAGAGCGGTGGGAAAGGAGGTGAAGGCTTGAGGTCATTGCTGTCAGGAGATATTTGAATTGGCTCTCTCACCCCCAACACCTGATCTTCTGCATGGTGAGCTGGGTTGCAGCAATGCTGTGTGCCCGCAGCCATCTCCTGCCCTTGCAGCAGCATGCCGCCTTGGTGGCAGCCTGTCTTCCTAGTGCTTTTATGCACTTTCCCAGGATCACCTGGAGCCCCTTGGAGGCCTCAGGGCATGGGTGACACGGCCAGAGTCATTGGCCCTGCAGCCTCAGCCCTGCTCTGGTCCCTCAGGGCTGGAGGGCAAGGTGGAGGCATCTCTCCTGCCCTGCTGCCTTCTCCATCTTGCATCTCATGGTAGGGATTTTTTCCAAGTGCAGGGAAAACCTGCAGGGCTTTGGTTTGTTTGTGGTTTTTTTGCTTTTGTAGACACACTGAGCTCCACAGAGAGCAGCAGTTCCACACTATCCCACAGCTCTGCCAGGGCTCAGTGGGTGCCAACATCACATGGTCTCAGCAGGAGCAGCGTCCCTGAAAAGCATGCTGCAGGGCACGTCTATTCTGGTGGGGTGGGTTGCTTCCACCTCAGGAGCAGATTTCAGCCCCCCACTCTCTGCCTTGCAGGTCTGGGCGGTGTGGCAGGAGCGAGCAGTCCCTGTGAAAAGGCCTGCAACCCCCGCATGGGCAACCTGGCACACGGGCGGGCGCTGCAGACGGAGACGTCCTGCGGGCGCGATGCTGCCGAGCCCTTCTGCACCTACACGGAGGACGCCCAGCACCGCTGCAAGCGCCCCACCTGCGGCCGCTGCAGCGGAGCCCACGCGGGGCTGGCACACCCCCCCGCCGCCATGGCTGACTCCCCCTTCCGCCTGCCCCGCACCTGGTGGCAGGCAGCTCAAGATGCCCCCCACGAGACCATCCGGCTGGACCTGGAAGCTACCTTCTACTTCACTCACCTGATTATGGTCTTCAAGTCGCCCAGGCCAGCTGCCATGGTGCTGGAGCGCTCCCAGGACTTTGGCAAGACATGGAAGCCTTACAAATACTTTGCTGCTAACTGCTCGGCCACCTTTGGCCTGGAGGATGATGTGAGGCAGAGAGGAGCCATTTGCACATCGAGATATTCAAGTCCCTTCCCCTGCACTGGAGGAGAGGTAAGTCCACCTGGGTTGGGACGAGAAAGTCCCTGCTCCAGCCCGCTTTCTATCTGCAGTCTCTGCACCACTGTTCACACTCCATGTGTTATTACACCTGCATCCCTTGTCATTGCAAGTATTTCACAAGGTGAATTAACGCAATTGATTCCTAGGTGATGTAGGTATTGCTCCTCTCTTCCTTTACTGAGCTCTTAATCCCCCTCTTTTCCAAATGTTCCTCTCCTTTCACCTGGTTAACCCCTCAGCATAACTGCAACGTAGGCAGATGCTGCTGATTCCTTGGCAATGCCAAAAGGAAAGTCACTGTAGACGACCTCTAAATGTTACAGTCATGTGCTTTTGGAGTGATGCAAGTCAGTCTGACTTTGACCAAAATGCAATTGTGTTAAAATTAATAGTCACCAGATTGACTTGTAATACTGATTGCCTTCACTGAGAAGTAGGCATGTAACCAGACAAATTAACTACTGGCCACACAGTATGGTTCCCATAAACCAGGTTAGCCAGGTAATAAATAAACTTGTATCTTGGTTTTGGTTGTTAGTTTTTTTTTTCCCCCTGCAAACACTTATGTGAAAAGAACTTGAAAAAAAGGAAGAAAAGCATCATATTTTCTAAGGGAAAAAAATATTTGTGAAAGTCGGACTATTTTCAGTATCAGAAACAGCAGATAATAAATGATGCATTTGAAGGTGCTGCCTCTGGTGCTTAAGCCTGTCCCGCAGCGCTGGAGAGCCTCCCCTGGGAGTCACGGCCCCCGGGACACATCCACAGTGACCAGCTCAGGATTTTAAAGGCTGCTCCCTCTAGTGGCCTAATTTGATTAATTTGCCTGAAAGTTTAATCAAACTTAAAATTTCCCTCTGGCCTAACACAGAGAAAGCAAAGGCAATCTGGTTAGTGAATCAGAGAGTCACTTGTATAATTGTACTTTTTGCTGAGAACTGGTTTGGAGGTAGGAGCCTAGTCCTTAGAGATCAGCATTATTGCTGATCATGTGTTCAGACCTGGTGATGACAGACGATCATTTGAGATCACCTGTAGCTGTGCTTTGGCTAGGAAGCTGCAGAAATACTGAGCTGTTTTTTTCAGCAAAGTGTATGTCTTAGCTGCATCTCAGGAGCCAGCCAGTGTCTTGCTCTAGGAGAAGCTGCTGCATCGCTCTCATCATCTCAGAAACAGGGATGTCCAGACCTCTCAGACAGACCTTGGATGATTATTTCATTGGATTTTACATCAAATGCCTGGTGAGATAAAGTGCTTTATTCTGCTACCACCCTTTGCCCGTGCCCCCCAAAAGCTGCCCAGCATGAACTTCCTGTCAGAATGGAATATATATAAAGGGTCTTAAAGCAAAGTGTAGAAAGACTTTTCACTATGGCCTATTCTGACAGGACAAGGGGCAACAGTTTTAAACTGAAATTGATTTAGGTTGGACATAAGACATTTTTTTATTATGAGGGTCATGAAGCACTGGAACAGGTTGCCCAGAGAGGCTGTGGATGCCCCATCACTGGCACTGTCCAAGGTCAGATTGGGTGGGGCTTTGAGCAACCTGATCTACTGAAATATGTCCCTGCCCATAGCAGGGGTGTTGGACTAGATGATCTTTAAAGGTCTTGTCCTATCCAAACCGTTCAGTGGTTCTGAGTCAGGGCTAGCTACAAAGTGAGACCTACAAAAGAAAGGTTGTACTGGGAAATTTTTATGTACTCAGCACTTGTACCAGCCTCTGTGTCCCACCACCTGAACTGTAAAGCTATGCCAGCCCATGACGCAGGGCAGGGACTGAAATCCTTAGCTCATCTCGGCCGGTGAGATGTGTCTGGGGTATATGACTTAAGCACTCCTTTTTCAGCTTTCCAAAGATTGTGACTCAGAGATGAGAAACCCAGGGCATCATACAGGGCAGTGTTTGCCTCATTTGTGTTAGGTCCCATGTAGCTAGCAGCCCAGTGCAGTTTTCATTGTGGTCACCCCAGTGGTGTCGCTGCACACCAGGATGGGAACTGTGCCTGGAGAGAACCTGTGCAAATCCCAACCTCCAGCCGGCTCCTCTGTGGGTTGGTGCAGTAGAATCAAGGTATTGTGTGTAGAAATCAATGCCTGTCTCAGGAAGAAACATAATTTGATGGTGTTTGATGCATCTGCAGTAGCATGCTGCAAAAACAGGCTATGTACTGAGCTTGCTTCTGTGGGATCTCTTCTGCTGGCATTGCTTTAGTCTGTGTTATTGCCAAGAAGCTGTGAAAGTCAAGAGCACTGAATTGTTCCAGGTTTTAAACAAATGTTGCGTCCAAGGAGCTGGATCTTACAAGATTTTGCTTATATGGCACACCTCAGTTCCCTGCACTTAAACACCACTTTTTACCTGCTCAGTGATAGCAGCAGCTCTCTGGTGACCACATGGCAAGCCTGCATGCTTATCAAATATCACATTTAATTTATTACAGTGTGCTACATTCCAGCAACTACTTGTAGCTGCCAATAGCAACATGTATCTCACCTAAAGAAACATCAGAGTTCTGTGTTCTCTCTGGAGTTATGTTGTGCTTTACTCCCACTTTTGGTAGTACCTAATTTCAGACATATGGAAACAGTAATTTCTCTTGAAACTGTGGTTTCAAATAAGCAGTCTTTTAAAATGTCCAGATCTGAAGGGTATTATTCATTGCAACTCAGTTACCACAGTTTTCTTTAAAAAACAAATATAAATTCTGTGAGCACTGCTGGATTTCTTTTTGACTTTTTAGATTTTCTTTACCTGTGATGTAACAGCTGTGACCCATGATCCAAACTGTGTCACACCGTCTGTATACCACTTTCTCACACTTCAGACATTTCAACACCGCACATGCATTTCTGGGCACAGTGTAAGGGCTTGCAGGATTTTGCAGGATGCTGCAGTCTGCCTGCTGCTGGCAGCTTGCTCACTGCCGCCTATCCCCTTGGATGAGCAGTTTGCCTCAGGCGAGGCCTCAGATGGTGGTGAAAGCCAAGTGGCACTGAAATTTGGCACAGACCTGTGGTTTGTTGAGCTGGTGGTTTCTGGTTTTAGCCCTCTGCAAAGAGCAGGTGGTGCTGATCTGCCTGCATTTCTGCCTATCGTTACGGTGCCTGCAAGCCTTGATTCATGGCAGCAGTGAGCAGAATCCCATAGTACTCACAAGGCTTATAGCCTCTTTTCAATATAGCACCTGTTTTAATTTGCGTCAAAGGTGTTTCTGCTTCAGTTTTTATTGCTAAGAAAGATAAGTCTTTTTGTATTCTGCCCTCATCATCATGAGCCATTCCTTAGATGCCTTCTTCAACTCTTAGAACAAAAATCCTCCCTCATCAGAATTTGCCGTGATGTTGATCTTAAGAAGATTTATGATAGCACAGAAAGCAAGATGCCAAGCCTCCAGGTTCATTTCAAAGGTCCGGACCTCAGAAATGCTGAAATGGCTCTGGGAGATGCCTTTCATCATTCTTCTGTAGTAGTGCAGCTCTGGGCTTCCCTTTGCAGTGGTAGGACTGGAGTGGTGGAGAACACTGGCAGAGCAGTGTGTTTGAAAGGTGGCACTGTGCTGGAGTCCCATAAGATGGGTGCCACCACAGCACTGGAAACCAGCAGAGGTAATGATATCACATGCCATGTATGGCACTTGGAAGGTCTACTGATGAGTAGAATCATCTTGTCAGGGACTTGGCAGGTCCCTAATGCCGCAAAACCACTGCGCACAGTAATCATCTGATCTGGATACATCTGAGTCCTCTACCCTGAAGCAGGCAAGGGATGGAGGATCAACAGCCCAGTGGTGGGATTAGGAAGGAAGGGACAGATCTGGGTTTTGCAGCACTGTGAAGGGAACAAGAAACTGCTTCCCCATCAGGGAATAATTTCGGATCAACTGCATGCAGAGGGGTTGTTATAGACTTTCCCTATGCTTAATTTAGTGAATTAATTATTTCACAGATGCAGCTTATTTAGCAGAGGCAAAAACATCTAAATGTTGGTCTTGTATCATCAATGCTTTAAGAGAAAGGCCAAGGCCAAGTTTTACCCTGAATCATACAAATATGCTACAAATCCTGAGTGTTTCCTGTGTTTTTTAGGGTGTAACCCTTCAGCCACATTATTGCAAGAGAAATCAGAACTGGATTCGCATAATCTGATCTAAGTAAATATGATGCAGAAACAAAGCTTCATGCTCAGACAGGAATGCTAATTTTACTAGTATGCACAAAAGGCTATCTTCCCATAGTCCCAGACTCCCATAGTTCAGATCATATTAATATTTGCTTTTCAACGCTCTAATTTTAAAATTATTGTTGGCGAGAGATCACTGTTGAGGGCTCATCATAAAGGGGACCTTAACAGATGTTAATTCTTTAACTGTGAGTGAGAGTGACTGTCCACTCTGCAATGCAATTATCTCATTCACTTAACATTCCCATCTGTGGTCATTTCAGATTAGCTCGCCTGAGTGTCCCCATTTAGACAAACTGCAGGATAAAAGGGCTTACTGAAGCAGAGTCTCCTTGACAAGATTTTAGTAAATTAGTAACTTATTTTAGTGTTCATCTATTCAGAATACTGCTAATAAATCACTTGGAGACCTCAGCTATTGTTGCTGTTTTCTATTAATAGGAGAGGCATATTTGCAGCTTGACTGTATTCCAGCAACAAATTCTAGTGTGCTTTTAACTTGTGAAACATCACATGCCACTGTTTTGCTGTGGGATACATGTCTTACTGAGCATTTTATTGATCTCATGCATTCTGTAGCAGAAAAACCCTCATATGTTTTGCTTTACACTGTTACTGTTAAGTCTCTGTTCCTTAAGGATCTGGACACCAGTGCCACTGGTTCTATATGAAATTTGCTGTGTAGAGCAGAACTAAATTGTGTCCTACTCACATTTGACCCTGACAGACAGTTGTAACACTTGCTGTCACAAATAGAAGTAAAGATGCTCGGTGACTTTTATTTTTGAGTCCTGATTTTGTGGTGTAGAAACTTCTGCCTGTTTTGGGGTTTTTTTTGCCTTTTAGGCGTGAGTAAGGTTGTTTTTCAAGCTTATAATTGTTGTCCTTAACTGAAGCTACATTTTCATTGTGCTGAGATCCTTCATGGATCTTATGGATAACAGGAGATTTGATTTCAGCCACTTGTAGGACTTGAGACTCCACAAAGAACCTGGGCAAATATGCAAGAATAACCTCAGAACAGCCTGGGATGTCAACTCATTAGAGGGCTGCAAACAACTTTTTTTATGGTCCTGTGCCATTGATGTCTGCACAAAGGCCCAAACTGATGAGAAGGAAAGAGGGATCCTGCCTGGTGTTCAGCAGTGCTCAGGATGTGTGAGTACATAGCTAGGGAAGTATGTTTTCAAGTCCTACCTCTACACTTTTTAGAAGTATCCTATGTATGAAAAAGACCTCGTTAACAGCATGTTCCTGATGATCCCGTCTTTGGGAAAACACACGTTGTCAAGCTCTGCTCAGAAATTCCACGTGCAGAGGAGAGTCTGTTCATCTGGGAGTGACTGGTGTCATGGCCAAGCCCAGTCCAGCTCTTCGCATTGTATCAGAAGTCTAACGGGGACTATTATTTCATAAGCAAAAGAGTAATGATTTCTAGAGGCATAGTTAATGAGATGAAGTAAATGAAGCTAAGCTGGAATCAATGAAATTATGTAGTAATGTAGAAGGCCCAGGCTGTTGCAGCTGGCCCTTCAGCCATGAGGTGGCTGCAATGGCAGGAACAGCAGACCGGCAGGACTCACATCTCACCAGCAGCCACCTTGCTGATTGCTGGGGTAAAGTGTATCTCTTGGCTTGGCTCTCAAGCCTTCCTTCCTGGAAGGGAAGCCTGTCTTCCCAAGCACTGTGTGGGGTCCCTGCTGGCTTGGAAACCCCGTGTTTCCAACAGTGGAGAGGAGGAGCTTCTCCCTTTAGGTATTGGGGCTACAAAAAAGCAAATTCAGGGGAAAAGCAAATTCAGCGGAAAAGCAAAAACCTGAGCTTAGTTTTCACCTGTGCCTGAAAGGACAGGACACAGGGGCCATTCTGGGCACACATGGAGATGAACCTTTGGTCTCTAACAAATTTTACCTTGAAAGATGCTTTGGAGTTTGGTCACCAACAAAGCTGAGTGGCACAACTGTTATTTTCTAGGCACCAGCACCTGACTTTTAACTTTTCCATATATGGAGTACCAGGCGTGATACTGCCAGATCTGTGGACCACGTTGTGACAAATCCCTCCCCATCTCCCACAGGCCATTCAGGAGGAGTGGCGTGTCCCATTACAAGGTCTCCTGGATGCTCAGCATCTCTGGGGGACCAGGGCATGTGAAGAACAAGATGCTTCTCCAACCTGCCCCATGATCCTCTGCATGATTCCTCCCATTACAGCTAGCCCATGGGACTGTCTCCTTTCTTTCCTGGCTTTCCCAGTGCTTTTGGCACTTCAAGGTTGGCCCTCTGCTTGGCCAGCTCTTGAAATGCAGCTGCCTCTGGGATGGAGCGTAGCCAGTGTTTAACAGTGCATATCGGCAGTCCCCCATTTAGAGCTGCAAGTCTCTAACTGCTTCTGGATCAACATCCAATTACGGCTAAAACAAATTATTCTTTGGAGAGAGCTTGACCAGTGTGTGAAAGGGGGTGTATTGTAGGCTGCCAACAGCAGGAGGGAATGGGTCCCAGGGCTCCAAGAGACCTTTTCCAGTCTTCTTGTGTAGGACGTGAAGAGCACTGTACCCACATGAAACAAGAGGAGTTTGGGTAGGCAGAATTTAATTCTCTAAATTGGCATCTGGCCTTGTTAGCGGGACTATTGCTTCCCTTGAGAAAAGTGCCATGGGATTTTAATGGTGCCACCAGAGCCCCTCTTTAGGCAATGCACCCCATGGCTTCATTTCACAGTTCATTTTTTGCATTAAGAGAAGACTAGCTTACTTATTCAGTTCCCAGTTCTCTGACTGGAAAGTAGGGCTGCCATGTTTCTCGTTGAGGTTCCTGGATACAACCAGTTACATGGGAAGTGTGTAACCTAAAGCAGTGTACTGACGTGTCTCAGAAGTTTTAGATCAAAAGCTCATTTGAGATTAAACGCTGTGCAGCAGTGGGTGTCAGTGTGAGATATCCAGTCTAAAAAGGTTCAAAATCCTGCACAAATGGTAAAGTCTTCAAATTTTCCCTGAGAAGCATTTCCAGGAAGAAAATAAGCTAATGTCCAAAACGAAACTTACTAGACACATATGGTATGAGTCTTTTATCACCAGTGTCTGCAGCATCCCTCGTTCCAGTGATCAGAATCTATAGCTATGCGTTGAAAGAGGGCTGCTGTTTCTTGTGGCTTTTCTGACAGCATGTATTTACATATAATTCAGACAGGTGTTCTTTTTCCTAAAGTTAGTGTAGCTCATGGTAACTGAGGGGTTTAAACAGCCGGTCCTATAGACACAAAGCCTTTTCATTATAAACAGGAGCAACTGAAAAATATTAATGAAATTGTGTTACTCTTAGACTGAAAGAAATCCCCTTGATCCTTAGTACCATTGCAGTTACTGAAACACTAACCTGCTGCCTTTCAGGCTTTTGCAGTTCTGTATTGTGCTCAGAAGCTTTTGAAGGGGTTATTCTGCAGTTCTGGGGAGTGAGCCAGCTTTTCTTACAGCCCTGTCAATGAAGAAGCAAGTCCAGTTCTTTGTCTGGCTCTTTGGAGGTAGCTCCAGGTTTTCGTGGTCTTCCATATGCACAACAGGTACTGCTGGCAGGCCAAGGCTCAGAACATAAATCTTTGTGGGGATAGCAAAAGGAGAGGAATTGCTGGAGGGAAGAGTATTTAAATACCATCTTTCTTGCTGATGGGTCAAAGGGCTTCTTCATATCATCAACTGAAATGTGCTGGTTCATTTACCTATTCAGAATAGTGCAGCTTTGGAAATGGTGATTCTGAAGATGAAAAAAAAAAAGCAGGAATTGTTTTCCTTGATAGTGCATAACCAATGATGCATCTGGAGGGCTTTGTGAGCCAAGAAACTGAGTGTTTCTATCTGTTTGATGAGCAAAAGTAGTGATTAGACAAAATAAAACCATTGTGGAATAGACTGTCAGTTATTGGAGAAGCAATGTTAACCAAAAATGAAGAAATCCAAATGTTTTGTAGTGTGGAGAGATTTTTCTGATAAGAATGTCACTTTTGTGATAATTGGCTGCATGAAGACGGGAATGACCTAGCAGTGTTTCATTTTCATCTAATGAAATTGTGTGGTGAGATGTTGAAGAGAAGCTGAGAAGATGGCTCTCTTCTGATTGATTATTGCCAGAGATTTCAAGGATGTTGGAGAGATCCCATGGCTCTTGCCTAGTTTTCCTTGTGCCTTTTCCAGCCCCTCACTGTTCAGCTGCTGCACGTGAGTAGGAGCTCTTCCCGTACTGTTTCTTGCTTTGGAGAATGGCAGAAGAATGCTTTTAGTTTCCCAAAAGATAAAAGTTGCCTTGATATAAATTAATTTGCAAGGGCTGATTTCTGAAATAGCTGGATTTTCCTCACGAAGTCTTTGGATGGTGAGACAAGGGATTATTTGCTTTGATTTGTGTGCTGTAAAAGACTGCAGAAGTGCTGTAGGCATGGGCCAAATGCTGTCCTTTGTCAAACTACATGAAGCAGCCCTGTTAAGGTTGCTTCAGGAGTGCCATTTCTCCTGGGAAGGCACAGGGGCACAAGCACAGAACACTCTTAGCTCCAGGGTTCCTCTACTGCACTGAAGGATTGCTGAGCAGTGATGTGCAAAAGAGGTGTGAGGACACCCTCTCTGAAATGGGAGGACCTGTCTGGCATTGGATTTCTGCAGATAAATTTACATCCAGCTCCATCTAATCAGGCTTTTGTGGTGATGATGAGCTTATTGCTCCTAATGCAGTTTCTTGTGTGAATGTTGAAAGCAGACACTGTGGCAGGTTGACATTATAGACAGCCCCAGCTGACACGCATATTGCCTCATTATTACTGTTTTTTCAGTTACACATTTCTACAAACCACCTTTTTTGCTCCCTGGGAGCTTTACATAATGTTTACCAAGAGAATGTACTACTTTTGACTTTTACATCTATTAAGCAGCAAAGCTTAATTGTCCCAGTAAGATTTCTCAGCTAAGCTTCTCTGAACAAGACCAGCCAGAGCTGAAAGCAGTTGCCAGTTTTGAGTAGTCTCTGTAGGAGAGTTTCTGGGCTGTTGAACAGGCTAGTCTGGCCATGGAAGGAGGCACAGGGGGACAGGGAGCGGGCATGTGGTGGTTGGGGCATGGCAGAGACGTGCCATACAGAGGATATAACGTGAACCATCTCAGCTTGCACCACAGTTGCAAGCAGCAGCTGGGGCCTGTGAGCACAAGCAGATGTGAGGTGGTGCTGGGCACTCAGCTGAAAGTCCTGGAGCTGGGATGTAAAGATGAGGGCTCACCATCACGTCAGCACCAGGCAGGCAGGTGCTTGTTGTGCTCGAGGGAAAGTTTTCAGAAGCCAGAGGGTAGAGGTCCTGGACACGCTGGCAGAGCTCCACCACTGTATTTTACTGCCTACATTTTCAGAGCCTTGTCCAGGCACTAAATAATTCAGATTGCTTCCAGTGATGTGGAGGTTCAACAGGGTCCCATAATATAGGCAAATTAAGTGCACTTATTTAGTGCCTGCATACCAAGAGTCACAGCAGACTCCTAAAGCAAACCGTAACTTTTCTGTTAAAGACTTACCTAGACATCACATGCCATTTAGTGAGGTGGTGCACATCCACTGTTACTTTTGGTGTCTTTCTGGACAAGACAACAAACCTTACATTCTTTTTATTCATATTATTTTTTCTTGTGTTCCTGTCAAATGCATTGAAAGGAATAAAACTACCAGAAAAAACAAATAAAGCAGTACTGAATTTATCAAATGCCCATGGCACAATTAGATAAATCACCAATATGCATAATTATTGTAGAGTACTTACAGATACATTTTCATTCAGGTCAGACAATACAGGATAGAGTTCCTCAGTATCTTTTGGAAAGAAATCACAGATCACTTCATGCAATGTTACTACCTCGGTTTTTGTTTACAACCAAATAAAAATGTGGTTATGTTTTTAACATTTGTTTATTGCTCTTATGTCTGCCTTATTCCTGTTTGTTGGCTTGTTCCCCTATTCACTTCTTGAATCTCCACATATTCTTTATAATGCTTAGATGTTGTCATTTCCTGATGCCTTCCTGGCTAAGGCTAGGCTCCCAGTTGGAGACTGGAGTGTGACGCTTCTGGCCAGGTGCAGGGACCCAGGGAACAGGTACAGCACGGTGGCTGCCAATCCCTGTCCACAACTTCCGAGACTGAACCTATTTCTGACTGTCTGTGAGGAAGAAGCTTTTTGTGGATCACGCATGTCTTTTCAATGTCATGGGCATTTGTGTCCCAAAGGGCCCCATTTCATCACTGTGGACACTTGAGTCTTGACAAAGGTCCAGGCCCGTGCAGCTGTGTCCAGTGAAGACTGCAGCAGTCTGAGATGGGTCTGTGAGTCATCGAAAAACCTTTGCTCCTGGCAAATCATTGGTTTTGTTGACTTCCTCTGGCAGCTTTGACTTCAGGGCCTGTTTTGTTGCTGTCATTCATTAGTATTTTCCTTCCCACTGTGGAGATATATATAAAGATGTCCTTTCATTGCCTCTCGCGTGTAAACATGCTGGGATATTTCTTGCAAAGGGACTTTATGTATTTATATAGCAAGGTCATTGTGATGCATGCGGTTACTTGAGTGCACCGTGTTCGTGGCTGCTGCTTTATTTATATACAGGGCTACATTACTGCATCTGTGGAATGGTAACGAGCTCAGACTCCTTCTGCCACTAAAACTTGTGAAGTAATCAACAGACCAAGAGTTGCTCATGACAGCCCATAAGGAAATTGAAATGCTGTAGACATTTATTAGAGGGTGTCTATCTAATGATGTGCCCAAACTGCAGATACCTGCAGTGGTTTGACTGAAGAGCAGAATATTTTTGCTCCATGGCATGTACGAGGCTCTGTGAGAGAGCTTATCCACTCCTGCTCCTCTGGGAGTGGAGTGGGCTTCCACTCGGATTAGAGTTGGCTCCCTCCTGGCACCACCATGCATCACACCAAGAAGGTCAGGTGAACCCAGCCCTCTTGAGGCATAGCAGTGGCATTCCTCTCTCAGGGATTGCACCAAAAAAATCCCAGTGCAACTTGTAAATCACTCATCTACTGATGTTGCATCATGCAAATGTTACATTTTAGGATGTGGGACCCAACAGCATAATTCCATGTGATCTGGAAGGAGCAATACTCCAAATACTACATATTTTGTTTTAAAGACAGTGGTTCTTTTTCTTTGCCTCCTGGTTTGTGACATTTGTGGTCAGATATGAGATGTTGCTGCATACTTAATTTTAAATGGAAGCTGAGATAAAGATTGAATTCCTGGGACCGTGTTAAAGAAGAATCCCAAATATCATAAGATTTATAGTGAGCTAGCAACACTGGGAATGAAAATAACTTTCTGATATGATATAATATGACCTATAAAATGTAGAAGTGCTGCGGGGTTTCAGTGTATTACTTCTGACTCATACACAGAGATGGACTTGAGTGGGAAAGATGGAGGCCTGGTCACCATGGGGTGCTTCCTGTTGAGGCTTTTTGCATGCAGATGGCTGGATTCTGCTGCCATTGCTCCACCACCAAGGGGTTGTGTTCCCCTTCGTGTGGCGGAGCTATGTCCTGGCAGAGACCTTGCTCTGTGAAAGCAAGCAGTAACTTCTCCAGGGGGCAAGAGGGAAGTAAAAAACTGACATGACATGTGCCCACACCAGCCAAGACCACAACTGTGGTGACAGAGCCACTGAGGAGTTGATGGCACACCTGTGTGCTGTGTGGTGTTAGCAGGATGAACCAGAAGGGCTTTGGGAAGCAGTTGGAAAGAGGAAATGATGGCTATGGCTTAGACACATCATCATGAGTGTCCTAAAGTAGCTGGGGAGCACTAGCCCAGCAGAGTCGTGGCTGGACAGTGGACCCACAGTGGCACCGCAAAGATGTTGAGCGTGCAAAACCCCATCATCAGATGCATGTGCATGTTGCCAAAGTGTTCTTTTCAAATCATTCTTACACACTTCCCCTACACTTCAAACTAAACAATATTTTGGTTGAGGAAACCTCTGACTGTGGTAGCTGGAAGTTGCCAGGAGAACCAGAGGTGTGCAAATCCAGTCAGGTCTGCTGTGCAAACCATGGTTCATTTGTAGAGAGAATGCTGCAGCCCTGTGTCTATCCTATTGTTGGGACAATTGCGCAGAAAAGCCCAAGAAGAGGTAAAAACAGGAAATCTGGCACGGCCCATGTGTGTACGTGTGGCCGGGGTGCTGGGCAGCACAAGGGTGCTGGGCAGCACAGGGGTGCAAACCCATAACAGCTGTGTGAGGGCAGTGCGGCCTCAGCGATGTGCTGACTCCTGAGATAGGCTGGGATAAATTAGTCATGTTAATGACTAAACAGGGAAATCCTCCTGGGAAACATGTTCTTGACCTTACTATGCAGTGTCTGGGGGCTTGTAGAATCCCAGCTTAATCTGCTGGGTCAGAGCAGAGAATTGCCATTTGTACAGTGCCTTACATGTTATAATGACGACTTTGTAATTTATTAAAGCGGAGCTACTAGTGTCTGGGATGGAGGGATAAGGATGTTTTACTGTCTTGGCAGCACTGAGACCAGGTTCATGCCATTAGGTTACATTGCTGCTGGGTGCAGTGTGGCTCCAAAGCCAGGGCTGGGGCTGCTGGACACAGCTGAAGCAGCAGAGGACAGCTGCGGGTTTGCTGCTGAGAGCCCGCAGCCCCTGGGAATTACAGACAGGACTCGTGTTTAGCATCACTGTTTTCATGTAGCCATAAAAAGAAATGTTTGTAGTGTTTTAGGGTCTGAGCAGGAGTACTGGCTCCATTGAAATAAGCAGAGTAACCCTCCCTGAATTCCACATGGACAAGATTTAACTCTCCCAGTGCAGAGGCATTTGGGGTTATTGATTTCCTCACTGTGATTATCTTTGCTAGAACCATGGGCACCAGTCACATGCATTAAATAGCGATAGATAAACAAGGAAAGCTGAAAACATGAGAGGGAAGTCTGCAGCTCCATCTAGCATAAATGGTTCTTATTTGTGTGTTTCTTTCCATGCTTTTATCTGAACAAGGACAAACAAAGAATTCTCTGAGATGCAATTTATGTAATAGCAAGAAATCCAAAATGCTAGTTTTTACTGAAAATTCCTCACCCATCATTTGCTATCATCTTCACTAAAAGGAAATCAATGTCTCCAGTTTGGATGTATCCCCAGGAATTTTCTTTCCATATCTGACAGCATCTTATGTTCACAAATCCACTAACAAGTAAATGTGATCAGAATTACGTTGATTTAAATTTGACTAAGTAACAAGCCTTGAGAAAGAGGTGCGGGACCTGATAGTTGGGTTTGCCTGAGTTTCTATTCATACCTACTCTGTATTTTTATTTTAGGAAAGCAGAAAACACTCTGTATGTTCCTGAAAGAGAGGAAACAAAAAAACCTTTTGAAGCGTGTTTCTGTTTATTAATATCCCTTATCAGACTCAACTGTTCTGCAGAAGGGACATGCTGCTCTCCAGCCTTGTCCTCTGACCACCTTTCCCAGTTAACCTTCTCCTGCATCCGAGTCTTTCTGGCAGAAGATGTTCAAATACCTTTGGGAGGGAGCATGTGCAGGATGGCAGTGCAGAACTGGTGCCTTGATCTGTTTGCCAGCATGTGACACCCAGGTCCAGCACGCCTGAGCCCCACTGTCACTGGCATGCTGGTCCCAACTGCACTTGGCAGGCTGGCGGGACACGCAAAAGCATGCTGCCACCATTCAGCTTCAAAACAAGGGCTAAATCTCTTTCCAGGCTGAGACAAAGCTTCCTCTGGCTGCATTCTGGCAGCTCTGGAGAAAAGCCAGATCCCAGCCAGGAGAGGTGCCAGCAGTGGTGGTGCTGATGGAGGCAAAGCACACAGGCAAGCCAACTGGCAGCACTGTGGTCATTATTTCCAGGATCTGTGAATCCTGGTCAAATTAAAGAGAAGCGTTCATCAGCTGCCCACTTCTTTTGGGAGGAGTGGATTTAGGGGTAGAAGGCTGTGATCTCTGACAGCAGTAGCGGCAGGTTTGTGCCCTGCCTCTCACCAGGCAAGAAACACCAGGCAACTCTTCACTGCCACACACCTCCTTGCTGTCTGTAGGAGGTTGGCTGACGTTTCGGGTGGCATGGGTGGCTATCAGCAGGGCAGCAGGGTAGTTTAAGGAGGTTTTAAGTCACTGCTGGGAGTGGTACATCGAGTCATTAGGCTGCATCACACCTTCAAACCCTCAAGTGACTTGACTGAATGTTGCTTATTAATATTGTAGTTCATCAAGCCTTCAGTGGCTGTTCAGTGAAGAGCTATTTAACTATTCTGAAAGTGTCGGTAAAAGCTGAATGTACCAGTAAATAATTACATGTGTCATAAATGTGTTGTTTTATGCCAGTGGTAGTCGAATGAAGTATATACTGTTTCTGATTTCTCACTGTAGGCAGCTAGACCAACAGCTTTAATATAAAGCTTTTCAAGAAAATTGGTTATTTTTATCTAGTGCTCTCAATTTTCAGCTTGAGCCAATATTTACCTATTCAATCAGACTGAAGTTAAAATAAAGAATGACTGGTAAGTATTTGTTTAAACTTTGGAAGTCCCCCACTTTTCTTTCTTCCTTATCTCAGTTTTCTCGACTATCAGCTTGCTGTCACTAATTGCTACACCTAATCACTTTTCCACTAGGAAGCAGCCTGGGACTGATAGGAACCAAATATTTGGAAATCTGAGCTTTATTTGTTAAAAGATACACCCATTCTGGGGGAGGGAATGTTAATGTAGAGTCCTCTACCTGAGCATCACCTGCAGGACAGCTGGTCCCTGTGTTGGGCCATACCACATAGCAGTGGCACCCACCTCTGATTTAAGTTAATGGTGAAATGTCACTTGACACCCATAGGGTCCATACTTCTTGTGGAGAGGGACATAAGGGATCACAGGGGATCACCTCCAACTAAGTTGGAGGTGGATTTGCTGCTCCTGCCACTTGTGGAGGGGGAAGAGCATCAGGAGAGCCTGGTCGATGCTTCCAGAGAATGCTGTCATCGCCATTCCACCCCATGTCCCACTTGGGGCTAGCTGGCATCCTCCTTTCTGCTTCACTTGCTGTGTTTCTCTGCCCAGGTGATATTCCGAGCCCTGTCCCCTCCTTACGCCGCAGAGGACCCTTACAGTGTGGAAGCCCAGGCTCAGCTGAAGATCACCAACCTGCGAGTGCAGCTGCTGAAGCGGCAGGGCTGCCCCTGCCTCCTGGCCCCACAGGCCCCACAACCCGCGCCATCCCTGCACTTTGCCATCTATGACTTCATTGTGAAGGGCAGCTGCTTCTGCAATGGCCATGCCGACCACTGCGTCCCCGTCGCTGGATTCAAGCCCATCAAGGCGGCTGGTGTTTTCCATGTGGTATGTACGTGCGCCCAACAATGTCTGCACTGCAGGAAAGCAGAGTTTTAAAATTAGTAAGGAATGGTATGGAGCATGGTGTAGGTCCAAGTATGCAATATTTGACATGTGATGCCCTGAGTTCCAAGCACAGTGAACAGAAATGGTCTTCACAAAGGAGATGGTCTCCATGTGGGGCTGAAGCACTGGACTTCCTTTGTGCCTTGATGTGGGACTCTCATCTTTCAAAGGTGCTCTACAGTAATTCATTTATTTTAGGTAGATCCTTAAAAAAAATAAATTGCTGCCTCCCATCTTCTCCCAAACAATAATGTGCAATAACACAGTATCTAAAAGATAATAAATGCAGGGCATTTTGATGACAAGATTGGAGGAGAGCTTCTCTGAAAGTACTAGGCATCATGTGACTGCCATTGCTTCTGGACAATCCTCAGACAGCAGGTTGGGTCCTGAACCAAGGTAACAGAGAGCTGGGTTTTGACTCTCACTCCTAGGCTTTCTATTACATTTTGCAATACCTTTCTCTGGATAAAAACCCTGTGCTCTGGTTTCAAGAGGACTCCCATCTCAAGAGCTCTGAGCTCAAATTCCTTGGGACTCACCAAGACCTAAATCCCACTCCTCCCATGTCCCAGGGAAGCAAGAGCCACTAACCCACTGGGGAGGTGATGGGCACAGCAGTGGCCAACAATTTGGATGCTTGTGGCATGGCAATACCTGTCCAGAGACACTTGCCTCCCCCAGCACATCTTGTCCTTTTTTCCCATCTAGGCTGGCTCTGAAAGCCCTGGATTTGCAGGCAGAGGAGCAGTAGGGAAAGCTGGGGCAGCCAAACATATTGTGCTGAATAATGTCAGAAAAGGACAGATCATTAAAAAAACAAGGCAGTTACTCGAGATAAGGAGCCCAGCTCTTTGGGGAACTCTGATTTCACTTAAATTACAGTCTCAGACATGAAGCAGACTGCATGTTTCCCTTCTAATAGTGCTAGTCTTGCAACATCTTGAAAATACACCAGTTTGAAAGTGTGCAGTGCTGTGATTGATCAGACTGTTTCAAGTAGCACTGCTCTGCTTTCCACAGCTGTCTCCTGAGCAAAAGTCTTTGAAAGGAGCTGTTTGCTCTGGGTTGTTTTGGTGGGATACAATTGCAGGAGAGCATGCCCCGGAGCACCACTGAGCATTGCAACAGAGCCTGCAGCCAAATAGGCTTCTGGTACAGCTACAGTGCATGGAAACAATCGTGTGCAGGTAACAGGCAGTGCTGTGGGAAGGAAGCAAGTGCCAAAATCACACTGAAAACCAAAGCAAGAAATAGCAACAAGCCCCTGCACTGGCCCCAAGGGGGCAATTCAGCTCTGGTTATAAATGTTTATGTGGCAGGAGTCCCAAAGGGGACGTTTCTGCAGTGAAGCTGACTCATTTTACTGTGTCGTACAGCTTATTCTGCATGTCCCATGGGAGATGCACTAGTATAGGAGTGGCATAGCCCCATGGCTTGAAGGGAGAGTGAAGGAATGGTAAGAGGTTTCCTCTCCCAATACCACTCTTTCCATCATAGGACTGAGGCAGTTTTGGCTGAGCCTGGTCCATGCCAGGCTTTTTCTTGGCACAAGGCTGCTGCTATTTGGGGACTACAGTGGCACCCCACTTGTGCATACCAGGCTAGGGTTTGCCAGTGCATAGCTTCAGGATTGGAAGAGAAGATTATTTTTGAGATGATAGGAAGACACATGTGTGAATGAACAGAAAAGGGATGAAAGATTGTGTTATCTGTGGCTTTTAGCTGGGAAGATACAGCAGTCGGAATCCTGGGTGGACTGAGATACTGTGCTAAAGCACTTCTATGTAGTCGGGCAGGGTGAATACGCCTCCCTCCTTCCCATGTGGCAACCCAGTGGCTGTTACAAATTTGTTACCATGCTACTGACATCAAAAGAGGCTCAAGGTCTTCTACAGCAATACTGACAGAAGCCTATTGTACAAGGAATTAAAAACCCCCCACCAGACAGCCCCCACACCCTGGACAACAAGCTTTGTATTCTTTCACAAGAACAGGATAGGATATGAGAATTTTCTCATGCATAAATTTGGTTGTCTAGTCTTTTGAGAGAATACCTCCCCACGTGCTGACAGCAGCCTGTAGGCATTGGTTCTAAAACTGGCACAGTGGTTCAAGTGCAACACAGTTTAAAAACTGTGGTTAGAGTCTCAGTGTGAATGCTGTGATTTTTTCCTTAGGCTGATATCCATGAAAGTTTAAAAAAAAAGAGGAGAGAAAGAAAATACAGTTTTAGCAGTTCCAAAAAAGAAATTCTATTAAAAACTCTTGCTCCTTTCAGCTATTTAGTTTTTTTATGCTATCAGATTTTTGGAACGTTGATTTTCTTTTAGTGTGCATTTCTGTTGGATTCCATATAGTAGGTGAGTTCTTACAATATAAATCCATTCATAACAGGTTACTGAAAGCATTTTTCCCCCAGTGCAGCATTTCTTTGTCACTGCCCAGTATTTTTGAACATAAGAAATACAGGGAAAAGTATTTTATAGGTTTCAACTATAGAAAAAAACCTATGTATTTGCAACTTGAATGGAAGTGCTGGAAGGTTATAATTTGGCAACAAAAGGCTCTGGAAGGAAGCATGCCCTGGCAACTGTCTTTGTATAGAGAAATCAGTCCCTCATTTATCTTACAGAAGGCAACTTTTGTAACACTGCTTGCATTATGCCCTCTAATGACTGACGTTGCGACGGGGCTGTCAAGCTAAGAAGGGGAACAGTGTGAAAGTGAACTGGGATATAAAAACCCCATGACAAAATGAAAAATGGTGTAAGAAGGCTTTGCTGCTTAAATGAGTCAAGAGCTGTGTGAATGCTTAAAGGGGTGAGACGTACTGGGAATTGTGTTTGTGTACTTAGCGATGCTCCATAATGATCCCAGTGGGTATGCCTTACAGTTAACTGTAAGTCGAGGTGAATGAAAAGGGAGGGAAAAATATACTCTTTCCCCTGTCAGTGCATGGGGATCACATTCTGCTTTCAGAAAGGTGCTGAGATGCCAGAGAAATCCCAGAGGTCAGGTACATCATGTCCCCACTCTACTGTGGGTCTCAGCAGCGTTTCTGGGCTGGTTTTTGAGCTCCATCTCCCAGCTCCTCCATGGTTATGACAAGGTATTTACATGGCAGAGCAGTCTTGCAACTGGCCCTCCTACAGCTCTTACGGGCATTAATTTTGCTCAGTGAAGACAAAGTCTGTTGGCTGTTTTTCATCTGCTACTACTTCTCTTTTCCTTGTATTACCCCTTCTTGTCCTGTCTTTCTCCTATTTCCAGCTATCACAGTATTTCTTTATAACTAAAAAAATGCATGACTGCCTATGGGCTGCAAGAAACGGCTTGCTATTATTTACCTTCTTTTGTTGTTTCCAACACTTGAAAAGGTTTTCCGTAATGCTGGAATTAGGCATAAAAAAAAAAAAAAAGGATATTTTCTTTAATGGAGTAAAGCTAGGATAGAGTTTTTTCTTTTTTTTAAGCATAGCTGTTTTGGGGATAATCGTTATAAATGCTTTTGTAAGAGAATAAATACAACAGCCTAAGGCAAGTTTTTTGAAGCACGTGGGTCCAACTTTCATATAAACTTCTGTGAAAAAGAAATAGGGAAAACAAAACACTAACTAAATCATTTAACTGAGAAACAAGCTATTAGAGACCCTGTTTCCCTCCCATCGCTCAGTTTTGACTGCCCATGTAGCTGTTTAGCTTGTTGATTAGTGGGTCTGCACCCCATGCTCTGTCTGGCCAAGAGGGGTTGGGGCCACTGTGACACTTGAGGGGACTTTGGAGAGGCAAAGTTTTCTCAGTGTCCAGCCCATTTAAGTAACACCGCTGTAAAGGCATGGCATCATTGGAATTGAGAACCCTACTGCCTTTTCCAAAGCATACTATCAAAGATTGGAGTCTGGGTAGCTGCATTTGATGCGGAAACAGGATCAGCTGGGCTGTCACATCTCATGCCTCCGCAGGTGTTCCCCCAAACATGAATCCCACTGAGATGGTGAGTTCCCTGCCGTGCAGTGAGCAAGGGCACACAGCTTTGCAAAGCATGTGCAGCAGGCTGGGCTACTGAGCAGTCATGCTGGGGCATGCTGAGATGAGATCTGCACCTGGGAGGGAGCAGCTGATGAAGGCACTAATGCATCTCGTTGTGGTAAACCCTGAGGAAAGGCAACTGCAAAGAAGCAGTAATCCTTTATGATAAGGACTGGGAACACGTGGTTCCTCCTGACCCAGCTGCAACAGCATCCACCGAGTCAGCTAGGGAGCCCAACCCTATGGGCCTCTGTGCTGGTCCTGCATTTGCCTTTATACAGACATTAGAATCATGCTATGCAGGTATTTTTTAAGTTTTCCAGCCAGATCATTTATTTCCTTCTGCCCAGCTGCATTGCAGCTTTACAAACAGTATCAGGAGCATCATGCTGTGCTGTGCTGCCATCTAAACACCAGCTGGCTTGATTTGCATCATCTCCACATTGGCTCTTTTGCAGATCTCCTTGCCACAGCATCTGATAGCCCACAAGCCTTCCATTGCTGCAACAGTTTTTTAATTTTATAAAACCTCTTTTTTTAGAGTTCACATATGGATTATTATTATTGTGTTGGCGCACAGCTAGTTGGTGGTTTACCTGTTAGCTCTGCATGCCAAATTAATGTTGGCACAGCAGGTTTTTGGGATACCCATCCTCATCCCACCTCTCTTTATTCCAACCATGAGGCATGCTCTGTTATACAGTACTTGGGCTTTCAGAAAATGCAGGCTCTTATTCTTTGGAGCTGAATGCTTCTTGGTAGGGAATTTTTCCTCACTTGCTGCTGGTGTCTTAGGTTGCTTAATCTTTTGAGAGTTTCTTAGGTGCTGCTGAGTTTTTTAGATTATTAATGCTGAGCAGCTGCTGTCTTGATTTATTGAGTCCCCACTGATTCTTTTTATGGCTTTGGCAAGGAGGATATTAATTTGGGAGGATGAGGCTACAGACTGTGAACACTAACAACTAGAACAGTCCTCTGAGGAAGGATTTCTCTGGCCACAGAAGTGGTTCAGGCTAGTACAACCTATTTTAACCCAACCACTCAGTGGCCAAACGGCTTGCAAGAAAATCCTACCAAAAGTGGTATCAAAGAATTACAATTCCATCAAAACCACTAGATGATGACCTTATGACCAATACAGCTTTAGCCCTTTTCTGTTTCCATGCAAGTCTATGCTTTTAAATGTGTGTGAAGTGAGTCTATAATATTGATCTGTGTCTGAATCTTGCCTAAAAAATATGAGAGAGAAATTTATGGAAGGGTGGTAATTTAAGAAAGTGAGGCATCTGGGAGTTTGAAGAACTTTTTGTAGGTGGTAACAAAAAAGAAAATAAGAGAATACAAGACACACTTTGAGAACTAAATACTCCCTCCACAAATTTTTTGTTTCTTTTCTATATTTGCTTCTCATTATTTTCAAACATTAGCACACATTTAAGCATATATCAGTACAATAAGCCACACAGACCAACTGATATCTGTGGTGAGACAAACTGATACCTGCAATGAGGCCAAATAGCACAGAAAACAATGTTAACTTAGTATTATGACTTTGGCTTAGATGCTTGTGCATTCTGACTCCATCTGTACCTATCCATTCCTTACATAGCCCAGTTGCTGTTCTATATTTTCCTTTGGTGATCTAGACATTTTAACAAGACAGGAATGGATCAGGTAAAATTTTTTGAAAGCCTTTGCTGTTTTCATTGCTGCTGAAAAGTCTTTGAAGGACTTTCAAGGTCAGTTTTGAAATTTTATCTGTACTGGTTACATCTGACCCCTGGGAGACAGCAGCTGAAATCTGTTAAAATAAAAATTAGTAAATTGGAAATCACAGCCAGGAGTGTGTGTGGTGTGTGTGTGTACCAAAGTAACGAGCAGGAGCCGTTTACATGTTCAAGGTCCTCTTCTGTTTTGTTTACTGTTCAGGTTTTCACAGGAACCTTCTTTGTGATAGTCCCAGCACCAAGTCATGCAGTTAGGAACAGCCACTTGTAAAACCACAGGTTAAATACTGTAGAAGGCAGCATTTTCCAGTTAAAGCCATAACCCAGCTCTGGGCCGGACCACCAGGCACCCCAACTGCTCTCTGTTCCTCTCAATGCCAAAGGCAGATGGCAGCTGCTGTAGATCTGTTGGTTTTATGGCCAACTTGTGGCATGAGCACAGGGCCATGCTGGCAGGACACACTGAAGCCTCCAGCTCACTAGTGAGCTATAGGAGAAGCCAAATCATGTATTTAAAAGTGAAATGTCGAGCAGAGTAAAGCTGCAAGCACAGGCACACACCAAAAGGTAGTTACCTGCCATGCTCCATGGGAAAGGGTAGGGTTTCAGTCTTGCCTGCAGAGCCATGCTGCTGCAGAGCTTGATTTCATTACATCCAGGCTGCTCATGCCCTCTGGCTACATCCTGTTTTCTTTGCATTTGCCAGCAGGGTGAGTAATGCCAGCAACTGACAGGGCAGCTGGCACCAAGTGTGCTACGCTGGCTTTTCATCTCTAATTACCTCCTTACATTGGGCTGTCTAGCTATTAAATTATCTGTCATGCACATGTCTGAGTATAGTCAGTCACGGTCCTTGAGCTATCCTTGGTTCTTCCTTTGTGGGGCAAAAATTCTGCCTAGGATGAGTAGATATTTATGTTTCAGGAGGTTGAATTTCTTTTTTCTCATACTTACCTGTATTGGTGATGGCTGGGCACACAGAACTGGGTGCTGAGATTGTGGGTGCTATTCCTGCAGTACTGCAAAGGTGTATTCATATTTGGAAGGGAGAAAAAGAGAAAGGTTTTACAGTGTTTCCTAAGGATGCTTTGAATCTTGCCTTTTTTTAATCTCTTCTGGAAATTCATGCTGCATCTGGAAACTGCTAAAAATCCTTCTAGATGTCAAAATGAAAAAAGAAACAAAAAAGGTATGATTATACAATACCAGGACATGCATATCCACAAATACTAATCTAATTGAAAGTGTAACTGCAGAAAATTTGCCTTTGTCTGAACTGGACATCAAGGCAGACATCATGCCATCCCTCTGCCTAATCTATATAGTAGCATCTAGCTGGCATACTATCTCCTGTATATGGGCATTGCTTGTACACTGGAGACCCCTTAAGCTTTGCTGTGGGTGATCCTTTTTCTCTTTCCCCTGCTAGGTCCATGGGAAATGCATGTGCAAGCACAACACAGCAGGGTCCCACTGCCAGCACTGTGCCTCGCTCTACAACGACCAGCCTTGGCAGGCTGCTGATGGCAAAACCGGAGCCCCCAGGGAGTGTCAGTGTAAGTAGCCAGTCAGGAACAGTTCCAGAGCCTATGCCAGAGTGAAATGCTTCCTCCATGTGTGCCCTTCTCCCGTGTTGCCAAGAGGCAGCAGATACTGGAGTGATGGGTCGGTGCTTTTAAAGCATCTCAGTGAGTGAAGAGCCAATGCTGCGCTCATGCCCAGCACCCACTGCATGTTTGTGTCTCAGGAATGGACCTCTTTGTGCGGGTTTTGTCTCCCTGCACTGGCCTAATCATCTTGTACTGGGAAACCTGTACTGGAAATAAGAGTTAAAGAAAATACCTTTTCTTAAATGTCATTTCTAGAAGTTGGGCAGTGGGCATGAAGATGTACTGATACTCCTCCATGCTTTTGAATGAATAACAGGTTCATAGGTCAAGTCCCCATTCCAAAACATGGTTTAGGGGTTTGTGTCACTTTTCTACAAATCAGTATCTTTCACTGCCTTAACGAGCCTTTCTATTCCCTTTGGCTTCATCTCAGCATGCAAGTGTAATGGGCACGCTGACACTTGTCATTTTGACATTGATGCGTGGCTGGCATCAGGCAATCGCAGCGGCGGCGTCTGCGACAACTGTCAGCACAACACGGAAGGGCAGCACTGCCAGCGCTGCAAGCTGGGCTTCTACCGGGACCTCAGGAAGCCCTTCTCTGCCCCAGACGCCTGCAAACGTGAGTCAGCAACCTGTTACTAGTGAAAGTATCAAATGACAGGTGAGACCTTCCTGTCCCTCCTTGTTTCAGTGACGGACAGGGAGTTCTTTGATTTCCCTTTTTGATGACATTTGCAAAAAGCAGTGGTGATGTTTGCAGGGTGAAAATCTGCAAATACTGTTGACAAATCTATCTTGAGGATCCCTGTAGTTGAGGGTAGGGGGAAGAGAAAGGATTCATTTACTTTTTGGAGAGCAAGAGCTGCATCATGTTTTCATGTTGTCCTTGTTTGGTGATTGCTGCAACCTCGGAATCAGGCACCGCAGCCTACAGGGGTGCAGCTGGTTAATAACATTGCCCACCAGTACGTGTTGGCAGCAGTAGCCGCTGGATATGGAGGGACAGACGGGAACACGAGTTAACTGATACTCCAGAAGGTGGGACGCCAAGGCTGCCAGGCCAAAGGCAATGACTTGGCCACATGTGAAATTAAAGATTTCCCAAACAAAAGCAGTGATCCAGAAGCCATGTTCCCCAGGGACCACTGTGAGGGTGATGACTAACTGTGGGGGACTCTGGATACCCAAATCATGCTGAGCACATTACACTGGTCAGCTAAATGCAGGGTGCAGGCATGCTCTCTTCTCTGAGCCTGCAGCTGCCCACTGGCTTCGCCACATTTCACTTCACTGACCCTAATCTGGAGGGGGAACCTTCTTAAATGACAGAAAAAATCCAACTGACACTCTGCCTGTGGCATTTGAGGAGATGCTGAGCACATCTCTCTCCTCCCAAGAAGTACCTGCATTTAAATGAAGAGGAAATCCTTCTGCAGTGGGGAGCTGAACCCCAGGCTGGGAGGGTGTGGTTCTTTGTTCTTCAGTGTTGGATGAGGAACAACTGCTTTTATGCTACTGCCTCACTGTTATGTCCTCCTCACGAGATTCCCAGCAGCCCCACCATTTTGTCTCAGAGGTCCTCCTCCTGTCTACCCTTCACTCATTGCAAGGAGGAGCAGCAACAGCTGAACTGCCTGTTTTACAACCCAAGTTCTCTTTAGAGAATTCTCAACAGAATTGACTACAGTTCTCCATTACTTGTGTAAATAATTACTTCATTGCTGTAGTATGTAAACAGTTGGATTTTTAAACAGGGAATTTAATGCCTTTTTTAAATTCCTTTACCTGCTTGTATATATCAAAGTTCCAAGTCTTTCTTCTTCTCTGAAACATCAGATACTTTCCCTTCTTAATTATTTCCTGAAGTTAGGCAATGGACTTTGGTTTTGGAGTCTCATTAGTAAGAAGACAGGTTTAAGTCTTGTGTTTAGACCATAAGCAGAGGTTTGATGGTTTTTTCTGACTCGGGGATTCATCCTTGCTGATTAAAAAAAGAACCAATTGGATTAATTAACTCTGGATAGATAATGTGGGACAGAGACTAAAATTTATTCTGTATGGGATCCTCAAGCTCTGAAATGTGCTTTGACTGTGGTTCTGCGACCTTTGCTAGGGTTGTAATTCCTTATACTCTTTATGGGCCAACTCCCATCTGGGGAGAACACTCACTTTTCCGAGGCCATTGAGGCCAAATGAAGCTTTAACACTGAGTTGAGCAGGGTGTTCTGGACACCTAAAAACACCACCCTTCACCTTAGAGGTGGTAGGAGTGGCCTTCGTCTCCCGTGTTGTCTCATGCAGTCTATTGAAGAGATAGAGTTTCACAAGGGACTCACCACAGGGCTTTCCTGGTGCCAAAATGCCCAGTGCACAATCTGTAGCTGTTTGGTTCTGTTGGCTTTCTGCATTAATCTCTGAGTCACTGGCCCATGGCATTCCACTTTCCACATTTTTTTAAAAAAAAAGTGTGTCCCCATTACTCTTTCATGCAACAATCCAGCCTCTTTATGGACCACTAGGTATTCACAAACTCTGGTATTTAAAAGCCAAAGATAATCTTACGTACAGTGAGAAAAGGTCTACATTTATTTACCTTTTGCATTAAATACATCTATTTTGTTACTTTTTTTAATGTATTTATGAATTACAGAGCATAAAGTACTCACGCATGAGGAAGACAACTTTTCCTAGCACAAAGTGGGTTCCACAAATGTAGGGATTATCTGAGTGTTTTCTTTTCAGAAACTGTTACTACATACTCACAGATGATTTATCTCTGGGCTTTTCAAACCCTCACAAATGTAGTCCTCCCTAAGACCCCTTCACCTCTTCACTTCTGGTCTCCTGCTGCTGGGGATGCTCCCTAATGACTGTTAAATAAAATTATATAAGATCAGTTACAGCCTAAGCCTGGAACATTTCCAAGGACCATGCCATGGTCTGCAATAACAGGAGACGTGGATGGAGCCCTATTATTCTTTCTGGGAAGGCCATGACCTTGCCTACTTGCTTCTGGCTCAAGGCACCATTATTGTTCAGCTGTTGAAAATTCAAAAATACCTAGGTCAAAGTAAATAAAGGAGTTGTTAAACCATAATCTTTAAGGATACTTTAAGGATTCTTGTAGGCAAAGAGTGTATATAATATTTGCTAAGGAGAAGGTGTGTACCTGATAAAATGAGACATTCTGACGTTTAAAACACCAATCTGATGACTCTTTCCTCCTGCCATACCTATTGCTCCTTTTATTTACATCCTCACAAATTTTTAAGCCTAAGCTACAGTACAACTGCAGACAATAAAATTGAATTTTATAATTGCCAAGTTTATTTTTGTTTTTCAGCTGTAGGTTTTTGAGGGTAAATATTTGTCATTTCCAAATGCTAACTGGCAGCTGAAGAAACCACAACAGTATCATCAATCCAGGGCCGAGAAATCCAGCTTTGCTGGCATCCCACTCATTGGATTCCCATCCCAGTCAGCACTTGCGATGCCAGGACAGGCAGCTGTTCATTCATATGTGCATGGAAGTGATTTGTAAAATACTGCTATGAAGTGCAGGGTGGTAGATTGAAGGTCTTAGCAATTCTGCTTACAAATCAAAAAGAAAGCAAAAAATTGAGCTTTTGAGAGGTTTCACTTGGTCCAAGGCTGGTGCCTGGCCAGCCCTTCTCTGGCAAGAGCTCCCTTGACTGTGCAAACCCCCAGTCTCCCTGGTGAGGTGGCCACAGCACAAGAGACAGGCAGTGTCCAGGAGCCTCACAGTGACAGTCTTGTGCTCTGCACCCATGTGTCCACAATGAAATGCCATCCAGCACTGTCTATAGCTGCTTTATCTGCTGCTCAGCTGCTCCTCTCACCTTTCTGAACATGGGTCTCCTACTTCCTGCGCTTCAGTGAGATCCAGATTGTGTGGAAGGAGGAAAATAGGGTCTAAAACCAAGACAGCACAGCTGCCCATGAGGGAGCAGTAGCTCCAGCTTCCAAACATTGTATAATCAGTCCTGCAGTCTTTTTCTTCCTACTCTTGCCATAGTATGAAAGTATTCCATCCTGTTTTCATGCATTTCTTTCAAATGTGATACAATGCACTCACATTTGAGCTCTAGAGTCTCATTTCTATGCTCAGTGAGTAGTGATGGGCTTCACTTTGTCTGCATTGCTCAGCATGTTGCCACTGCAGCCCACCACAAACATTCACTGTGTTGAAAATTTGCCACCCAGATCATTGAGATTAACACCATTTAGTATCATCTTGGGCCTCCACTCAAGATGCAAGAGCAAAAAGCTTTTGTTAGCCACTTTGTTAGTCACTGTTGGAAAGGGGATTGGTGCCTTGGTGGCTCACAGAGGAGCAGCCGGGAAGGATGGGGTCCATGGAAGTGTGTTAGAAATTACTAACCTCTACAACACATCTCTTTTTGCCTTTTATTAAAAGTATAGCCAACTGCATTCTCATTTTTAGTTGCCTTTTTAAATGCCTATGAGCTTACTGCTCTATGTTTTATAAAAGCCTTTGTAAATTTAGTATTCTTGCTTCACCATGGTGTTGCCACTGGTGTTAAATTGTCTGTTAGGAAAAAAATTGTGTGCAAGAATTTTCTAAAGCATAAAAACCCCAATGGGGTTGTGTGTAAAACTCAGCAGAAACCCTACCGAAACAGGACCAAATCTTTCGCTGAGCAGTAGGTTTATCTCTCGGACTTAGGGAGAATAGAAGAGCCTTAAGTGCTTCATATTTCCCCTGAAGGGGCTGAGGAATGCCAGAAATACCCACCACATCTAGTAGGAAAAGAGAGCATTTGGCTATATGTATCTCAGGTGTAAAACACTTCACAGACTTCAGGAGAAAGGTATGCAAGTCTCAGTGAGTGCTGCTGAAAACTATGCTATTAAAGGTACCAGAGTTCACTGCCTGCGGCTAGTTATGCAGTTTGTGGAGAGCCTTTCTAATCTTTAATTTTATATAATTATATTTGTTTGGGAATGGAAAGGGTGGGGAAAATTTGGGGATTACTTTGGCAAAGATGTTGGAATCATAGTTGCCTCTAAGTTAACTGCCAATATTAATCTATCCTTTAATATTTTGAAATGATACTTCAGGTATGTCAGATTCCTGAAATCACAAAAATGTTGTCAGAACAAAATTAAATATAGGTGCAGAGCAATAAGTATTTTAAGAGAAAGAAGGGCTATGTTCCCTGCAGCGGCTTTCCTGCTTTCCTGCTTTTGCAGTTGCAAAATAAAAACACTGTTATTAGGATTTAGTGAAAATTTTCCCTGCAGATGAAATTTTCTCAGGAAATCGAATTTTTATGTAAATTAAGTTTTGGGCAAAAGCCTTTCAGAAGAGAATTTTTTTGCCATAATGCACAAGACTGGCCGTATCGTGTCCTGGTCAGAAAACTAAACCCCGAGGGATTTAGTTTAGATGAGCACAAGTCACCCAGGAATTGGTCCTGCGGGTCACCACATTGCCTGCTGGCCTGGCCAGATGGTCAGAAGTTTGGCTTACGCTTTTGATAACTGTATTTCTGGTCTTTGAAAATATTCCTGTCTTTGGGGGAGTCTTGGCAAAGATGTAAACTGTGTTTATGCAAAAGAAAAATCCTAAGCAGTAGGCAAGCAAAACTTCACAGTACCTATTTTAGAACATCCTTTCTGAGAACCCTTCTACAGTACACTTCTAGGGCATTGTTTTGCTGCAAGGGGCTGTGGGTGAGGAAAGAGTGCAACTGGCATTTCTGGCATGCACTCTGCAAACCCATGTTCTGGAGTATATGTAAAAGCATATCTCTCAGTTTTGGGTATCATCATTCTTTTTTTCTAGTGTTTTCAAATGATGGCTTTGAAAATCATACAGAGACAGAGGGGTACTTTATGCTCAGCTTCCACTCTAATTAAAATTACTGTTCTGAGGGGTTTTTTTAACCTCCTGGATGCAAGACAGTTGTTATTACTTTAAAAAGCAATTATGCTCTGATTCATTTTTGCAATGAACCACTCACAGCTGCTTAAACTTCACAGTGGGCCAGGCACATCCATGGATACTTGGCTGGACTAGAGTTCAGATACTATAAGGAAAGTAATAAAGGCCTATTTGGCAAAACATAACACGACACTAGGGTAGATTGACTAATTAAAACAGCTCACAAAAGTTAAAATTATACAGATTCCAAAGAGAGGCTCTGCTCAGATTTATTTGGTTGAGGGGGGGAAAAAAAGCCCAGAAACCCCACCAGCGTTCTCAGGCAGAGCGGTGGATTGACAGGCATCTCCTACACCTTTGTCCTGCAGAGCTTGTGCACTCACAAAAGCTCTGTCCCTCATGGTGTCCCCTGCAGCTTGCTCCTGCCACCCGCTGGGATCAGCTGTGCTCCCCCTGGGCCCCCGCACCTTCTGTGACCCCAGCACCGGTGACTGCCCTTGCAAGCCCGGCGTGGCCGGGCCCCGCTGCGACCGCTGCCTCCCCGGGTACTGGGGCTTCGGCGCCTACGGCTGCCGCCCCTGCGACTGCGCCCGCAGCTGCGACCCTCTCACCGGCGACTGCCACAGCAGCAGGTGAGTTGGGGGGGCCTTGGTCACCCCCTCCCAGCCTCACCATATCTCCATGGTCTCCATTCCAGGGAAAGCACTAGTTATGCATGGCACGCAGGCTGAAAAATCCATTATGTAAAATATTTTGGGTTTGATATGGTCAAGAACTGCAGATAGAATGGGAGCTGAAGCTGTGGTTCACCTGGCACACCATGGCGGGGCAACAGTGATGTTGGATTTTTTTTTCTCTCAGTGGTGGTGTTAATGTATCAGGGGTTTTCCATAATCTAAACAGTTGCTTCCTCTCCGCAAGCCAAATATGGCACTCACGGACATCTGAGTGAGAGGAGACCAAAGACTTAATATTGTTGCTGTTGTCAGCTTATGTTGACTGCGTTGGACTTGGAGTCAAGCTCTGACTTTTAGAAGACTGCACATTTTAATAATACCCCCCTCTACAAATCTTACATGTTGCTTCTTTTTACCACATTGGAGATACTTACAGGATATAAATCCTTATAACATATTTCAAGCCGAGAATGGATTCATGACCCTCTCTGGCAACACTCCACCTATTCACTTCCCAAAACTGCCTCATGTGTTGAACATCATCAAGATATGCAATCATGTTGCACCTGGAGGGCAGGGTGGTAGTGGCCCTGCTTTCTGCTGGCTCCAGGAGAAAGGCTAACCATCTCCTGTTCCCCTCAACAGCTCAGATGTGACCTGGCACAATGAAGCACCTCCTTTCCAGGCAGTGCTCAATGAGAGCGAGCCCACCTGGAGCTGGGAGGATGAGCAAGGCTTCTCAGCGCTCCGGCACTCCGGTAGGACTATGGCTTTGCATGTCTTTCACCTGCCCAATTCTTCCCACCAGCAGCCAGTGCAGTTACAGTCTTCTGCACTGGCTTGTAGTGAGCGCCCTGGCAGTTGCAGGAGGGGATGGACATCTGCCCACTGACGTGGGGAAATGTCCTTGTGACCACCTCCTTTCCCTCCAAGAGCCAGAGGAGCCTTACAGCTCATCTCATCAGTGCAAAGATATATAAACCCATTAGGCAAATGCTCCACGCTGAATGCCTGCACCCAGCATTTAGCTGTTGGTAAGGCAAGAGTATGCAGTCCCACCTCTGACTTTCATGCTGAATATCGTCATGTGTTACTTGACCATTATGTTCTAAAGGTATCTTTATATTCACTAGAATTATTACACATTGGAGATACCAATGACTTTATTTAAAGGATGGGGTTTGCCGCTTTGCTGACAGATAGTTAGAAAATTTCTAACTCAGAATTTATTTCCCTGATACCTACAATAATTTTGCCATCACTTGCAGCTTCTGATGAGATTCAAAATGGTCTAGCATTTCAGCTTCGGCTGGGGAAGCCTGGAGGAGGGGCTGCTAGGTAGGGTTGGCACAAGGCACAGCATCAGGCTGTCCTCCCTTGTAGTCACTGCATGCAAGCAGGCAAGCATCATTTCCTCCATCTTCAGAGAGTGGTGTGATAAAATCTTGAAGATACAATAATTGAGTTAATTGGGGGGAAAGCTCTATTATTTGTCTGGGAGACTTCATTTTAAACGTAAATAAGTATATCATGTTATTCTTTGTTCTAAGATCACGGAAGTCATTAATCTGCCTTAACCTCTGCAACATTTCCTTTTAAAATTTTGTCTGGTACATTATGGTGTGGAAAATACCGCATGTTATTTGCATCCCAAGGCAAAATAATAAGACCTTTGTTTCTCTTCTAATTCTAAACAAGGAATAATTGTCCCTTGACTAAGATTGTATATTCACTTGGGATTTGGAAATAGTTGCAATCTGGCTTTTTTTTTTTTTGCATGGGGCTTGTGAGCCACTTGAAAAACCTCTGGCAGGTCCTGGACCCTGCCTGTGAATGCTCCCGTCTTTTAAGTACAATCTTCAGCCATTTGCTTCCTTCTCTTTTGCCAGGTAAATGCGAATGTAAAGAGCAAGTTTTAGGGAATCCCAAGGTCTTCTGTGGGATGAAGTACACCTATGGTGAGTTGTGGGTGAGAGGGCTGTAAAGGGAGGTGCTGCAAGGCAGTATGAGAGTGCATGTAGAGCATGAGAGGTGCCGCTGTGTGCACCGCTCCATCCTGGCAAACCCAAGGGGTATTTAGTCTGAGGGCAGATCTGTGACTATTCCAAAATGTGTAGACATCATGGTGCCAAGTCAAGGTGGGTGAGGCATCTTGCTCTGTTCCCTATTTCTCTTGCTGCCAAAACATGGAAGGACAAGAGCTAGAATTGTCCCTGGGAGGTTATCCTAGTCCAAGACAGACTATAAAGCACTGTTACCAAAAATGAGTGACTGAAACGCTGTCTGTACACCAGCTGCCCCAGTCACAGTCTAAAAATTAGCACATCTGAATGATACAAAATGTAAAGAGGGACTGTGATCACCACATAAGACACTATATGGAGAAAACCATTCCTGTAGCCACTGGAAAACATCCCCCTGTCAACAAAGTTCTGTTGCAATGGGCTAATGTATATTGTCTGTATGTCTCTCGGATTTAAATGAGTGAGAGGAGGCACTTTGTTTCCCAAGACCTCTCTGGTGTGTGCCAGTGAACTGCTTCCTTCATACCGTAGCAGAGAAAGGAATGCTCTGTGCAGCACTGCCTTCTTGCAGTCTTGTAGGGGTCTCTTGCACCTGTTTCATCTCACACTGAAGTTGAAAATGCAGGGAGATAACCGATACCTCTGTGGGCTGCAGAGCAACCCACAAAGGGGAGTTCAAGGGGCTGCCAGTTGTTGAAATATCACCCTGACTTAGCGATATTAGGAAAAAATCTGATTGTGCTTGCTTTGCTTTCCAGTCATGATAGTGACTGTGTTTAATCTTGCAAAAGATAAAAAATAAAATAAAATAAAATAATGTCACAGAACCCCATCAGTCTTTCTTAAAGTGCACTCAGGATTCCCACCCTTTCATCATTCAACCTGTGAAGGTGTCGGGTAACTAGAGAGTCAGATGAAATACAGGGCTGTTCATGAGCTCCATGAGGCTGTACTGTGAGAGGGTGCCCTGAGCTTCCTGATGTGTAGTGCTGAATAAAGCATCACCATATGGGGATATCTACCAGTGTCAGCTTCAGCATGGTCAGCTGGAGGAACAGAGTCCTGCACCTCCACTACACAGGTGCTCAGCAGTGGAATGTCAGGTGGCAGGAGTGTGCCTGTGGGGATCTGTGAGCTCAGGCTACTCCCATAATTTGCCCCAGTCCCCACCAACATCTCATTTTTCTCCACTGTATTTGGATTTGGCAGTTCTGCAAAGTGGGAAGACCAGCACCAGGGTGGGATGAGGGCAGATGCCTTGGCTACGCAGGCCAAGGCCTCCAGGTCCATCACTAAATCCAACTGATTTCCAAAAGTGCTAAGGAACCCAAAGTTTTTGCTGAGCTATGGGGGGAAATGGGACCTTCACAAGCTTTGAAAATCAGGTCATTGTACCTCTCCTGCTGCCCATGTGGCAGGTCCAGCAGCCATAGCCAAACCAACCCATCACCATCTCTGCCCTTGGGTATGGGGATATGGGGATATATGCGTTCCCCTGACAGCTAAACTGATCCCAGGCTCCCCAGCAAGGAGCATTGGGCTAACTCCACTGTAATGAGGCAGTTGTCCTCACTGCTTAACCCAGACACCTGCATTAGACCAGGGGAAGAAACCGCACTGGAAATAGTTTGTAAATTCTGTTTTGAATCCCTGTCTTCTCAGTGATCAAGACAAAGATCTTGTCAGCTCATGACAAAGGCTCCCATGCCGAAGTCAATGTGAAGATCAAGAAAGTCTTGAAATCTACAAAGCTGAAGATCCTCCGGGGCAAGAGGACACTCTATCCTGAATCCTGGACTAACAGAGGCTGCACTTGTCCCATCCTCAATCCCGGTAGGCATCACTCCCTGAGCATCACATTTACACATATTTCATTTCCACACCACTGTTCCCTTGTGCCAGTGAGCTGAGATTGCAAATCAGTGCTATTGGCTGTTATATCACTTGGATCCCAACAGCAATCTCCAAAAAATTGGAATTTGTAAAGGAAAGCTTGTAGCACAGTAACAGTCTTTCAGTCTTACCAGTCTCAGTCGTCCCTAGATGGAGGGAGGTGCACATCACACCACAATTGCATGACATACCTTTCAAAGCTATAGCTAATTTAAATCCATAAAAACACATTTAAATCTGAGTCATGATATTGTACAGAAGTTCTAATCTAAAGTGATTACTGCCGTCTTTTCATCTGTTGGGGAATATCAGTGAAACTCCTCTGAAGTTAGTGGAGTGGCAAAGCTGGAAAGGTGTCTCTTTGAAAGTAACACTAATGTACATCTACAGGATTTGGAAGATACTCTCATGCAGTGAGATGAGAGCGCCATCGTTTTTTCTCATCGTCTTTCACTGAAAGGGAGTGTAACCAGTGGTGGCTAAACAGTGCATGTAGCCTCTGGTACAGACAAGGACATGCAGATTCACAGTTTTCTTCCACAGAGCAAAACTAAGTTCCAGCTGACACACCTTTCTTCACAACTCCTTTAAGTTGTAAGTAACAACTAATTCACATAAAAGGTTTTCTTTCCGTAATGTGCATATACCACTTGGAAATTGGTGATCAAAGCACTGACTTCGGGACTGAGACATCCCTTATGTGTGCAGCACTAGGAAATTCCTTTTGGGCAAAAGGGCCGTCGTGAACTTGGATTGTTCAGGAAAGTTATTCACTGATGAGTGTTTGCAGTCTTCCTTCATCACCACTGAAGTGACTGACTGGTTTTGAAGGCAAGCTGCCATGATAGCACAGCTGTAGCTAGGAAGTCTTGTCAGGTGCAAAGGTTGGATGAATCAGCAGCACTAGGCAGGGCTCTACTGTTTAAGGGCAATAAGACTTTGTATATTGCTAGAACACCATAAATCTATAATCAAATAGATATAGCTGTTTTATTTTTCTACTTGCAATGGAAACACAAGCAAGAAACCCAGATGCAGCTGCCTCAATATGGGCCAGGAGAAATGCTGTGGAAGCTGTCTGAAGGCAGGTGTGCAGGGCAGTCCCACACCTGACACCTAGCTTTGCCACTCCACTAACTTCAGAGGAGTTTCCCTGATTTTCCCCAACAGATGAAAAGACAGCAGTAATCACGTAAGATCTCTTGGACAGCAGCAGAAGGGTGAATATGCAACTGTCTTTAGGGACAATTCAGGTGTGACACATCGCAGTGGGGGAAAGGAACCCAGATACTTTTTAGAAACTCACTATTATCTTTAGCAACCACAGTAATTTCTGAGGGGTTGGCAATACAATGGTAACAGATTTAACTCTCTATCAGAGTAAGACCTTATGACCTCCAGATTAACAAACCAACAACAGCTGGATAAAAAGCCAAGCTGATATAAAAAATTCTATGACATACAACTATAATGGAAATCACATCTCTCAAAAACAAAGAGGAGATCAAGGTAAACATAAGACAGACATGTTTTTATTCTGTTTGACAGAAGTAAAGGGATCCCAAAAGGAGAGTCGGCTCTTAAAGGCTCTGGAAAGAAATAAAAACTTTAAGCATTTATCAAATCTAAATGAGCTGTTTTCGGATGATAAACACAGTCAAGTTCCTACAAGGGGAGTCCCTTCACCACTCTTACACACCTTTTCCTCCACACACCCACAGAGGCAGATTGGACTTCTGCGGGGACACTGAGCTGAAAGGTTTAAAGGTCTCAGCTGTTCGCAAGGGAAGAGCAACCCTTCCCCTCTTTGGCTCTGCCAAGCACAGACACAGATAAGCAGAGAGCTGCCTGCCATTTGTCTCATTTTAATTTTACTCTTCCACAGCATCAGGTTGCAAGTCTAGAAAGTCCTACAACAATCAGCAACCATAGCAATATTTGCTTACTCTCTGAATGTGAGTACCACATTTCTCTCTTGAGGGAGATAAATTTAGGAGCCCTTGAGAAGTGATGTTTACAACAGCAAGATTGACATAGCCAAAATTAGTATCTTACAAAGGGTGATGCTGCCATCCACATATCCTGTGTTTACTTGGCAGAAGAGAGGATGTGTGTGCCCAAAAACTCAGATGAAGTAGATAACAAATTGTATTGAATTTTTAAAAAAGATGCTTGACCTTTAACTAGGAGGCACGCTCCCTTTTTTCTGAACTTCAAAATGAATACTCAAGAAAATACATGCAGACTCCCCACCAGGATGGAGTGGGATGACTGAGAACACCAGGGGAGACCCATCTTCCCAGGCTAGTTCATACTACCACATGGTGTTCCTCAGTCTGGTGCAAGAAGGAGGGGTACAGGAGCAATCTAATGCTGGCTGCACCCAAAGTGTGCTGGTCCTGTCAGGGAGCTTCTCCTGCCATGGAAAGGATCCTCCTTGTTAGCCCCATTTATGCCACATTTGTGCCCCATTTAGGCTGTTTGGATCTGTGGCAGTGTTTCTTTATCTAATTTAAGTCAAAGTCCTTGCTCTGTCCCTCTGCTTAGCAGTTATTATGTGGTTCCAAGTGCTCTTTGAGTCATGCCTTGAAAGTCAAGCACAGACCTGGGTGCCTGGGGTGAACAGCGGGGCACTGTGGGGATGCACTCCAGCCCTTTCTGGCTGCCTCTGGACACCACATGAGGCTTCGTCAGACCCTCCTGTCATGTCTTCAAACCATCTGGCAGAAGCAGAAATTAGCAACTGTTTTCAGTGTGCCTGTCACCCCTTCAGGCTCTTCCAGGGTGCTTGTGCCAGCAGGTCTAGTGTTGCCTCTCACTGGCATCTGGCGTGTCTTTGCCTACAAGAGGCCACTGGCCACTTTGGGCAAGACACCACGCCCTGGGACATCCTCCACTGTTCCATTACTGAAGATTGATGAACTGACCAATTTCCAGGCCCATGTGTATTCATGGAGAGGTGAGGCAGATAGCTGCCAAATGAAGATAATAGCAGTTCCTAAAAAAGGTATATGAAGTTGTACTGCAGCCCCCAGAGTTCAGTTTCCATTTATGTTTAGAAGCTAACAAAGTCACACTTTGGATACTACATCTCACTGACAGAGGTCATTTTTCCATAGTTACAAATAGACCTATAGATACACAGATATATATGAGAAACAGTAAGCATATACTTTTCTTTGTATAAGTGCTTTTTTACATGGGACATGATATTCAGGCTGACTTTGCAGTTAGTTCAATAGGCCTCTTAAGCGTAGCACTGTGCAGTCCTTGATGGCTCTGCTGCTTTGCAGGCTTGGAGTATCTTGTGGCAGGACACGAGGATGTCCGAACAGGCAGACTCATCGTCAACATGAAAAGTTTTGTCCATCAGTGGAAGTCGGCTCTTGGAAGAAAGGTCTTGGAGATTTTGAAAAGGGACTGCAACTAGATGTGTGCGACAGCCTAGGGCATTTCCTTATGCACAAAATGCAACACCCTTCACAGAAAGAAGACCTCTAGGATGAAAACTGGAATGTAAGAAAATAGTGCCAAAACATGTAGAGGCATTCAGAGTTGTAGGTGCTGTCAACTTTAACCTTTTCTGGCCAATGTTCTTTCACTTGCCTGTAGCTTCCTTGTCAGGGGCTCACCTGAGCCCAGCTCATCACTTTGTGAGGGAAACAGAAGGAAAGGTGGATGCTTCTATTGCTCCAGTGAAATGTTGGAGCAACTCCTATGAAGCCACTGAACACGCAAGACTAAACTGCCACTCTGGAAGAGCTACAGATGAGAAGCAAAACACCACTGCCAGTGCCACCAGTGTGGATCTTGAGTGACTTCTGGAGGCTCCCAGAGGATGCTGTGGGGAAGGCGATGGCCACAGAAGCAGACAGGTGCTCGCAGCAGCATAGCAATGATGACCACTCTTTAGAAATAACTCCTTACAGACTAGGACATGGCACCCTTCAAAGAGAATTGGATGCTTGCTTTTAACCTCTTTGCCCTGCTGAAGGTTTTGAGGGCTAGATTTTCTGCTGATGCTGTTGAGGACAGAGCTGCTGAAAAGAGAAGTGGATTGAATCCCTCTGCCTTGGCACAAGTGTGACACAGCGCAAGGGTCAGCTCTCCACCCATGGTGTGGCTGCAGAGAAGAGCCAGCTCCACGGGGTGCAGCATCTCTGGGCTTTTGTCCTTGAAGTGTTACAAAATGAACCTAGCCCTAGTGTAAATATTTCACTGTATAAAGCACTTTACTACCTGCCACTTCATGGTGCAGGAAGTCTAATTGTGTTGGGGAAAGAAAGGTTTGAAGGTAGCATGTGAAAAAGCTCCTTGAAACAGAAGCACTCCTGAAGACCCCCCAGTTGGCGGTATAAAGGGAATGGCCAGCCTGGCACTGGCCACTCAGAGTATCTGAGGATGCAATCTGAAAGATAAAGTATTTGCACTGAAGTCCCAGCTTCAGACTAGCACTTGTACCCCATGAGCAGGACTCCAGCAAGACTTTGCAAACAGTGTGAGGAGAAGAAGAGACTTTGAGATAAAAATGCAATTACCAGAGGAGTAAAACTCTGACTGCAGGAAAAGGAGTAGATATGGAGAATAGAAAGGACTTGCATTCATGTATCACAACCCAGCCATTCATGGTGGACCTGGAATTTATTTTATTTTTATGTTAGTATTTAAAATGGAACATTTTCTTTGTTTTCCTCTGTGTTATTGTTTGCAATATATATGGTGATTATACTTCCTCATTAGCACCAGTATGAAATATAGCACAGTTTTCTGCAGTTTTCAGCACTAAAATATATCTTTTCTGTAAAACATCTTTAAACCACATTGCATAGAGTATATTTTGTTCATGAGTGTGAGGGGAAAGAAAAGGAAGACATACAACACCAGAAATGTCATGAGTGTACCAATCCACTTTACATATATATTTTTCTTTCAAGGTCCTATGGACTCACAAAAAAATGATACTATTTTGGTAATTTGTTTTTATATCTCATGTATGTAATAAATATAATATGATTTCAACATCTTCTTCTCCTGTTAATGCTTACACCACTGGCAGCAGAGTCTTCATGCTTGCACTAAAGAGCACAACAACAATTGCACCAGGTGAGGAGAAGCCGCCATGGGACATATTTTCCTCTCTGGAGACAGGTAATAGTCAACATGTGGTAAAAAGCCAAGTGGCATGAATGGCTCACAAAAATCATATTTCACCTCTTATTTTGGGAGATTTATATGCTCCTCTCATAAGAAGGGGAATTGTACCTAAGTACCTTGCCCCCACACAGTCTTGATGGCTGAGCTGCAGAGCAAGTACTTAAAAAAAGCACGTCTGAATGGCAGAAATAAGGCTTGCTCCCTTTTATTTGAAACTCTAAGGGGAAACCAAAAAAACCTGTGGGAAACAAGTGCTATGGCAAAAGGTCTGTAAAAACACTTCAGAGTGAAGTCAAGCATCAGAAATTAGTGACCAGGGGGTCAAGACGTAATCTGCAGTGTGGGCAGCAGCTCCCCAGGTGGGTGGTTAATCAGTGACTGCTAGGGCACCCCACTGTGGCAGCACCCATCTCCCTGGACAGGGAGAGGTTCCTCCTATGAAGACCCTTGGAGACCAAGAGCCTCCTATATCTCTTTTGATTTAAAACTGTGGGTTTATCTGCTTGATGTATTTTTAGCTTCATTTTATTTTAATGCCAAAAATACATTTGCAATGGGTAGTTGATTAATGTGACCTTGTGAAAGCTGGAGGGTGTGAGCCCACAGTTCAAGTCACCTTGAGCACTGCAGGAAACCAGGATGGCTTCAGGAGTGGATGCTGCTTATGGCACCTTGTCTGACTTCCGTCCTAGCTTTGGAGCTGGGCACTGAGTTTTATGCATGAAAGGAGTTAGCTCCCATGGGGCAACTCACGAGAGATTTCTGTGAGGGGATTTTGGCTGGAAGGGGAAGTGTTCCATTACCAAGAACAGGTGAGCTGCGTACCACAGAATCACAGAATCAATTAGGCTGGAAAAGACCTCTGAGGTCATTGAGTCCAAACTCGAACTGATCACCACCTTATTAACTAGACCGTGGTACCAAGTACCACATCCAGTCGTTTCTTGAATGCCTTGAGGGACAGTGACTCCATTATCTCCCTGGGCAGTCCATTCCTATGTTTAACAGTCTTTCCTGGGAAGAAATTCCTCTGATGTCCAATCTGAACCTCCCCTGACCTCCCCCCTCACTTGAGACCATTTCCTCTTGTCCTGTCGCTACTTGCCTGTGAAAGGATGTTGACCCCACCTCTCTACAGCCTTCTTCCAGGTAGTTGTAGAGAATGGTAAGGTCTCCCCTGAGCCTCCTTTTCTCAGCTCCCTCAGCTGCTCATCCAACAAAGCAGGTGTGTTGGAACCAGCTGCCACCACAAGACAGACCCTAACTATACACAGCAATACAGCCCCTCCAGTGTAGCAACAAATGATCCAAACTGTATTCCCCCAAGGCATTTACAGCACACCTCTTTCACTCTTCCCAGTGGACCTGAGCACTCCACTCTCTAGCACATGAGCTCTCAGCAGAATCTTTGGCATAGAGAAGGGAACACCTGGCCCCAACTAGTTTTTAATCCTTCCTTGCACTCTCCGAAGCAAATCCTGTGACGTAAGTATTGTCAGGACCAGGCACTAAGCCAAATGCATACTCATATATTGTGTGAGTTAAGCTTTCTCCACCTCTGCCACCACTATCTGTGGAAGAAAGCAGGATACACGACCCAGATCTGTCTGTTAATTTTCACTAACCTGAAGCCAGGTGCTTGGAGAGGTCTCTGTTCAGGGATGTTTTACATCGTCCCTCAGAGAGGTGGCCTTACACACCCTGCTCACCAGTAAACATCTGCAAATGGGGTGAGTGCTCCCCAACTGTGAAGGGCCTGCTTGATGGGTACCTCTGTCAAGCCCGTTCATCAAGAAGCAGGAGTTGACCAGACAGAGGTGTTTAAGTGAAACATGTGCTTTTATTCTGTTGAAAACCATGCTTCTCTTTGTACCATCTCAACAGACACTAACAATGCCTACAGACTCTGAGTGCAAGGAGGGAGGGTGGAGAAGCCACCTGCAGCCCCAGCCACATCTGCCCCTGCAGCAATAGCTGGCTGTGGATCTCCAGCAGCATGTCTCCCATCTCCCAGGGGGTGCTATTGACAAGGGCCTCCTCCATCCCAGACCAAACCCTGTTGGGCTGCAGAAGTGATGCACCCTCCTGGCATGGTGCAAGTCTGGAGAGGACCGAGGGCTGTGCTGTCTGCATGTGCATGGGACATGTCTGGTCAGCCATCACTCACTCCAGAGGAATGCAATCTTCCAGTTCCAGTGGAAAATTACAGGCGCGTTTAATATAGTTGTTTCATCAGGCTAAACCTACTGGGATATGACCATGTTGCTGAAAATGACTGAACATCTGGGACTACAGGCCTGCCTAAATGGAAAGCTGGGCTGGTATGAGTAAACATAACAACTCAGGAACAAATAACTGCAGCTTTTTTTTTTAATCGTTATTTTTAGTTATCATATTGACTTCAATATCAACAATGGATAGAATAAACATCTCAAAAATGTCCAGTGGTTGCTGCCCCGGCATCCAGAGGAGCTATCTTTCCGCGAAGGCAGAAGGAGATCAGTTGTCTGTTGGCCTTCTGGGCTGATGTGTTGATTTTTTGATGACGGTGTTTCCAAAGCATGCCCTTGCCCAGGGGTCACAACTTCTTGCTGCTCTTTTCCCACAGTTCAGCACAGAAACTTCATGAATGTCTTTTATTGCATCAAGGGAAGGCAATGAGCCCTCCACAAGTGCTCAGTCCTGCAGCTAGGAAATATACTATATATGGGAAACTTGTTGGCATATTGAAAATGTTAGGATGGCCAAGAAGCCAAAGTGCTGCAACAGACATCAGGACAGCCATTCTCTGTGTCCAGTCCATCTCCTCCCTTCTCCATCAGTCTGATGTGTCCTTTGGAACAAAAATAATGCTGGGGTGCTTGCATGTGCAATGTGCTAGTGGGTGTGATCTGTTCACAGGAGTGATGTGCTCATGAGAACACTTAAGCCCAACTGATGCATGTAGCCCACAAAGATTTCATCATCCCCAAGCCTTGTTCCCTGCAATGCAATATGCAGTTCAAGGTATCTCCAAGCTCTACCTGGACATTTTCTCAGCTGCAGAAGATATGTAAAAGAAGTTTCTCAGTCAGCTGAGAGGTCTTGGGGGATTGTGGGTGTGGGTGCAAGCGTGTGTATGTGCATCCCCATGCTTCATTTCCCAGGTGATGTTTGCTTGTGTCTCTGAGCTCCCTCTGACCAGACAGGTTGCTCATACTGACACTATTTCTTTACTTGACTGTTCCTCTCAGACTTACTCATAGAAATCAAATACATGTATTAAACACAGGAGATAGATTTTAAGCCATCTGGAAATCAGGTCTCACAAAAGGCCCTCAGATCTATATGAAAATTGCTGAGAAGGATAAAGTTGCTTCCTAAATCAAACAGTGACATTTCCCTGAACTGACTTGCTGTGGACATAGGTATGCATCCCTTTCAGCAGGTGAAAAATGCAGCCCAGCTCCAGTCTTGGGACACACACTGAGGTACAGAAACATGGGGAAAACAGGTCAAAACCAACCAACCATCCATTAGGCTGGCATTAACCTGGAGGAAAGAGCAATCCTCACTGTATTTCCCTGGGCTGATTCACACCCATGATCTTTATCTGGATCGGTAGTCGATACTTCTACCATTATAACCTTAAGATGTATACCTGTAAAAAATACAGTTGTTCTCTGTCTCTGCTCCTCATGAGAGCTTTCCTTCATTTCCATCAGATGCAACTTTCATCGGGACCTCAAGCATTTGTGAAGCCTTCCTGTGTGTTCAGATCTGCTGCATAATCTCTACTTGGGCTTTATCCGAGTAACACCAGCAGGAGATAAATGAAACATTATTTCAGGTACACAAACAAGGACTGGAGCTTCACCTTACCTAACGTGAGGTGCCAGTAGCAGGTGGTAGTCATGACAGGATCCCCTGATCCCCCCAGGGTTGCAGAAGAGACCCCCCTGAGGGGGCGATTACAGCTGTCCAGCTGACCCAGCGAGGCAGGTCAGGGTGCAGGAAGATACACAGATACTTCTGTAGCTTGAGGACCAGTACCAAGATGCTCTTGGCATGGCAGAAGAGCAGAGGATTAAACCCATGCTCCATAGGAGCAAGGAAGTTAAAAAGAACAGAGATCCAAGCAGGGACACTGTCACCTCTGCAGCTGTGGGTACATGCAGGAACAAGGGACGCCCCACATGGGGGACCAAGAAGCCTCAGTATTTGCCCCTTCCTGGGCATGGCTGCTCAGGCCTGACCAGCCCCTTCTCTCAGAGAGCTGCAACAAGAGGTCATTTCTTGACCTGCAAAGCAGGTCCTCAAGAAGGCCCCCATGGCTGCTGGTGTGTCTGGAATAAGGAGGCCCAATTCGAGGGAGCCTGAGCCTGGTCATGGCAACACATGCAGCCTGCAGTCGCCTAAGGGGGTTGAAAATGCTTATGTGGAGCATCTGTGCCATCAAACAGCTCTGGCACAGGTACTTTGGGAGGGACGCTGGCCCTCGGCAGCCCCCAGGTCAGGAGGGGATGAAGTGCCGCAGGGCAGTGCTGTGCCAGGGGCCATGCTAACAGCTCGGCGGTACAGATCGTCACCTTTCAGTGCCCGGAAAAGCTCCTGAAAACTATGTAATTTATTCGCATGTCTGTACCTCCGGGGAAGCAGCACATCCTGCCCCATGACTTGGCCCTGGCCGCAGCCAACAGCTACAAAGGCAGGAGGAAAAAAACAACAACAAGAAAACAGGAGCCAAGTTATGTGGCAGAGGGGGAATAAAAATATTTCCCTGATCGCGGCGGGTGACCGGCAGAGACCCCGAAAGGCACTGTAAGCACAATGTAACGCAGCCCGGACAAAGAGCCTGGCGCCCCAGGGAGCAGGGACCGCGGCGGTGCCGGGGGGACGCGCCGGCACTGCCAGTCCTGCAGCCTGGGGACATAAACAGGACGCCCCACCTCTGGCTGATACCGATCAGCTGGACAGGGCAGCAGAGGGAAGAGGCCGGGCCCCCGCCTCACCCTGGTCACCTCTGAAATGACAAAGCACTATTGCAAAAGACAAAACACAAGCAATACTGCGAAGAGCTTTGGGACCGGGGGACGAGAGGAGGACACGGTCGCCAAGACCTCTGCGGGGTCGGCTCTCTTGCCCGCGCTCCGTGCTGGTGACTGCTTGACACATGAAAAGCGGTAACGACTGAATTCTTCTGAACAAAAAAGCTCTTATAATTGGATGATGGCCACTGAGCACCAGTAGCTGCCTTGCCTAAAGCCCGAAGGAAGCCATGAGAATTTTTTTTCCACTCACAGAACTATTATGAAGCTGACAAGGTCCCGCTCTCTGCAATCCCCAATAATTTTACTGCCTGCCCTTCAAGATTTATGACAGCTTTGTCTGACATTCATGGGGCAGACAGGTATTGTTACATGCCGACATAACCCAGGTAGCAGCCACGAGTTGTTCTCCACAAATGACTGCACTCCAGTCAGCTTTGGAAAACTCCCAGCTTTTGTATAGGGAAGTACTAAATAAATGAGAATCGTTTTAAATTTCAGTCTCCCTTTCCACCCTCAGGGAAACCCAAGACATGCCAGAGAACAGGGATCACTGCTCATCCTGTATTCAAACAACAGGCAAGCTTAAATCCTTAGAAATCCTTGAATACCAGGCAGATGATGACACACACCAAGGCCTTACCATACCTGTCATTTAAACACTCTGTGACTTGGAAAAAATCAAATACACGGCAATTATACTAGCCAGGAGCAAAGGAGGAGTGACCAGCTGGCATCCTCATTCTTCTCCTTCCAGGACTCTGATTTGTCAAGCTGTGCAGAGTAATTTTTTTCTTCTATGTAACATCCAAAAAAAGAGAGAAATAAAATAGAACTAAAATAGCAACACTACAAGAGAAAACACTGTCAGGAGTTCCTGTTTGCAAGACTACACTGGCATTCATCTGGGGTTGTTGACATATTTCATTGCCACCTGGTCTCTGCCAGCGGGATGCCAGCTTCAAACTCAAATCCATGACTGTAATAACTTCTTGCTTCATGTTACAATTTCAGCACTGTAATTTTTCCTGCAGTGTGAGTCAGCAGCTTAGCTTATTCTGCTGAACAACTTATCTAAAGGCATCCTGAAAAATATACCTCCCTGAGTAAACTCTGAGTTTCCCTCACCTAGGAAAGCAAGGATTTTTCTTTCGTGTTATGTCAAGGATGGGGAACTTTAATGAAGGAATTACAGTAAAGAAAGCCTATTGCTTTGTTGTTGAGGGACTGTGAAGTGTTACCATGATTTTAGTACACTTTCTGAAATGTTCAGAATTATAATTATCTATAGTTCATGCACATATATGTCTTCCCAATTTCCCCTTCCCAGCTGCTGCAAAATTGTACCCAGCTTGTTGGTGGATGCTGGTGCTGGGTTATACTAAGTGCTGCCCAAAGAAGTTTTCCCCCAAAAGACTGCAGTGTCTAAGGGCTCCAGGTGTCACTGAAATCTGGAAAATAAACCCTCCAACCAGTTTGTTAGATTAGAAAGCCAACATTACTTTATTCAGCACTGAGGTACATAGGGGATCATTCCACCTAACACATACACACCCTTTTAAAACTTTTCACTACTTACACATTTTAGCAAATGAAGAAATTCATGTTCATTGGCTATAAATTACATCATTCTTTTTGTAAATTAGTATTCTCTCTTCTACTGGTTATTGATTTCTTGCTTCTCATGCTAAGTAGTCCACATTTTCAGTATTTTCTTATCTTTTTCCCAGATAGTGTTTCATAACAACTACCGAATTGGTTTTGTTAGTTTCTTCCTTATCTTTTGAGTCCTACCAAATGTCCTTGTTGCCCATAAATTCTGTGTTCTTGTGTCCATCATCAGTGGTACATTCTTCTTCCTTAGATATGTTAACTTCCTCCCCCAGGTCTGAGATCACTGAAGCATTTCAAGCCCTAAATTTTAATTTGTTTTTCTAACACATGGACTTTGCTTAGAGCTTGCTATTTATTTCATAGATTAAGTGTCCCTTCTTGTTGATTAGGTCCAAACATTTTCCCCCACTGCTGCATAGACTCCTTTTTAAAGAAAGTTTAGTCACAAATCTCCCCTTTGAGACTTCAATATAATTTCTTTAAAGTCTCCTATCCACTTATTATATTGACCTAGTCTACGCAGTGGTAAGCATTGTATTAGGTAATAAGGGATTAAGACCATGAGTATTCCAGTTTGCAAAATTACAATCAACAAAATTAACATCTGCTTACCTTGAGACACGTGGTTCTGTGGCTTCAGTGGGTCCAGCCTGGTGCTGGCAATGGCTTGATTCAGCTGTAGTAGATCCACAAATCTACTCCTTGCACCTTTCTTGGAGAGGTTCTTCAGTCAAGGTTTTGAGGCATACCCAGTGTCTGGGTTGGTGTAGATGGATGGTGACATCCAGCATCACACGTACTTCCGGCACAGCCTATCTGTGGAGAGGAGACAATACCTATCCCTATAGGATATAACATATTCTCTTAGACTCTGATCCCCACTGATCTGGATATTTCCTTTGCTTTCTGTAACTTGTTATGGTTGCCCATACAGTATTTCACACAGGCTCACCTTTTCCTTGGATGTGGGTCTAATTCATACCCTCGGTAAGGTCAAAGGAAGGGCACCTGGCCATTTTTATTATGATTCCTGCCAAATCTTACTAATTTGTCTCTTTGTACTCTGATTCATTCTTTCTACTTTCCCATTCAACTGAGTTCTCCATGGAATGTGCAAGTCCCATTTCACTCTTAACATTTTAGTTGGGTTTTCCACTATTTCAGCAATGAAATGTGAACCCCTGTCTGATGACATTCCCATTGGCTCTCCAAACCTTGGGTTAATTTCCTTTAACAAAATGGTTACCACATCTCTAGCTTTGTTGGTGTCACAAGGAAAAGCTTCTGGCCATCCTGAAAATGTATCTACCAGTACGAATAAGTACCTGTACCCACTTTACTGTGGAAGCTCTGCAGTTTATTTGCCATTAATCTCATGGACAATTTCCTTTCTTAACAGTCCTGGGTGTAGGCCATCTAATTGGATGTGCATTGTTCTTTAAACAGGTTTGGCACTTTTTAACACAGCTGCTCCCATCCATGAAGAATTCCCAATCCACTTCTTCAGAGGAGTGTCCTGCAGGTTGTCTCCACTGGCGTATAGCTGTGCAATGGCCTGCAAACAACGATGGGCCAGTTCCCTACGTTACAGGTCAGCTGTTAAGAACACTGTTGAATTCAAAAGCTTAGTTACTTTTAACTCCACATCATCTTATTCTAATAGCACTGCCAGTGTCCTCCTTTTTGTTCCAATACCGCTGTAACTATATGGGGCACAAAAATAGTCAATTGTTGTCCCTTGGTTAATTTTCTTGCTTCCTGAATGAGGGGGACTGTTGCCACTACTGTCCTAAGGCAAGGTGGCCATCCTTTACTGACTGATATCATCACGTTGCTCAGAAAAGTATGCAGCAGGTCTCTTCCAGGACCTCAGTCATTGTGTCAATGCCCCCAAAGCCAAATGAGACCTTTCATGCACTAACAGTTCAAAAAGTTTTCTTAGTCCAGTAGTCGCAATGCAGGAGCAGTCATTAAAGCATGCTTAAATTCCTGCATTCAGGAGCCCACATGAGGACTCTGTCCTTTCCCTTTACTGCCTTGTATAGCGGTTTAGCAGTCAACCCAAGGTTGAGAATCCATAGGGAACACCACCCATTTCCAGAAATGCTTTCAGTTCTCTTTTAGAAAGGGACACGGAAGTTTGATAGATAGCCTCTTTTCTTTCCTGGCCCAGACTCCTTTGCCCTTGTGAAATCTCCTTGTGTAAATCTCCTAAAGTGCAAGCACCCTTCCCATTAGGAGTTGAAGCCTTTCCACATAACACCTAAGCTGCATACGCCCAGGCATGTGCTGTGCTGCAGGATAAAATCAACCGGCTTTGTAAAGAAATCTAAAATTTTCAGTAACACAGGGAGACCAAAGCTGAGAGAGAGAAGTGTTGTCCACTTTGTCATGCTTGGAGGACTTTGATTTCCCTCCATGGAATTACTCAGGAGCAGCACAGGGCTGGGCTTTCATGACCGGCAGTGCTCGCATGGCAAGACCACAAGTCTCATGTACTGCAGTCTCACTTGCCACAGTCCTGACACAGATTTTGCAGCCCATCCCCTCCAGCAGCAGCTTCCATCAAGCAGCAGACATCACAGGGACAGAGGCAGATCCCACTGTCTGGCTGCAGGAACCCAGGTCCCAGGGTGACAGCCTAGCTGCTGTGAAGCCAGACTGCTGAGAACCAGTAATATGTGAAACTTCAGACCCTACAGTTTGAATCCATCCCCCTTCCCATTCCTGGAAATGTTGAAGGCCAGGTTGGATGGGGCTTTGAGCAATCTGGTCTACTGAAAGGTATCCCTGCCCATGGCAGGGAGGTTGAAAGTAGATGATCTTTAAGGTCCCTTCCAACCCAAACCATTATGTGATTCTGTTTTCCAGACACATGAAAGATGTGACAAAACATAAGGTGTGGATTTGTAATCCACCACAGACCACTTCTTGTAGGCTTGGCGCAGGGGAGCATTTGCTGAAAGTGGAGATGTCTGATAGCCAGCCAGGGTCACCTATTGCAAACCAGAGGTGCTCCGGGTCTCGCTGCAACCAAGTGGCTTTTTCCTAAAGACTCACAAGCTGCTAAGCACTGAGCTCCATTTAAATTTTCCCTTGCTGCTCACTGATTAAACACTGTTTTGATAATAATGAGCTCTTAAGGTTACTGACTCATCCTTTCTCTTCCAGTTAAGGAAACAGTCAATTGGTCAATTACTTTAAGCATCACAAAACAGAAAAAATCAGAGATTACTCTTTGGGGATCCACTGTTCTGCCCATTATAAACTAAGAGACAATCTTCAGATATCAGTTTCCAGCCAACACATTTGTATGTGTTATAATTAGTTATTGGTTTTATTGCTGCTCAGGCCTGCAGTTATGGTGCTTTCCAAAGCAAACCCTCTCAAGCTGTGCGACTTGGATAATGATTCTGACCTTTTTTCGTCCATGAGAAACAACTTAAGTTATTTTTGAGAGCCTCTACACATTTTTTCCCCTTTATGCTATCATGCAACCATGATAACTTTATTAAACAGAGAGGAAAATAACAACGAGATATTGCAGTATATACTGGGGAGGATTTTTTTTAATGCATGTAGTGCACAACAAAATTCATTTTGGCTCTGTATCGCATTATGTGACAAGAGACTGAACAAACAGAGATAGCTGCACTTCTGAGCAAACAGACACAAAATAAAACAGTTAATAAAATCTTCCCTTGGCTTTGCCTCCCTCACATTCACAGCCTTGGAGCCCTCCCATATCTTTAGCTGCTGATACATTGGTCTCCCTGACCAGTACAACAGTGAATTGCAGATCCCTGTGCCTTGCCTGTCCCATCAACACTCACTGCCCTGGGAAGGTCCTTCCTGGCACTGACTGCTGTCAAATCCTTCTTGCAGGAACAGCACAGTGGATAGTTAAGGCTGGTTATCTGCCACGTTCACAGTGGTTTGGCACATGCCTTGCATGGGCAGCAGCTGTGCTGGGGGAACATCCCTGCAGGCACATTGGGCTGCTGGCCACTACAGTTCTCATCCCATGCTTCTCAGAAGAGAGCATCTAAAAATATCCTTTTAAAAGAGAAATGGCAGACACTGGTTGGTAGCAAGGAAGAGCCTATAGGAAGACATCAAGCATGGCAAAATCCTGGCAACAGGCAAAAAAGACAACCACTCAAAATAAAAAGAGCCACCTCTAATAATCTAGCAGGAGCTGGTACTCAAGGGCTTGAACACTTAAATAGCTTATTATCTGTATGTTTTATTTTGTTTCCCATACCAATCATCCAGTCACATAACAAAACAGTGAAAGCTCACAGTTCATGTTTAGTAAGCACTCTCACTGGCAGGTATGGGAACGTATATAGAGAATTCTCCAAGCATCAGTCCCAGCACAGGCACCCAAAGACTGGCCTATTTTCAGCTAGACCTCTTGGTTTAGTAAAAAGTGTCATTCTTTGATAAGCACCTTCTTTCACTTCTTCCGTTAGATCATCGCAGACACAACACTGAATTTATAGGGCTCCAAACCACAGCTCCCTAAAGGCAAAAATGTTTTTGTCCCCCCCGCCTCAACACCTGATCCCACTTGGGCCAGGAGCTGGCTCCTGCCCACAGCCAGCCGGGCGCCAGCTGGGAGCACTGCCCACACTAGGAACAGCTGCTTGGCTGGCACCTCACCAGCCCTGCTCCCGGGCAGCCGAGGGCAGAGTTCAGTTCCTCGGGTTGAGCGCCTCACCAAAGGTCTTCAGGGCAAATTGCACTGCACTACCTGGCGCTCCGCGGGAGGTGTGGATGTGCAGCCATGGGCCTGCAATTTACATTTAAAGAATTAATAAAAATTCCACGAGTTTATAACCTTGACTTTTTTTTTTTTATCACCCCCTGACTTGTTTCTTTTGCCCTTTTTAATCAAACAAACCCATACAAATTAGTATTTGAAAGTATGCAATTAGTAAGCTGCTCCTGCAGCTACGCAGTTCTCCTGCCACCCAGTTTCCCAATGGGGGGAAACCAACAAAAAAGAACAAAGAAAAGAATTTGCTGCTTCATATTAATGACTGCTGTTTGAGGACAGCATTTGTGTTTTAAATGAATAGCTTGCTGAGGACAAAAAGGTCAGAACTGCATTTTATGGTAGCGATAGAATAGCAGGAGGACAGAAGAAAGGCGAAAGCTGTGAGCACACAGGCGGAACAACACGCTCTGCTTGCTGGAGAGGCTGGATCAGCGCCCAGCCACACTGAGGCCACACGTTCTGGAGTCAAAATACAGGCACAGTCCTGCAAGATAGTGAGGACTACAGTGGGAGTGGAGAGCATTCACATCCCAGCCAAGTCAGCGAGATCTGTGGCGCAAAGCACGGTTTGGGAGCGATCAGCTCAGCCCTGCAATCCCCCTCAAAATCATTCCCTTCTGCAAAGCCATATTGGACCCATCTTCTTGGAAATGGAAATTTTTTTCATCAGCTCTTATGCCTTGACTGTCCCTCAAGATGCTGCCTGTGGATAAGCAATAAGACCCTGCCAACATCCAGCAAGAAGTCCTGTGCCTAAGCATACAGCACAGCTACCTGGGAATGTGCCTGTGGCTACCTTAACATCTTCAAATTGCCTAAAGTTAAATCTAGACTGAGAAACTCAAGTGAAACCTGATGCTGATTCAAGTTATACTGTAAAACTCCAGCCCTTGTCCATAGGTATTTATCAACACCTTTCTGAGAACTCAGCTTGCTGGCTCTTTGAGGCTTCAGGATAAAGATAAGTCAGTATGGGATTATTTTAACCAGTAATATGCAATGAGAATGAAATGACCACACCACAGCTGATGATAAAGCGATCCAGAAAGGAAAGCCAAAGTCTCCAAAGCCACACTGGGAACCCTGAGATGGACACCCCATTGGCACTGTACAGTGCCCTGTTCTCCTCCTTCTTGGGCTCCTTCCCTTTGTTGCCATCACTTCCTGCTCACTGCACATCTCCTGGCTGCTTTACCAGTTGCCCACAGTGGCCAGACAGGTCCTGGAGGATTTGCACCCATTTAGTGCCTTTCTCAGAGGACAGATGAACCTCTGAACCTCTGATGCCTCATTGCAGTTCTGACTCCAGGGCAAAGCTTTTGAGGGAAAAGTAGGGTATGTTAAAGCTGAATGACTGTTGAACTCTCTTATTGACTATAATAGGATGGTGAATAGCTTTTCATTAAGTGCATGTTTCTGCCAGTGTAGCAAGCCCTTACCTGCAATTGTGTGTAAAGCAAATGGCCTAAAGACATCACACTTGAAGGAAAAATTCCAGGCCTTTCAATAATGTATTAACATTTTTAGCATGCATTCAAAATGTTTAGTGGATTTTGAAATAAGGAAAAACATGTGTTCTGGTCTCTGCAGCCTTGGTAATCCTTAAGAGACAAGAAGAAAGGTTGCAGTTTTCCATCAGTGACTTCCCAGCATGCATCCTTTTTTCAAATGTTCAAGACAGGACAGAAACCAGAAAATGAGGTGGGAAACAAGGATGGCTGAGCAAAGACATGCACATTTTGAACCAGAGTAGTTCTGCCTCTGTTCCTGGAAAGAGTGACTGTAAATCTGGGAGCCAAATAAAACTGGTCCTCTGCCACCCTGACCCCCCTACCCCAGTGCTTCTGCTGCAGCTGAATTACCCAACAGCTCAGAAATGCCTGAGAATCACTCTTGGCCTTTCTCCAGGCACTTCAGCTATGAAAATAGCTAAAAAAGTATCTCTTTAAATAGCTCTTCCCATGGCGCAGGTTAGTTCTTGCATTGAGTGGAGCTGGCAACTAACCCTCCTCCAGGCAGGGAGGGGTGGGAAAAACTGTTATTTCAGGAATCCTCATCCACTAGGACTGGCAGGCTGTTAACAGTGCATTTTTGGCTGTGATGGAGCTGGAGGGAAAGGGGTGCTGGTGTTGGACAGGGTGCAAAAGCAGGGAAGATGATGATGCTTTACTGATTTCATCTCTGGTGGCACCCAAAGTGCTGTGCAGAGCCCTGGCTCGAGAGTCCATAGCAACAGCGGCTGAGCATGACTGCGGCACCTCGCTCTGGGCTTCTGCATGGACTGGCACCAGCTGTGAGGAGCACCAAATGCACCTGCAAGAGCAGCTGGGAGGCTGTCACAGCTTCATTTTCTGGTTGTCCCCGGGTGCTGGGGTGGGCTGGTGAGAGCCATCACCCTTGGGCAGGGCTTCCACATCTCTTCCAGCTGCTGGAGCACCCCCAAGAGCGCTCTCCCCAGCCTTGCCAGAGGGTTCTGGAGGCAAGAAAAAGCTATTTTGGCCTTGATTTTTCAATTTTTCATATCTTAAAAACACCACTTGTTTCTGCCTTACACGTATCAATAAGAGAAAGTTCATGGATACAGTGAAACAACTACAGGGATACAACTTGTAAAGATCATTTATGGTTTTGCCTTTTTCCTGTGCTTTTACCGAGGTTTCGCCAACCTACAGCCCAAAAGTCTGGCTGTAGCACCTGGAAATATTCTGCATAAACTGTGCCAAAGTTCAGCAAACCAAATTTGCCTGGCAAAACAAGACTGGAAGCAAGAATTTTTGAAAAATGCTAAAAACATCTCAAAATATTTTCTCTTAGCTGGGAAATCTTTCTGGTTAAAATAGAACAGGCAGGAAGATGACAGAGGATTTTTCTGGCGTTCCCTGAGCCACAGGACACATGCAAATTTTGTTCCATTTTGGGGTGGTTCAGAAAACCCTTCCAACTCTTATGTGTAGGTGATTTTTCCATTTTGTGGAAGGGAAAATATCAAGGTTACTGGTTTCTGGCTATGGAGACACAGAATTTGCATCCATTTTCCTTCACATTGCATTAGTATGAATGAAACACATTTGCAGTGTGTAAAGAGCAGACTTAGGAGACCAGCCCTGCTTGCATGAATAACTCTTTTAAGTTCCTCTGCCCTTTCTGCCCCACGGCTGCATAGATAAATAAAGAAAAGGCCTTATTATGTTGGCAGTGGCTAAAATTAAAGGTCTATGCTAAACCAAGTAAACTAAGCCTTCACACTTGTCCCTATAGCTTATTGCTCTTTAAATCCCTTTGTTTAGGTTCTATTAACTTGGTGGGAGAATACTGTTCTGAGAGAGTGTTAAAGCTGGAGGTGTGGTGACATATTGACAACAGTGGGGGTCTTTGCCAGATACAAAGCGCAAAGGCACACAGCTGATGTGCTGCAGCCCCCATGTTTGTATAAACAGACAGAGAATGCTTTATACAGAGGGGTTTTTTATAGTCGCTGAAATGTTGCTAAAAGGGAGAGAGAATCTCTGACAAATTTTCAGACTTGAAAGCCCATCTGGTTTGAACATGGTCACTTGGGATATAACTGTCCGGGGAGTAATCCTGGAAAAGGATGAACCAATCACTCCTTGTCAATTATGTATCCATCCATTCATTTATGCATGCATCCATTGGCTGCCATGGATACATGGCCACCATGTTTTTGGAAGGAAAAAAAAGAAGAGAGAGAGAGGAAAAACTACTCTACCCCAACAACACATCCCACATGTTGCAAAGCTCAATTTTTCCCCTCATATGCATCACCATTCCCAACAAGGTATCATCCCAGTCTTGTCCACAAGCCAACTGGGCCACTGCATTGTGCATCACTTGTTTTTCCAAGAGCCCTCCCAGAGCCTTCGTATCTCCTGCAGCATGTCAGAGCTATTCTCCACTTCAGATCACCCCACTTCTCCTTCCTCAGGTCCTGGCTGTCACTCCCCTTCTTCCCCAAGCCCCATCTGCCTGGACCTCCAGCCCTGTGCTCCCAGTCACTTGTGGAGTTTAGGAGTCAAATTTTCGGGCTGAAAGGCACAGCAGAGAAGGTGCTGGGAATCAGTGAGATGAACACCTTGGAAACTCTCTGAGAAACATGCAACTTCCCTGGGATGCTTCAAATGCCACTCTTCAGAGAGAGAAACCTAATGGCTAAAACAAACTCTTAATGTTTTCTGTAGAAGGTAGGTGTCCAGTGCCACCCCTTTGTAGCAATCAGCACCTTTCTGTTCTTACTCCTCTTGGTGCCTTTCAGCTTACTGCCTGCTCACATAAATCATCCCACCAGGCAAACTCAGAGCAACTACTATTTATGGTTCATACTTGACTTGTATCATGCTCCTCCTCACAGAAACAGCCCTGTGACCTCAAGCTTTGCTATGCCTTCAAGGTGCTCAGGTCCCCATCAGACCAAAGCACACAGCAGAAAATAAATTCAGTCCATTTTTTTATATCATTCCAGTAATTCCTCAGAGGATGAGATTGTCTCAGTGTGCAGGCAGCCAAAGAGCCAGCACTAATGCAGGACTTCATCCTTTCCACACTTGCTGTCCTTGCAGCAGAAATATTCCCGCTGTGCTAATGGGATTTAAAAGATGGGTATCCAGGCACTAAGAATTAAGAGAGTTTTGGTTCAAAATGCTGTTGAGTTTTCTTTTGAAATGGCTGTGTAAACTCATAGATGGTCACCATATAGAGTTCAAAACTTCCACATTAGTAATCACAAAAATGGACCTGGTACTTTTCCTTCAACTAAAATGTTATGAATATAGTGGAGTTTATTTGTAGGCCAAGGCATTATCATAACAGAACATAAACTTTTAGGGCAGGCAGTTATCTGGCATAATAATTCTGTCTTCACTCATTAACAAACATCAGTAAATGTGTGCTGTAAACACTAATATTGGGAAGTGTTGGGTACAGTGGCTTCTTTGTGAATGAACAGTCTTTCTCTGAGAACTGGACCGCTGGTAATTAATTATCTCAATGTCTTTGATCTATTTACTTTGCACATATTTCTTCTGTTTTGGTTTGTTACTTGCATTTCAATGACCTCTCACATTATGGAGCAATTCCTTCAGTTGGGAAAATTGCCTTTCCCTTTCCCATGGGAGCACAGCAGTGGACTAACTGCTCCTCAGAGATGATAGGTCCATTTTTTTACCTCTGTGAGCACGACTGCACTGATTCAAGGAATCTGCCTGTGTACAGCTGAGGAGTTCACTTTGATCCTATGAAGCCTTTGTGTGCATTTATAGCAAAACTGCAGACTCTCTGGTCTGTGAAGCTACTTGCCTGTTCCCTCGATTTTAAAGGTAAAATGTAGACAGAAGAGGTAAAGGATCACTTTCATTGAAGATCTGTCTCTTACTCATAAAAAACAAGGTCATCTCTATTTCTAACTACTGGTTAATCACTTGATTGTATTTAACACAATAATTATAGGAACATGGAGTGTGCATTGATTGATCTCATATTTTCCCAAGAATAATTTTATTAAGTATTACATGTTGTGAACTTGAGCTCAAAAATAAAAGTAGTGGTCTTTTTTTTTGGTTTTTTTTGTTTTTTTCCCTTTTTCCAGGACAGACAAGAGAGCCATGCCGATAGCATTGGGCATCAAATATCTCTTTCCTTCTATCTCTTTACCCCCCAAAATAACCTTGAAATCCATGTGGGTTTGTTGTTTGTGGGTTTTTGTTTGGTTTTTTGGTTTTGGTTTGGGTTTTTTTTTTTCAGATTATTGGGGTTGAAACATCTTGGGAACTTTTCAATTCCTTCCTCCTACAGGCTGTTATTTCTGAGTATCTGGTGTTTTATTTTTAACAATTTATGCTATTGCATTATACGTGATAGTAAAAGCAGACTCAAGGAAGGACTAGCAAATATTTTATGTGCTTTTGCTTTGCACTCTTGAAAAACAACATTGAAAAATGCACAGCAAACAACCTTTAACAGCAACTATTAAAATCAAATCAGAGTTAATTTTGCATTTGAAAGCTATGGCAGAGTCCAGTGTTAGCTTAATATAATTCTGCCCATTCCCATACAATCAGTATCTCATTTCAGATAAAATTAGCTCTGTGTTGAACTACACTGGAAAGACTGAGCTTGAGACAGCAAGCTAAAGGCACACTACCAGAAGACAAGTTTTGTCACCTCATCACTGCTGGAGAGGAATGACAGGGCTCTGCTGAGCACTGGAGTGCAAGGTCAGTGAGCACGGGGACCAGTGTGTCACACAAATGTGCATGTCCTGTGCAGGGGACACCATGGGGCTTCACTCTCCTCATGCCAGAGCAAAGGGAGAATCATGCAACCTACAGGCCCATCACTAAGTATTGGTAAAATAAGAAAAACTGTGAATCAGCAACATAAACTAGAATCAGCCCTGACATGAAGCTCCCTTCTGATTTTCATGATGTGTGAAGCCAGATTTTGCTGCCCTAGCAGGTGACCTATACTGGAGAGATTGAGATGAAAACAAGAAGCTAGGGGCATGTTACTAGATTACAAATTTTGTCACCTCATCTCATTGCTGCAGGAGAGACAAGAGGCTCTCTATAAAGGACACTGGAGCACAATTCACATCCTACGTCTGGAGGGCAGGGATTCAGTTTTCTGCCCTTGAGTGCTGCTGTGGTTTGAATGTAGCCTGCTTTTGTGCTCCAGAATCACCAGCTGCCTCTGGTGTTTGTGTGCCTTCGTGGTTCTTCTTACAGAAGAGGCCAACATTGATTTTCCTTTCAGAGTGATACTAGTGCATAAGCAACATTTGCTCTATCTTAGGGGTTTTTTTGTTGACTGAACAGCTGCCCTTGAGCTGCACTGTGAAGCAAATGTGTTTGTCTGAGGTAATGAAAGTGTAAAACGTATTGGACAAAGAGCACAGCAAAAGGATGTTTTCATGAAAAGGTTTTGGGCTTGCTTTGAGCCACCATGATGTCCAAGAAGAGATGGGAAGAAGAGGTGTCATCCCACCAGCTCACCCAGTTCTGGACCTGAAACTTGCAGCCAGTTTTGGGGTTGTCCTATCTGCCCCACCAGTCCCTAAGCAATAACTCAGGAGGCAGCCTCTGCAACTGTAATTCTCTTTTCTTCTACCTTTAGTGCCAGGGGTAGCAAGGGAGTGCATTACAGATCTGACATGGAAGAGCAGTGCTGGCAGCATTTTAAGGCACTCTGCAAGAGGTAGCCTTTGAACAACACTGTGGGAAGTATCCTGCATCTGTTCATCAGGACACAACTACACCTTTCCATCAGGACATGACTGCCTTGCCCAGCACCACACAAAGATAAATTGGGCCTTAGAGAGGATGAGGCTTTGTCTTCCAGGCCTGAGCAATCAGACTAGCAGCAGGCAAGCAACCTTTCAAAGTCCTGTACCATATTTTCAATATTAGAGGTTATGTGCACTGGGAAAAACGCAGCAGGACCTAGGAGGGTCATGGCTACCAGTCTCCTTTGGGCAGGACCTAGCCTTCTCAGCAGCAAGACCTGAGAGCTCCTTATAAACATTACTCTGAAGAGGCCACAGTGCCCCATCTCTGCCTTGCAGTCACTCTGGCTTTTCACCATCAGCATGTGCTGCTGTGATCTACTTTCCACATTAGATCACATAGTTTTTCCACTGAAGGGAAAGTCCAAAACCTGTGTTCCTAGCAGGGGAATACAACTGTGCAAAGAGGAAATCTCATCCCTCCAACTCTTGAGTTCAGGACTCAGACAACATTTTATGCCTCATCCAGGAAAGCAGGAAATTGTGTTTATTGCAAATGCTACCCTTTTACACTCATTCTATGTCACCAAATGCAAAAATATCTTTTAAAATTTAATAAAATACTTCAAATTTAAACAAGTCATTAATTCCCATGAGTTTTTTTGGGTTTGTTTGTTTTTAATGAGAAAACCTCAGATGTTTGCAAGATAATTTACTTACGCGGTTATCTCAGACTGCCCCCTTATGGCAAACTTTTAAACTGTAGGTTTTCTTAGGCTTTTCAAAAGTTTTGCAAGCTCAGTTAGTGAAAAGTCTAGTCTTAAAAATTACTGAATGAGAGATAAGTCATGACTCCTGATTAATTTCTGTCCCAATACGGGTCCTGTCACTGGTTCATCCTGCCATGCCCAAGCACTGCCAACCCCTTTGTCATCAGCTTGGCCATTGCCTGGTACCCTTGTGTTCACCCATTCTTTGTCCTCTGGCAGAAGTATGGAGGATATGTTTGGGAAGTTCCCTAACATGCTCACACATGCATATTGCTCTTCACACACACTGGAGAAGGCCTGACTTCTTGGAAGCACATCTTTAAAGCTGGATGAAGGCTGTCAGTGGTCTCCAGATCTCTACAAATTGGAGGCAGGTTTCTCAAATACAGGGCCAGCTGCAGACGAGGCTTTGCTGAAGCCACAAGTGAGCCCTCCAATGTTGCAGAAAGCTCAAAAAAAACAGAACAGTAGAATTGCTGGCCACCAAAATGATCCTAAAGGTCACCTCAGCTGGCTGCAGACAAGCATGTAGAGGTTAGAGGGCTCTGCATGGCTCAGCAACCCCAATCATGGGTGAAAATGGGCCTCCACCCCAGTGCTTTGATGCTGCTCTGCCCACTTTAGTCCTGCTGCTCCTCCACAGGGAACTCATCTTGCCCCACACACAGTGGCCAGCATGGGACTATGAGTGAAGAGAAACACATGCCAAGAAGTTTCTCACCATTTTAGAGCAAGTGTGGGGAGAAATCAAACTAATCTGTGGATCCATGTCATCCATCTAATGCAATAATGTTTTTAAAAAACAGAAGTCACTTCAGACATGCAGTCTACACAGAGGAGTAGAGAGGGGACTGGAGAGTGCACTTTCACTGCCACCTAAGCCTTTATGGTCCTCACTGCAGTGATAGCCTGCACACTTGGAGTCTTGCTGTGGTGGCACTGACCACTTGCAGCTCCCAGGGCTGTTATCCTTGACTTCAGTGTTCCCACCAGAGCCAGAGCCTTGCAGCGTGCCTGGGCTCTTCCACATCCACCCACTAGAGGACAGCAGGAGGGTGTCCCATAACCAGCTGTTCATCACAGCCGCGCAGCCACAGCGGGCGCATCCGCCTGTGTATAAACACAACGAAGTTAGCAGAAAGGAGTCTGTATGCATGACAGCAAGGAGCTAATAGCTCAAGTGACATTTTCTTAGCAAGATCTAGCTCAGGAACGAAGCCAAAAGTCCTCTCTGCTCCAAAGTGGTGTCAGTTCAAGCCACCACTGCTTTGTCCTAGAACAGTGCCCTGGGACTTCTGTAGCTGTGTGGCAAAGAAAAAGGTCAAAGACTCACTTGCAGTACACAGACCCTTGCCAATTGCTCAGATTCCCCGGGCAGAGAAAGAAACGTATAGTGGCACCATTACTTGTACTAACAGTGACCTGGAGAAAAACTCTTGCCTTTCATTTCCAGCCATATTGAGTCAGAGATAATTTAATCCACAGATTTATTTACATTCTCCAACCAGTCCCAGCCTGTCTGAGGTACAGTTACAGGCTGATAAAGGGACATACTCACATGCATGACAGCACAGTCCTCTGGAAGAAGTTATTTCCTCTTACAGCTGATTTATAGATAACGAGGTAGGTGGAGGACATGAACAGATAGTTGACTCATCAACATTCTTTCAGTCCCATGTGGCTCCCAGCTCTTAGTGTATGTTACCTAGCCCTTGTTTTTCATACAACATGTGACCTCTTTTCTTTAGAAATTCAATCTGGAAAAGCAATACCCTATGCTTTTGATTTCAAAACCAGGAGTCACACCTGGTTAATGCATTACAGTTCTGCATGGAATGAGAAGGGAGCCCATTTATACCCACCAAACAGCAACTTCAAAATTTTTCTGTGTATTTGACATGGGAAACAGTTATATTGTATGAATGTCAGCAAAACACATTCTCTTGAAATTAGGAGAGTATAAACAAGAAAGCACTGAGTTGCCAAGAGACCAATATTCAAAGCATGAAACCAATGAGGTAGAAAAATAAATAAAGCTCTGGTTCCTTTCCAATGAGCCGGTGCCTCTGCTGTGGAAATGCTCTTCCCTTAGGAGACATCAACTTACCTGCTAATTCAAGGTGGGAAATGGGGCTGCTGCACTCCCTGCAGACTCAAGTCATTTCACTCTCTCAGCCATCTGCTTTCCTGTGTATGAAGTGGAGCTGATCATCATTATTTTTACTGCCTTATCCATCTTGGATGATGAATTGCATGAGCACAAGGACTTTTACAGACTTCATTTCACTTGTATGGGGAATGTAACATTCAAGCCTCTACTTTCCAGGCTGTTAGCTTTGGTCCATGAAGCACAGATTCCAGTCCCCTAAAGAAGAGTAGGTTTGAACAGGACACATTAAAGGACAACTGTATCCATGCCAAAAACACTCTACATTGTCCTGTGTAGTTCCCCTTCCACCTGTTTCCTCCAGAGCTGCTGTCAACGGAGTTTGTTTCCTGGTTCTTGTCCTGAGATGCCCTGACATCCAGCAAACCCTGATAGTTTGCATACAGGACCCAAATACAGTTTTGCTCCAGACCCTGACCCAGACAATGATGGCCATGACGGCCACAATGAAACTTTTAAAAAGTTTGCTACTGCCCTTGGGATCCTGCAGGCTGCGGCACAGATCTGTGTTTTGTTTTTTCCCAGCTGTTTTCCCCCATGTGTGGTTGCAGACAGGTAGTGTGATGTACCTTTTCCCTCATCCTTGACAGAGCAGCTTGGAAGCTCTCTGTAGAGGGCAGGTGGCATCCTACACCTCCTGCTTCTTCAGAGGGGGAGGGAAAGCTGTGCCCGAGGGGTCCTGGCTAAAGAAAGTTTCTAAAAGAGCCTTTAAATCTTCAGAACTATTTGCCTACATAATTCTTTTATCTCCATTCTTTTCCAAGAAAAAAGTGGGTATGGGGCAAACAGGAAAACCCCATGTAAAATTCTTAAACTCAGGACATGCCAATTCAGTGCGGTGCAATCGCCTCTTGCAGTGAGGATGAGGAGCTGCCTTTGCTACAGGTTAACTTCTCATCTGAGCCAACCAGGTCCAAACCTGCCTTTGTCCAGCCTCTTCCAGCAACACTTGGGTATATCCAGCTTTCCCATACATACTGACATCCCAGACACCTGAATCATGAGAGGCTGTGAGAGCCCCAGATGAAAACATCCAGAAAGACAGAATCCTTTTCCTATGAGGTGAGAGTAAAATCTCTGCTTGAGCTGTCCCAGAGGAGCCTGCACAGATCTGGCCCTGGAGCATACACACCAGGGAGTAGCAGAGGTAGCTACAGCTGTAGGCCCATAGAGGTCAGTTTATAACCAAATGACAGTGAAGTCAGCATTTCATAAAAAATGTTGGTCAGTGTTTGACAAAGTTGCAAGGAAAAAATAATCTCGATGTTGTTTTAGGTTTAAAAGCAGTTCTGTTAACTGAGGACACTGGTAAAAAATGGGCACTCGCTGCAGCCACAGTGACTGCCTTGTTTTTCATACAACAGCCTGGATGTCTTTGCAAATGCCCACAGACTTCTGCTGGTTTTACCTTTCATTTTACATGACAATTTGAAACCTCTTTGCTGTGCTTGCCATCCTTCTGACCACAAAGTACCTACAGTGGTCACCACTGGAAATCCCCAGTGCTTCCCACCAGTGACCGCACCATTTAAGGCCTGTACACTGAAATTTGCTGCACAGCAGCAGTCTAGTGAGTCCATGTGATGCCTCTTGTGTTGTGCCCAAGATACCACAGCATCTATAAAAAGAGCAGGACATGCCTGTGGCATTGTGGTGAACACTATCAACAATTTCCTTTCTGTTGCTACTTGCAAGAGGTCCTTGCTGACAATGAATTAGTTGAGATGCAAGAGCAGTGTTATTTTCCCCATCTTTCTTCCTAGTTCCCTGTCTGTACTGATATGTTTTTCCCCTTGCTTTTCATTTGGCCTCAGTGCCTCGGTGGAGGGACCATCTTTTCGTCCTACTGCGGTAGCATCGCTGACTCTGAGGCCCCAGTCCCCAGTGGACACAGTGGCAAGATAACTGTTCTGTGTCAGCGATGTGCATTCTGCCTGTGAGTGAAGAACAAGCACTGTCCATCCACTGCAGTAAGGCAAATCTGACAGAACAGATAAGGGGCCATAGGCACAAACTGAAACACGAGAAGTTCAATCAGAACAGAGAAAAAAAATTTACTGTGAGACTGAGCATTGAAACAGATTGACCAGAGATGTTGTGGAGTCTCCTTCTCTGGAGATATAAGAAAAACCTATCTGGGTGAGATCCTGTGCAAACTTCTCCAGGTGGACCTGCTTTTGCAGGGTGGTTGGACTAGATGATCTCCAGAGGTCTCTTCCAACCCGTCATTCTATGATTCTGTGGGAGTGCCTACAGCTGGATGCAGTGACCAGGTAATATCCTTGCAACAGGGAGCACAGGACAAGTATCACACCTCCTTAATTCTTCCTGGTCTGGTCTGGCCTGGTCTGGCCAGCCTGGAGAGAGGCACAAGTTTCATGAATCTGCCCCATGAGGAGAGACTGAGGGACCAGGCATGGCTCAGCCTGGAGCTGAGACAGTTTTGAGGGGACCTAACAGCAGACCCTAAGGAGAGAGGGTTAGAGAGGAGCCAGGCTGCTTGCAGACTGCTGGGAGGACAAGAAGCAATGGGCATGAGGTGAAAGACAAGAGTTTCAGACAGGTTACAAGAACACATTCTTTACCTAGCAGGAGATATAAACAGTAGGATGGGCAGCCCAGCCTCTGACCTTGGAGGTTTTCAAATCCAAATTGGATGCAATCCCAAGGGATCTGGTCTCACAGCTGCTCTTGCCTTGAGTGGACTCCTCACATCCTTTCCAACCTGAAGTAACCCGTGGTTCTATAATCCTATGATGTTCCAGGTGACAAAAGTTTATACATATGCTGTGTAAGCCACTCCCCATAGAGAATACACATTTAAACCCACAGCACAAAGGTGTTTGAAATGGGGTTTATGAGGTGTATAGGAGGACCTAGTTCAGTGCTATGTTCCCAGGTCAGTGTATGCTCCGAGGAGAGGCACACCAAAAAGATCAATTGTGGTGAAAAGCCTAGGGAGTCAGAAAGATGGCTTTGAAATCCAGTCAATTTTAAAAAATCAAAGTAGTTCCAAAAGTTGTGGCTGATAAATGCCCTTTGCAACCCGAGTGATTTCACAATCCTGTCCTTCCATTTTATTGCATTTTTTTTTCACCCTGATTGCATAAAAGACTCACTTATGTGGTGGGGCACCAAAAAGCCCCAAACAGCTAGAGAAAGGAGACAAGCAGTAAGCCCACAAGACTGTGGAGGGTTTGAAGTAAACAAACAGGAAAGACATTTCCTTTAATTGCTTCAGGTTCTAGTACACTAAGGAGGTAGTTTTACCCATATTAGGTGAAATATTTTCACAACTGGGTTTTCCACTGTTGTTTCTTAAAGGGACATCTTGAACATCTCACTGCCTACAAAGAGCACAACTAAGTCTGAAGCAAGTCCTGGTTCCTGATTATCTTGGCAGTAGAACCACAAAAATTACATCACCTCCTCTATGTAAACTAGAGTGTGTCATCTGTTTTGTAATTGTAGTTTTTATGAAACTCTGCTGCAATAGCACTGAATGACTGCACCATAAACTGTGCTAAATGTCAGCATTTGCTAACTGGAAGTTGTCAAAATCCTAGGTCAGGCTCAAAAGTTGATGCTTTCTTTTCACATTTCTTCCTGTGAGCAAAAAATGGAGGAAGAAAGAGAACCCTACAAAAAGTTTACCAAAAGTGAAACATAAATGTAAAATATTCTAGCATCAATATTGTTGAATAGCATCAGGCATGTAAAAAAAAGCAAACGTTGTTACCAGCAGGAAGGAGTGTGCGTTCATGCATGTATAGAACAGCAGGAGCAGGCATTACATCCAGGGGCTGCCTCTGAGACTGAGGGAACACCCCTGCTCTTGGATCTGGCCACCCTTTCTCTTCCCCGTCTTGTTTGCAGCCAAGGCTTGGGTAAGCAAAGAGTTGAACTTCTGAGCTCCTTCCATAGGGAAGTCCAGCCTTCAGTCTTCTTTTCTGGCCCCTCCCCATCATCTGGAGAGGGAACTTCCACCCTCTGGAGAAAACATCGTTAGTTTTCCAGCATGTTTCCAGATGTTCATTATTTTTCTTTATGTAAGAGCTTTCTGAAAGACACCTCAAGTTTTGGCAAGCTAGCTGTCACCCAGAAAAACTTACTTGTACTTAACCCCATGCAAGTGAAGCAGCCCAACATGCATGAGAACTACAATAAATTATTAGCATACACTTCCTCTCCTATCTCATGTCTGTATCCTCCATTTAAAATGCTGTGTCTTCACTGTAGGAACTTTCTCTTGCGATGCATTTGTACCATGCCTAAAGGAGCAGGATGCTGCCATCAGTCTGTCATCTTGTGGGATACAAACTTACATGTCCACTTCCTCACTCTCTTCTGCCCAGTCTCTTGCAGGGCCACACTGCAGCTCCCCACCTCTGAGCCCTGCTGTCCAGACACAGTGTTGATATGCCAGCTTCTTGGAGGTGGTATGGGAGATCCATGAGCACCTGAACATGCATCACTTCATGGGCCTTGTGAGTGGATTTGGTGGATCCTGGATGAGAGGCACACTCAGGTACACATCTGTAGTCCCCACTTTGGGCACACCCACTCTGGGACCTGCCAGCAGCTGTCCATGCCTGCCATACAGCTTGTGAAGAGGCTCAGACACCAGGTCAGTGACAGAGGCTCTGGTACACTGCTCCAGAACAAATGGAAATCCATGATTATTTGTTACATGGATAACATACCATCTTATCTCTGTATGTATACACGTACATGTATGTGAGCATGTACTGATCTATTAAAGTCTGTGAATGTTTCTAAATACACAAATACCATGGAAAAATAAGTATATGAAGCATTATCATTTTTCAAGACCAGGTTTGTCATTTTTGCAGATCCTCCAGTTCCCACTGGAGACAGGGGAAATATTGCAAGCACAAAAAGGACATGTTGCCTTCATTTCCTCGTGATGGGCTCATGTGAGGCAGCTGTTGGCTCACCACTCCCAGTGTTTAGGCAGTAACAGAAGGGAAACAAAACAATATATGGTCTGAAACCCACGGAAATGCACAAGTAGATATAAACAGCTGGGATAGAAGTAACTATTTTTTTTTCAGTGAAACGGTGAGATTTTGTTGTCTTTACGTCTCCCACAGAGGTATTTCTAGATAAGAGATATTGCAGCCATGAGATATATGTTTATTTGAATTATTTGAAAGTCTTGTGAAGTTTGTGTAAAAAACAGCAATTTGGAAAGCTGAAACTTTCCAGGGCTTTCTTCTCCTGCAACTGCTTTTTCCTGCCTTGAAGCCCTCATTTAAACATGCATAAGAAGCAATCTCTGGCAGAGAATCGACTGATCACACTGCAAAGGTATCACCAGTTTCCAACGCTTCATTTGGGGAGACAGTGCTTGTGTCAGTGGTGGATCTCCTGCTGGGTCACATGGGTAGAATTTCTGTCTGACCCTACCGTGGGAAGAGACCAAGGGAACCAGAGCCCCCCCGCCCCCCCCCCTCCACCCCGTTTATACACTAATCCACCTCTGATGGCAAATGCATTACTGTGTGGCCTCTTATGTCTGTCATCCGCCTCATATACCTATCTCACCATCTCCGAATTGCAGATAAGGAACAGTAACCATGTAAACTGCCTTTCTACAGTCAACAAGACAACAAATTTTGGGTTTACAGGCAGTTATCAAAAACCAACCGCCTTTAGAGCAAAACTGCTCTTATTTTATGTGCCGCTTTCACATTCTGGTTTTGTTTCCTCTCTGTAATTTAGTCAGCAGGGGAGAAACATATAAATTTCCTGTGCGTGCTCCCAGCAGTTTGTGCTCAGATCAGCAGGTAGCAAGCTGGGGCTCCTCGGGATCCACACGGCAGCGACAGAATCAGCGTCGGCATCTGTAGGAAGCAATGAAATGGCATTAACTTGTTAGGGGTGTAATGTAGGAAATCTCTGGTTATCATATAACTTAGAAAATATAAACTGATAACAGCGGTAGTTAGTGTTATCTTTACAACTAAAGTTAAAAAAAAAAAAAGCCAAATACAGCCTTTCATTGTTTCCCAGGACTGGTCTCTTGCAACTTGAAATAAAGTACTGGAGCAATATACTGTTCTCTACGGGTTAATGTTACATTAATCAGAACTGACAAGCATGAAAATCATTCTTTGTTGTCTTTAAATTGCTAATTTAAGATTGAAATCTAAAACGCTTGAGCACTGATCGTTAACACTGACTCTCAAACAAAACCCAAGTGAAATCTTCTCTCCTATGGGCCACTACACAATTGTTTTACATTTGGTTGAGAAAACAAATGCAAAGTCTGTAACTAAATCCTAATGTATCGTTTAAGTGTTTCCATTCAAAGGCTTTCTTTGGCTAAACTTCAACGAATTGTACTACAGTTTAATTGAAAAGCAGCATTTGCACAGGCATTTACATCTGAAGGCAGAAATACTGGCATTGTCCCATGGGGTGCAATGGCAGCAAGAATTCTCCTAGATCCAGCTTTTTTACAGGTATGTTTTTTCCCAGTTGCAGAGGTATTTCATTGAGGTAATTCTCAGTTGAGCTACTGAGCAAAGATTGAGCTATTCAGTAACAAAAAAAGCTTATTTAATAAGCTTATTGAAGTGTTAAAAACATACTAAATGATACATTCTGAACTCAGCATAATGGAGACAGGCACCAAATAAAATCAAGGGGAATCAAATATGTGACTACAAAAGTAATAAAAAAAGTATGTAGTAGTAAAGCAAATAGGAAAGCATGTCCTTCTTCTGCCTCTTTAATGGAATTACAGATTGTTAGGGGCCAAATCAAGTCCAATTTGTTTTGCCAGTTTGACTATTTGCAGGTTCAGATCTATTTGCAGAGACAGCTCCCACGGAAGTACATGGACATACGCACTTGAAGCGAAAATAAGCTGAATCTCCAGCGAACTCTGTGGCCTAAAACCTTTTAAGTCCAAGCCTATCAGTGGATCTGGTTTGATCTGTTCCCCTGTGATGAGGTTGAGGAAGAAGGACATCTGTGATAGTCACCCTTTATGTCACTGTATGGATGCTCCTACGGGTGTATGGGAGCATGAGAGTAGCAGAAGGGCTGGGGGCAAAGCAAGGTGTGCCCTCATTCTGTCTGAGAAGCCAGTGAGCTACAGTAGCTGTGATAGCCAGTATCCAGTGAAGAATGACACATCACATCTGAGCAGTTCACCTTTCTTTGCAAGTACAGTAAAGCAGGGTTGAGCTATGCAGACGTATTTCCCACATCTAATGACCTCGATGGGAGATCCATAGCAAATCTTGGGGCAGAAGCTGCTACACAAAGGATGTGTTAAAGACAGAAGCACTGTCATGCAGAACAAGCTCTTGCAGCAGAAGAAAAGGACTCAGCATTTGGCCAAAGAGAGGGGTCATGCACTGAGGGTGCTTTGTATTCTGGGGAGGACTTGGGATGATGACTCTCTAGGCTTACGCAGAGCAAAGGCAGAGGAATATAGGGCTTAGGGAAAGAGAAAAGGCAAGAGATTTTGAGCACTCTCTCATCTGGCAGCCAAATCAAGAATATGAAGGTTTCTGCAGAGGAGCGCACTTATCTTTTGTTCTGATTTACAGGTCTGTAAAATTGTCCTTGAATTAAGAGTTAATCACATTCCTTTTTTTGTTAACCCAAACATCACTAAGAAATCTCGTTCTGCTGTCTAGACTCAAATTAATTTCAAATGTAAGTATAACCCAATCAGATGTCCATTACCTGGTATGCTCTTTGGCAGCAGTAGAATAGCAGTAGAGAAGGACTCAGTAGAGCACAAGATGAAAATATTGACAAATGTGTTTTCACTAGCATATTTTGTATTCATAGTCATAAGGCATAACTCCTGAGTTTTAATATTAGAAACACTTTTCACTATACACTGTACACTTACACCTGTCTTTACAAGAAGCAGTTGAAAGATTTCACTGATACATTTTGTGGCATGAAATTCTAACCCTTGACACTTCCAATGTACGTTTAGCTGTGTTCCATGAAAGACTGGCAGAAAGAGGACCTGTCTGAGCACTTTTAGTAACAACATTTGTGTCAGAGCTGGGACTCAGAAACTCACCAGCAGCACAAGGAGAGCCAGCCAAATGCCCAATAATGAAAAGGAACCTTAGAGCATCAGACCTTTCAATTAAAATCAAAAGCACCTGCCTAAACAACTGCTCATTTATTTTTAACTTCTATTTCAAACTACTTAAAAATGAGAAATAATAAGGAAAAAAATCTACTCCAAAATGTCATGAAGTATTTTGATGTATCTAACATTGCCAATAGGCTTTTAAAGCTCTAGGCCCAAATACTTCTATACTGTTAAACAATTTTATCCATGGAGATGGCTTTGTGTGCATTTGTCTGGCAAAGCCAATGTGAAGAAGTGAAGGGAAATCAAATGGGAGGAAGAAGGGTGGAATAAGCATGGCATTAACCATGACAATGACAATTTTCCAGCAAATCAGTATTAAAATTAGTATTTTCTGTTTTATTTATTCATAAGCAGGAAAGTAGGGGAAAGTCTTGGAAAAATTTCTAGTGATTCATAATGTCATATGTACACTTCACAGTTTTTGCTTTGCTTTTAATTCTGCAGATGATTTAGAAACTCAGGAACCTTCACAAATTTTCACCCCATTTGTGAAAAATGCGTATTTGCAAAATGCATCTCCTAAGTTTGGACCCAACTGAAGTTAAATAAAATGAGTAGAGGTGGGATTCAGTGCACCAGTGGACACCCAAATACAAATATCCCTACATAGGCTAAGTGTAGGATTCAATTGCCTAAGCACAGGTAAGGCATCTGTCACCACTGAGACACCAGGGCTGGGGAGAGGTGCCCAGCCCCACAGTCAGCTTCAGGAAGATTTGACTTTTCTCAGGCCTTTGATCATGCCAGTCTCTGACCATGCCTTTGGTGCTCACAGCCATATCTAGAGCCTATATGTAGGCAGTTAAGCATGTCTGCATTCCTGTCATAGCCAAGGGAGATCCAAAGCTTTACTCAGTTGCCTACCTGTTGGCATCTAAAGCAGTGTGAGAACCTCTAAGGTATCAGAGACACCTCCCCAGAGCTAGCAGATATGGCACAGGACAGGATGTACGGGAACTGATGCCTTTCCAGAAGGGTAGTCAGAGACCAGGAAGGACATGCCACAGTGGCACTCAAGTGGCACAGAATTCACTGAACTCTTGGTGAGTGGAGTTTGAATTCTAGAGATTCCTTTAACTGGCCATTAGCTATCTGCTTAAGGTCAGCCTGAGGAGAGCTGGAGTGCTCAGTTCAACTGTCTTGGCACCCAATACCATTTGAGAAGCTACAGGCTAGTCCATTTTGTCTCCAGCTGCTGCTCCAGAAGGGCAATACAGTTCTGTAGGTTGTGTTTCAGGTTGGCCAGCCCTGTCTGGACATCTCACACCCCAGGTACATCTTACAAGTATCTCCCCAACTCTACTGGAAATTAAAACACCTAGTTCATATGTGGACATCAACATGTACAAGTCATCTTGAACTGAATTGCAGCCCAAAAGCTTCATAGGTGCTGGAGAAAATCCTGTTATTTTCAGAGTCACACACAGAATTTCTCTTTGAGTCCTGAATCTGTTCATAAATTTAAGTATTTTGTTTGTATCAATAAACATGGAAACACAACAAACTACCAGTGCAGAAGTTGCATGAAGGTTAGCATGCAAATGTTCCCCAAAATCCAAATACTGGTCTGTATCTGTATCAAGCTTTTAGATGTGCTTTCCAAGATTCCCCCTCTTATGTGCTGATTTAAAATGCTCCCACTGTTTTAGAAAAATGTTTTCTACTTATCATCTATGACTGAACCAGAAACCATGAAGCCGTTCATATTAATATATGCAAATTTGTGATTTATGGTCACTTCCCTCATGTCATCTGTTTTCTGTGCCTCAGATATACAATTAATTCCATGTAGTCAGGCCCCTCTGCCAATGTCTACACAGGACACGACTGCACTATCATAACAGCAAAAGAAAAAATTTCCTGATCACCAATATTGCCTTGCACTTTGGGGAAGCCAGCTGGCTCTTCAGGGGGAGAATTTTCATATATGAGCAGCTTGAGCTCAAGACAGGTCCTGGTGCAACCAATGTGGCTGCAGGCAGATTAAAACCAGAGCTGTGACAAACGCAACCTCACATCCAAGCAGTGGACGGTGATGCCAGGATGACATCATACCCTGCAAGCACTGTGGACATCCAGGAGCATCCAGGAGCACTCCTAACTGGGGTGCTGGAAGCAACTAAAAACATTCACGTTGGCAAGAGCAAAGACGGCTCCATATTTGCTTAAAGCTTGCTTTAATTACTTTAGCTTACTTAAGGCTTTGTCTCTTTCTCTCCCTTTTCACCAGTTTTAAACATTCAGACCATAAAACCAGACCCAAACCTAGTGGAGACAAAGATGCCTATGCATACAGTCTTCACTGACACCCAGTCTCATATCAATTCTCTTTCCAGACAGAAGGCTTGGTTAGCCTACCACTTTGTTGTTCTTGAGCATCAATAAACTACTACTATTTTATAATTGTGTTTTTATTTGACAGAATTTTGAAATTTCATGCATTTGTCAAAGTTTAGATGCCTCAGTTGGAGGAACAGCTTATGATGTCTCCTTCTGCCAAATGAATTACGTAAATATTTTTCAATTGTATTAATGCAGTAGGCGTGCAGAGTGTATATAATTCTAACAATCATTTAAAAATACATTCAAACTATTTGCTATAGTGGAAAGGTTTTAACATTGAGTCAAAGGTGATGTTTTGGTTAGAGGTGGTGTTTTCCACTCCAGAGAATGTTTTCACACATAATAGAAAGATATGAGGTTACATTGCTTATAGGGATTTATTAAATCTGCTTGCTTCTTGGACAATATATTCTATATCCATCATCCATTTACATAAATATCCAATGAATTTTAAATTAAATTATATTCGGAGAATCAATTTCTGGCTGTCTCAATAAATCACAACATTCTAGCTGTAATAGCTGGACAGTGGAAAGGAGCTGGGTCTTATGCGACCCTAAGGCTCAGGAATTCTCTTATCAGTCTTGAAGGTTGTTAATGTGGACATTATTCAGAAGAATAAATACATCACTCTGACAAAGGTTAAAGAAAGGTGAAAAATTTTAAGCAGGATGTCACTAAAGGCACACATGAATAAGGACAGATATGGTAAGAGCAGCACATAGCAATTCAGTGATTTACTTTTCATGCCAAGGCCAAATCCTAACTCCAAATCAATATTTTGCAGTGGGTTAGAATATGTAGCAGGAACAGAGATTGAAGTCTGCCCTAATCCAGTAAGGGCAGACACCATGATTAGTGAATATCAGATGAAATGTTGTGCATTAACATGGGGAAACCACACACACCTAAGGGAAAAAAAAGAAACCAAAGCCCACCCAGATTATTCAGTATTAAATCAGATATTGCAGAGAGCAGAGACATGGTAAGTCTCTCTTATCACTAGTACAGGATTTTGAAATATAGGCTCTACCTGATGGAAGAGAAAGGGGTATTGCGGTGCATTAGAGAGATGACAGACTACCAAAATATAAAATAGGCATAAATAAAAACGATTTTTTGAGAGTCGTAATCACTGGGAATGGCTGCTTAAAGTGGCCATTAAGAGTATAAAGGTAGCTGGTGACAAGGCCTCAGGCTGTGTCTGAGTGAGCAGTCGGCTCTGGAGTGGGGTTAAGGATATGCATGGCTGAGAGCCACCATTTCCCGTTTTCATTGATGGCTTTAGCCTTCCTGTGAGCAGCCCAGGATCAAAGTGTCCCCTGGATGCTAGGGAAAACCAGAATTTGGGATCATTTCTCCATGCCCGGGATGGTAATACCCTGAGCCTCAACTTTACTTCATTCACCCAGACCACATGGACTAGACCTCCAATGTGTGGGGACGCATCAAGAGCTTGGGCTCTTCCCCTCTAGAGACTCCCAAGGGGCTGAGGAGCTCTGGTGAAAGCAGCCTGGAGAGACAGCTGAAGAAGTCACAGTAGGGATGTGAGTCAGTCCGATCTTGAGAGTAGAGTCAACATCACTTTGACCAACAAATAGACACACATATAGAATTGGACTGAGCTCCTGAGCATGAGAATAGTGTAATAGGATTCCAGCAAGAAGTATGGGAGGGTGAGTTTGCCAAGTATGACTCCAGAAGAAACTGCTACTGTTCAAAATGGAGATAGGACCTTGACCAAACAGTTATTTGAAAATAGCTGAAGTTGTCTTAAGAACACCTAAAAGGGATATGAAATATCTGGAATCACTGTGCATGAACAGTTTTCATAAATACTTCGATTATGAAACAGTATTTCTAATTTTAAAGGTACAAGTTAAAACCACACTGGAATCCTGAGAGAAGCCTGGTGAGTTTACTTTATCTATATGCACTATATATAAGCTTCTGAAAGCCCCATGATAAAGTGAACCTGCAGAAAAATGGTATTGTGACTCTTGGCTGCATCCTGCAAATGCTGTCTCAGCAGCCTCATTGGAAACAGAAAGACGGGAAAGCACTACTGGAGGAGAACTGAGGCAACTGGGGCCTATAGATTTCAAGTTTTAAACTGAAACACATTTTCTGTGATGACATAATTAGAAATACAGAAACAGATGTGCAAGCTTTTGAAGCCATCGTGAAAACATCCTGATGCACAATGGATCCAGAACAAGAGGGGAGATCTGAAATGCTCACACTCTGTATCAAACTACTTGTTTATCATGACTAAGCAGCAGCACACATACCACAGCCCCGTTCTGCAATCAGCAGCAGCACCCTGCACTGACTTTCTGAGCAGGGTCACGTAAATCACAAGCCAGCCTGCTTCAGCATGGATGTAAAAAGTGATGTTGCCTGGTCAGGAGGGAGTTTACACCAGATTCCTCTTGTCCTAAACACAGCTAGTCTGTGCAGGGGGCAGAGCAGAAGGCTCTGTATAAATTGGTGTGAATTAACTCAGTTCGGCGCTGGCAGAACTGGAGAGCAGCTGAAAACAGGGGGCTGCACTTCGGAAACTTTCGTTCTAAAAGTACCGGTGTAAAGACGCCTCGAATTCACAAAATAGGACATCTGCAGGACACGCGTTTACAAGTTTTTTGCCTATTTAAGTTTCTGTACTGAAACCTGAGACTGAAAAACTTCTCAGCAGATGAGTTAACAGGAGCCTCATAAGAGCTTGGTTTTGGTGGGGTTTTTTTGTGGGGTTTTTTTTTTTGTTTGTTTTTTTTTTGGTGAGAGCTGCCTTGCAGGAGTTCTCGCGAACGGCACGCAGAGACAGAGAGGATGTGAAGGAGTTTCAGGGGCCGACCCCCCGCACGGTGTCCTGCACGGACAGCTCCGGGCGGCACCTGCGAGCCGGGGCAGCCGCGGGCCAGGCCCGGGGCCCCGCGCCCTGAGAGGCCGCGCACACAGAGCTCGCTCCGTGCCCGCACGAGGACGGCGACACCGACGGCCAACACGGGACAGACGTAGGAAGGACAACGCGGACACCGGCTGAGCGGGGACCGAGAACCCGCTCCTTCCCTGCAGACCCACCCCAAGGCAAACAGGTGTCCCTCGGGCACCGCCTCCCGCCGCCTGCCCGGGCAGCGGCCCCGCCACCCCGGGACCGGCCCGCTCGGCCCGGCGGGCGGGGGAGGTGGGAGGGGACGTGGGAAGGACTCTCGGTTGCCACTACAAATCTGGTGACAGACCGCCGGCGGCACATGGCGATCGGCAGGTGGGTGCGGGGCGGCGGCAGGGGGTGCGGGCGGTAGGAGAGAGCGGGGATGTTCGCCTTTCCCCGCGGGCCGTCCCACCGCGGGCTCCGCTG
>VXAU01001826.1:193061-235251 GCA_013399695.1 Formicarius rufipectus
GGGGGGAGCGGGCCCCGGGGCCGGTGCTGCCCTGCCCGCCCACTCTCGGTGTGGGGCGGGGAACCACTGTGTGGTGGCCGCTGTCTTCAGTCGTGCCGGAGTCGCCGGGGAAGTGTTGAGAGGGAGGGAGGGCAGGCGGGGGCAGGAGGAGAGGGTGGCGGTGACCGGGGCCCGCCGCTCGGTGTCCCGCCCGCCGTTCGAAGAGCCGCGCCATGTCGCGGTGTGCCGGGAAGAGCCGACCCGTCCTACCCCGGCATCGAGCCCTGGGCGAGCCGAGCCGCGGCGTCTGTGCTTGCAGGGGCTGTCAGGACTGGAGCCAGGCGTGCCCCGAGAGCTGTCAGGGCAGTCAGAGCCGCTCGGTTTTCTGAACGGGAAGAATTGTCAAGTGTAAGTCAGGCCAGTAACTAAAGCTGTGTTTTTCGTGCTTCATTCTGTGGTGTTTGCGTACCTTGGGTTCTCCGCGGCAGGAAATGCGCGGTTGTTTGCAGTCAGAGACATCGAATGTAAAGTTGTTCCGCTGTCTGCCGTGCCCTGCCGGGTGTGAATGGCCCCTTCTCGGCAGCACACGGGGTGTGCCTACCTTAGGTGGTAAAAGAATGGAGCAAAAGAAGTTAAATGGCGATCTGCTCGGTTCCAAAGAAAGGCGGCTGGGGGCTTTCTTGTCAAAGGCTGTCCTGGTCAAATGGGAAATGACATACGAAAACTTCTTTTCCCAGCACTGCTTTGATTTTAAGTGTTGGTGTTATGCCTGCAGGACTGTACTGCAGCTGGAAGTAATGCGCATCAGTATTTCACTGAGTTTTTTTCTTAACGAAAACTTGTTTAAGAAAGCAATAAGGCAGTACATCTTTAGCGTACTTGTTATCTAAAATTTGCAATTGTTCAGGTACCCATGATTCCCGTGTTTTCGGATACTAAACAGGTACTCTGGACCTGACGAAAGTCAGTCGGTAAATAAATGGTCATCGGATTTAAAAGCCAGAATATAAAAGAGGCACAAGAGTGCACACACACGTCTATATATATATATGTGTGTGTGTGTATATACACACGTGTGCATATATGTAATTGTATAGCTGTGTACCACATTTCTAGTCCAGCACTTGAGACTTCTCATTTACGTGCCAAACAATTAATTACAAAAGTAGTGACTTAAGGGAAAAATACTTATTTCTGTTTATATTTACAGTTATATTTTTTTAATTTATCAGCTGTGAAAATAAATCTTAAATTCCTAAAACCTTAAATTATTGTTTGCATGTAACAAAACCAGAAGAAAGACATCAATTTTGTTGACTTCTAAGTTGTTTTTGTGGCCAGTACTTTTTAGCCCATGAGTTAACTAAAATTTTGAGTGAAACAAAAGGAATGAGTATGTAAATAAGTTTGAAATATGGTTCAATTAAGGAATCCTTTTCCATATGTCTTTGTTTCTAGCTTGAGAAACTTTGGTGAAGGAAGAGACTTCTGTATATCTGTGTTCCCAGACTACTTAATGCTTTCAGTAGTGCTAGTCTGTATTTTTTTATTTTGCTTACTACTTCAGCTCAGGTCTATGGTAAGAACACAGAGGGGGCTTGATCTCTGAAGTGCTGGTCAACTAATTCAAAGTTTCTTTGTGTGTGTGCACAGAACTGAACCTCAGGAGAGAAGAATGCAGAAACTAGTGCTGAATAACTTTAGGGAATTTTAAGATTGGAGCAATTGCTTGTACTGTTTTACTCTGCTGCCACTTTCTAGTAGGCATGTGGATGAATATGTAGTATTTTTCACGTTTCTTCCACCATTATCTGTCACTTCACTCCTTTTTTTTTCCCTGAGGTGTTGTATTTTGCCAAATTTTGGTTATAAGGTACAGTTTTTAAATTTTGTGAGTTGATGTCGTCTCAGTACTTCAGACATTCGTGCACTGTACTGCTTGACATTCATCTGAAATTTTCATGGTCTCACTTTTGTACTCTGTAAGTTTTTTGCAGTCTTTTTGGCCAAACTCTGCGTTTTGATTTATCCGCATTTTCTTCAGAGAAAGACTTCTCCCATGCCAAGATGTTTCCTCCCCCTCCCCCTTCCACCCTGCCTCCTTTCTCCACACATCGACGACGTAGGTGGGAAAATGTCATGCTGGCTTGGTTGCTGGTGGGGGAGCTGGGGTTTTAGGTTTTTCCCTTCAAGGCGCTGATCTTGCGCTTTCGTAGAATCGTGTTGCTTTTGCATGAAGAGATTGATTGTGCAACCCTGGTTTACACAGTGGTCATCCTGAAATCAGCAGACCACTTTTGTCCTCAGTCCAGTATCTGCTTACGCTGAGACATGTAAATAGTTTCAGTCTTGATAATGGTTTTAACATTGAGTGAAAAAAATAATTCTGAGCATGTAGTTTTAAAAAGAAGGAAAAATAAGACACAGTGTTTACACAGTGGCTTAAACAAAACCAAAAAGGGTTGACGTGTCAGGCTCCTCTGACTGACACCATTGCTGTGTGTGACAGTCTTGTGGGAAGGCAGAGTTTAGTGTTCTTTTCTGGTCTGCTGGAAAGGACCGTTACTAATATGCAGGAGAATCTATTTATCTTAACCCAAAGATACAAATATGAGTCATGGCACTTAAAATCCCGTATACAGTATTTGATTATTGCTGCACACTTTACATAGTTATTACTTCAGTAGTCCAGGAAGAATTAATATACATAGATACATAGTCCAAGTCTGAAATTTATGTGAATTTTATGAGCGTTACAGAAACTCAGCTTTGAGGAAAATAGGTTGTCAGAGGAGAAGACATGGGATAGTGCTAATGGTTTTAAAGACAATTTACAAAGCAAACTTACTATGCACAACTCTTTGTAAAATAATCTAATCAGCAGTCTACAAATAGGTTGTCTTTTAGAAGGGGTGAATGTTGTGGATGCTAGCAAGGTGAATAAGCAACCATTTCTTTTGTGATCTATTGACCATAGCACACAAGGGATCTCGACCTCTCATAATACACTATGGTGGTACTTCATCTGGGAGTTGTTGAGTGGGTACTCAGACGTCTTGGTGCCTGAAATTCTTTGGTGCCGTGAGTATGGACTGGACATAACTCTTAGCTAAAAGGAAAGTGAATTATTAAAAGGGATATGTAAACCAGTATGTACTATTTTAGTGTCACTACAGCTTCTTCAACCTTTTTTCCTGTACAGAATAAGATCTATACAACACATGCAATGCTTAAATGCTGAGTATGTGCTTAGAGAGTTATTACAGTGCCTAATGCTGGTATCTGTATTGTAACATTTCATAAGGGGCTAGCTGTGGGCCAGTTAAACAAACAAAGCCTTTTTTTGTTAAATATTTTAACAACAGTTTTTATTTAAGTATCAGATGAAAATTAAAGCTTATTTCCTAGCCAGCTGCAACCATTTAACTGTTTCCCTTCCTTAGTGGTGTCATGTTAGGATGCTAGGGTTCTCTCTATCTTATGCTTATTTTACACAAAACATCTGTTCTACATTGAGTAACATATTTGTGTGTATTTCAGAACTGTAAAAATTGGGAAGTATTAGCATATTTAAGGATAATAGCTGGAATATAATTTTTTTGAGTTCTGTCCAGAGTTGTGTAAATCACTCAGTACTTTTTTGTAGCATGGCTTGATTATCTGTAAATCATAGAGACCTTGATACTCTGCAGCCTAGGCTGGGTCCACAGCATGCGTTTGTAATGGCATAACTTGTCTCACTTCCATAGTCTGGGTATTTGACAAACCCTTGTAACTCCTCACATGAATTAACTGTTTCATCTGGCAAGTACTGTGCATAATGATGCTGGTACTGGTTGCTCTTTCGCAGTGATGTGGTGGGCACAAATGCCCTAGATCAAATATAATCACTTCCTGACACACCATTATTGTTTGTGTCTAGATAGCTAAATGAGAGGTAGTCAAAGAAAGATGTAAAAACATAAGAGTGAATCCCTGTCTCTTTAATATTTGCCTGTTCCTTTTGAGCAAATGCCCCTTATAGGAGAAAGCAAAACCAGCAGCTTTAAACAAACATTATGAACTTTCTAAAGGATGTAAGCCAGTGCTAGCCAAATTTTTAAATTACCTCTTTTGGATTAGAAAGATTGGTTCAAATGCAGGTTTTTATGAAGTTTGCAGCAACTGAAGTAGGTACCTACTGGTATTTCTATGTTACTAAGAAGTCGAGTTCTGTTTTTCCAAGTTACTCTTTCAGATGTGTTAGAATGGCAGGTTGAATGTACTTGATTAAGGTACATTATTGTAGAAATGGTATAGTGAGCTTGAATGAGCACAGAAGGGCAGTGATTTAATTAAAGGTGTGGTTTAATTAATGCTCTGAGTTGTATAAAGCCTCATTTGTCTGAACTGTTGGCCCTGTGTAAACATAATAAATTTATGTGAACTTTGCACTTCTTTCTGCAACTGTATGCTTAGGGATAGAATTATTAAAAGAATTTTGGAATCATAGAATCACAGGATGACTTGTGTTGGAAGGGACCATAAAGATTATCAATTTTTTCTGAATGTTGAACTGCTTTTGCTGTTGGGTGTGGCTCCATATAACTGACTGCCTTCATGTGTTTGGTGGGACAGTGGGATGACAGTCATGTTCTTAACCTCAGGTCTGAATTTGGTATATTGATTCCTGCAAAAGGGTTGCCTTTGGGTATTTATGAACTGTGATTTTTATATATATATATTTTTTTTTTTTAGTTGCAGATTGAAATACCATGGGTGGAAAATATTTTCGATGATGTGTTTTGCCAGCGTATCCCTGCAGTTTCAGTTTTAATAATGGATAAGTGTAAGCACGTAGGACGTCTGCGACTGGCCCAAGATCACTCCATTCTCAATCCTCAGAAATGGCATTGCATGGACTGCAATACTACGGAATCTGTGTGGGCGTGCCTCAGCTGCTCACATGTGGCATGTGGAAGATACATCGAAGAACATGCACTAAAGCACTTTCAGGAGAGCAGTCACCCAGTGGCATTGGAAGTAAATGAGCTGTATGTTTTCTGTTACATCTGCGATGATTATGTTCTCAATGATAATGCAACTGGTGATTTAAAACTGCTGCGGAGTACGTTAAGTGCAATCAAGAGTCAGAACTATGAGTGCACTACTCGAAGTGGGAGGACTTTGCGTTCTATGGGTACAAGTGATGATTCCTACCTTTCACATGGTGGTGCCCAAGCCACGCTACGGAATGCAGATCGAATGTTCACAGCTCTCTGGCACCGACGGCGTGCGTTCCTGGGCAAAATATTCAGATCGTGGCTTGAGCTGACACCTACTGGAAAAAGGATTTTGGAAGAAGAAAGACGTCGGGAAGAAGCAGAGATAAAAAAGGACAAAGCTAGGAGGAGAAGACAAGAACGAAAGCGTGAGTTGAAAGCAGAGATGGAAAAGATGCCTCCAAGAAAGAGTAGTCGTTTACAAAATCAGTTTAGAATGTCCTCAAAAACAGAACACTTCCCTCAAAAAACATTGCAGAACATGGAATCTGTGGCAGAGTTGAAAGAGACATATACCTCAGATGAATTGAGATTAAAAAAAATAAGTGACTCTCCAATTAAACGAAGGCCCACAGTGACTCCTGGGGTAACAGGACTGAGAAACCTGGGAAATACATGCTATATGAATTCTGTCCTGCAGGTATTAAGTCACTTACTTATTTTTCGAGAATGCTTTTTAAAACTTGATCTCAACCAAACTCAGGAACTGCTGGCAACAGCAACCAATATTAAAACAAGATCTTCATCTAAACACCCATCAATAGCTGCCTCAACATTACAGGTGAATGAGAACCAAGAGAAAGTAAAGGGGTCGTGTTCCATGAGGCGGCCTAGTTTATCCTCTGGATTAAGTGGAGGAGCGTCAAAAAGTATGGAACTTATTCAGCCCAGGGAGCCCAGTTCAAAGCATATTTCTCTCTGTCATGAGTTGCATACTCTGTTCCAGGTTATGTGGTCTGGCAAATGGGCACTGGTGTCTCCTTTTGCCATGCTTCATTCTGTGTGGAGACTAATTCCAGCCTTCAGAGGATATGCCCAACAAGATGCTCAGGAATTTCTCTGTGAACTTTTGGATAAAGTACAGCAGGAACTGGAAACTACAGGGACCAAATACCCAGCTCTTATCCCTGCTTCTCAGAGGAAACTTATAAAGCAGGTTTTGAATGTGGTTAACAACATTTTTCATGGACAGCTATTGAGTCAGGTATGTTTTATGATTTTTCTTTTTTTAAAGTGTGTAATAATTTGTAGTTCTGAATTTATGCAGTCAGTCAGTGATGGCCATACTTCAAACGTTCATACATTTATAAGTACTGAGGAGGGATAGGGAGATACAATACACAGTTTCAGCAGAAATGTCATATCAATAGAAGTCTCACCTGGTAAACATAAAAGTGTAAAATTTGGTATTTTAAAACACACCTTTCCAACTACTGAGAATTATTTTTCTTTGCTATTAAGCACCAACTAATTTGAAGAATTAAAGAATTTACAGTATTAAGTATCTAGTTTATCCTTACAGTGATACTAGATAAAAGGTGTTAAAGAAGGTGTTAATCTCAACTAAGTGGAAACTGATTAGGTAATGGATGTCAAACACGATATTATTTCAGTAAATAGCTTGAATTTGAAATTCATTACCACTGAGTAATTGCATGTCATGATTTTATGTACTGAAATACTCTTTCGTCTGTTACAATACAAAGATACAGAAGACTCTGTCAACACAGGAACCAAATTTGTGGGGTGGAGGCAGTAGTGGTTTTCCTTTTTTCTGCATGACTACTTTTTTCTTTTTTTTTTTTTTTTCTCCTTCAGCTCCCTGTTAAGTATCTCAAAGTGTTCACTTTCTATTATGCATATCCCAACTGTGTGTGTACAAATGTCTGAAAACTGACTGAACAAACAAGTGCTCGTTTCTGTTGCATTAATCTAAAAACTAACCACATTGCAGCAGGAACAGAAGTTGGGAAAATCTTATCTCCGTGGAATTGATCTTTAGTATGCATGCATATGTTACCAAAGAACTGCGGAAGCATTTGGTGAATATAAATGTGTAAAGAAGAGGTTTAACACAAAAATATGTCTCTTTCCAGTATTCTGACTATTTGATTGATGGTTAAATGTTTTAGTACAGGAAAATAGAAATCCAGGTGATTTTTGACTAAGATAGGATTGGTTACTGCTACAATACCTGTAAACTTCATAATAAGGTACACAGTACTGGTTGCAGCACATGTTAACTTTTAGTCATCTTAGGTTTTGTAAAACTACTAGAAACTAGGATCTAGAAATTAGACCTACTAATAAAACCATATCATCCTCTACCTTCTGTCTGGCCCAGTGTAAGAGCATTTCAGTTGACATACTTCCTTTCCTCAGTGTAGTTAACATATCTTGTATCAGTGTTGTGCTGCTGTAAAGGTCTAGTGTATTATGTCATTAAAGATTTTTTGTTTGAAAATTTCATCTCTCCAAAATAGGAACTTCGTTAGTAAAATGAAGTAATTGTTTAAGAATACTGACAAGGTTTGGTTGCATTCCAGGCTTTACAGGATTCATTATTTTGGTAAGAATTTTCAAGGCTCTAAAGACACAGGCATTGTTTGGGTAGTACCACTTTCATATATTTTTTAGCTTTGTTTTGTGAAGAGGATTGTGGCTCTCACCTTCCTGAGACCAGGAAGGGGAATAGTGAGATTTCACTACTGAGTCAATTAAAACAGACTCCATGCTATTGAGTAAAACTGAAGGGGAATTAAAAGGGAACGAAATAGTTTTGAGCTATCTTGTGACTTCTGTGACTAGAACACACAAGTCTTACTGCATGTGGTCGATGTCCAAGTACAAAATACAGTGTTGCTGAACTTGAATCCCTGAAGTGAGAGGAATAAGAAAAATGGTACTGAGGCTGTTGTATGTTGTAATTTCTTCCTGACTCATTACTAGATTCCCGCAGGCTGTCCAAATGTTCCCTTTGTCTTCTGACACTTCTTTATTTCAGTTTAGTCTTCACTAACACTTTTGAACATGGTAGGTATTATAAGGATAATGTAACCTCTAAAGATTTACATTTTTACCTGGTAAAATACATTCTGCTCGTCTTAATGATTTAGTCCCTGGTGTTTGCACATGCAAGCTTTAAAAACTCTGTTAGGCAATTATTTTCCTTTTCTCAGTAAGATTCCTAAATCGTGATTTCACTAGGCACTTGTCAGAAGTGCTTTAACAAAATTAAGAAAAAAGGCAAGAAAACATCCACGCAGGACTGGAAAAAAAATACTTGTTATCACAAGTTAGATGTTATCACATCTTTGTCAATGTTAGCTCTTAAAAGCAAGGAGTGCACTAATAGTCCTTGTAGACTTTACTTACAAGCTGTGACAGTGTTACAGCTTCTCTCTAGAGGATAGTTGAAACTGGTGCATTTATTAAAAACAGGATGGATTTTAGAGTATTTAATAAGTTACACCTTACTTCAGTGAAAATGGGGAATTGAGAAGCATGTTTCTATGTGCAGTTGCCTTCTGTTTTAAAATTGCTAAAAGGTTACTGTCCTTTCCTTTTGTATAGAAAATAGCAGTTCAAGACACTTGATTCTGTGAGGTACTCAAGTGCAGTGAAGTAAATGTTCTGACCTTCAAACCTCAGGAATACTATGAACTATACTTGATATAGTACACAGAGGATCACTTACAATGCAGATAAATAAACTGTATGTTTACCTAGGTTTTGCTTTACTTTCACCAGTGCAATAAAACATTTTCCCCCTTCTTCTAGCTATGATAATTTAACTTGAAGGGAAATCAGAATTCTGAGTTTGCCATCAGTCTGTTGCGATTGAAATGACTGCCTGGTTCAGCACTAACTGAATTTAGGAGATAAGAGAGGAGAGAACAGAGTGTGTGAGAATCTTAGGCAGGTTACGTTTTGATTAAAAAAAAAAAGTGGTGTGAAAACAATTGCACATTTTATGGTGCAGCTGTATTTGTTTTGCTATATTGTCAGCAGATTTAAAGCAAGTTTTCTTCATCTGCTGCTTGAAATATTTTCCTGTTTTATAGAATACTAGACTAGGTAATGGGTCACTCCAGCAACAACATGAGCAGTTTGCCTCTGGGGTGTTTTTTGGTTTTTGGGTTATTTTGTTTGTTTGGTTTGGTTGGGTTTTTTAATTTTTTAAGAATTTCTTTATATTTGTGCTAATACCCTTTTTAAGATTTCAGCTTTTTGCTCTGCTGTATAGACTGTGAGACTTCAATGCACGGTACATCTAAGGGGAGTAAAGATCGGATATATAGGAGCAAAACCCTTCCCTTCCATCTTTTCATGTGCTAGTCTTCCTGCAGTGATTGTCTGGAGAAAGTTGTGCTATTGCAAAGGAGTTTGACCTTGTAAACCTGTGCTTTCAGAGGCAAATATACTGGAGCAGTGGCTGACACCTCTGAAACCCATTGGGACAGTAAGCAGATGCCATTATGTCTACTAAAATACTAGTTGTTTTCAGTCTCTCAGTGCTTGTACTCTTTTGGAAAGTACTGACTGTCTCTTCGGTGGGAAAGAAGAAACTAGTGCACTAAGAAGTTATGTGGCAGTGGTGAACTGATGCACACTGGTTCACAGATCTTTGAGTACACTTCAAGAGCTCAAGTGTATTAGCTGCTGTCTGTCAAGAGTTCTTTTGGCTTGTATTGTTTTTCAGTGGTACCAACTAAATAGCAGTAGCAGAGTATGCAACAATTTTTGAAGTATACTTCAAACTTTGTCCATGTTAAGCAAGGAAGTGGACCAGGTGTATTTCTAAAAATCCAGATGTTGAAATAGAAGGCTTTAGCTTTCAAACTAAACATATCTTTTCAACACTGCTTTGGGAAAACTGTGTTCCACATGTACTCAGAAGTCTTATGAGCAGAAACTGTGTAGTTATACCAGTATTAAATTTTTGTCACAGGGAAATTGGCACAAAGTATTTGTGAAGCTGATCTAGACGATCTAGCTGAGCTAGGAAGTTAGCTTAGCAGATCTAGGAAATTTGTAGATATTCATGGTAGAAAATCTGGTGTGTAAATACAGCTTTCACTTCTTGAACTTAAGTTTTTTTAAATAAATTGGTTTAGCCTTGGGATAACATTAAGTACACAGGATTTGCTTGCTTGAAAGTCAGAAGGCACTATTTTAATTTTAATAGACCATCAGGACATGGAAAATGGTGAAAGAACAGAAATCATTCTGATACAACTACTTTGGAAGCACTCTTGACATTGGAGTGTAGCACGTATGTGTCTCAAATTAATTGCCCAATATAACTGTCCTGCAGTAGTAAAAAACTTTCTGGAACTAAGTGGTAGTTACTGAAAAAAAAAGGATACTGGATGTTTCATATATTGTGCTTCTTGGCCACTATGTTGATAAACTTCTGTGTTGTTAAAACCTTAAAATTTCTTTCTAAAGTACAAAATAAACCTCTCATCATGGGAATTACAAGGAAAAAATTATTTTTCTGTTTGCCAGGAAGGAAGATTTTGAATATTATAACTTACACTTAATGCCAAAATAATAATACAGCTTCTTGATTTTTTAATTCTCAATTTTTTGTGTTAAGAGATATGAAGGTATATTTGAATCTAGTAAAATCAAAATAACTGTCAAAACGGTAGCTGGAGTTCAAATTACTGTTTTATAAAAACTTTTTTTGCTACCAAACATTGTTTGAATTCCCTCAGTTGCTCAGATTTCATTCTTCTTTTTAGGATTACTTTCTGAAATTAAGTTCACATTCACTTGTGCATGTGCACATAAACACATATGTGTGCACACAGAATTGTTGAGGTTGGAAGGGGGCTCTGGAAAACTTCCTGTCCCACTCTGTTTAGAACAAGGTGAACTAGAACAGGTTGCTCAGGGCTGTGTGCAGTTAGGTTTTCTTTCCATAGCCTCAAGGCTGGAGACACCACAACCTCTTGTGGCAGCCTGTGCCAGTGCTAGACCATCCTCACAGTAAAAACACTTTCCTCTTCCGTCTAAACGGAACCTCCTGTGCTTCATTCAGTTTGTACCCATTTCCTCTGGTCCTCTTGCTGACCACCAGTGAGAAAAGCCCGGCTCAGGATTCTTTACTCCCACCGCAAAGTGTCTCTGTCTTTATGTATGCATATATGTATATATGCATACATGCACGGGGATCAAATACAACTTGAGCTCCCCTCTCCAGACTGAACACTGCCAGCTCTCTCAGCCTCTCCTCCTGTGTCAGCTGCTCCACGTGCTTTCATGATCTTCCTGGCCCTTGGGTGGACTCAGCTCCCTCTTTTCTAAGCACTGGACTCAGCACTTGAGCTGTGCCTCACAGTGCAGAGGAGAGGGAAGGGATCACCTTCCTAGTCCTGCTGGCAAGGCTCTGCCTGATGCAGCTCCAGAGCCTGTTGGCCTGCTTTGCCCCAGCTGGCTCATGGACAGCTTGTTCCCCAGCTCCTTCTCTGGGGAGCTGCTTCTCACCCAGCTTGGACTGGTGCCTGGGGTGATTCCTGCCATTCCATGCAGGACATGGCATTTCCCTTTGTAGGGCTGCATGAGGTTCGTGTTGTCCCATTTCCCGGGCCTGTCCAGTTTCCCCTGTGTGGCAGTGCCCCCAGCTGGCCTACCAACCACTCCTCCCTGCTTTGTCACCTGCAGACTTGCTGAGTTCAAAATAATTGGCTCCAGTATTTATTACAGCAATGCCTACTTAAGAGCTAGCTTTTGATATCTCTAGGCATGCTTAAAAAATCCCAAGCTGTCTGATTATTCCCTGGTTATATTTAAGATGGAATCTAAGCAAAATGCTTCCCCCTGCCCCTGCTCTGCATGGCAGAGTAACAATATGCAGTGCTCAGAGAAATGAATATGGTAAGACACAGTGAGTGAAGTAGGTTCTAATCAATGTAGTATGTAAAATATGTTTAGAGTCTGTTTCAGGACAGATTGGCTGAAAAAATGAGAAATGTATAATCTTTGGGTTGTTTGAAAGCCTTCAGTTCTGGGTAGCAGAGTTATAGTTTGGGGGAGAATGCTGAGGGTGACCCATGTAGTTCTGACTGTTAAGTCCACCACTGAACAGGCTGTTAAAAAGAGGAGAACTTCAGGTAGGTAATGGGAGGATTTGCATTTGAACCAATTGATGACCTGTATGCTGATTTTTGTATTTTGGTGTTAGTCTTTGTGTTTTTATCTTTAGCCTGAGACACAGAATGATTGTCATGTTGCTTTCCTACTAGATGGTGATATTTTAAAATAATGTATAAGAAACCATTGAATCACAGACCACATTTTGCTGTGTTTGTTTTTTTGCTAAATAAAGATGATTGTGATGATGCTGTGTGCTCATCACTGTGAAGTGTAGGGTTTTTTTAATATAGATTTCGTATAAATTTCATATTATAGCAGTATTCTAGAGATCCCCTTCAGTTTCAATTACTTCGGTGTGGAAAAATTGAATTGCTAATTGCTGTATATATTTGTCATCTAGTGAAAACTTCAGTAGTGAAAGCACAAAAAATGGGACTGTCTCTTTTACTGTTCTTAAAAATTAAAAAAAGAAAATAAATTGTTAGGGCAGAGGTGGTAAGAGTTTTCTTCATGCAAATGCAGGGAATAGGCAAAACAGTTGATGATGGAGTTGGCTTCTTCGTCAGCAATATGTTAACTATTTTCTTTGGCTGCATTTACACTGAATGCTATCGAGGGCAGTGGCTGTCCATCAAGTTATTGTGGTCACATTGATGCTTGTCTGAGTGGTCTCCATGCTTAACTTGAATCAAGCAATTTGATCTACCTCTTTTTCAGTCTGGCCTCTGGCCCACGATTGAATACTAAGCTTTAACCAAACAATTGTATTTAGTAACCGTGTTTCAAGGCGTGAGAGAGGGTGGTCAGGGCAGAACATAAGGTAGAGATTCAAACTAGCCAAAACCAATGATTTACTTTCTTTGCTCTAATGTGAAGGTCTCATGTAGCTTTGTTATATATTACAGCAGTAAAGCTTCCTAAAATAGCAATTATGGATTCTTATGGCAAAGTGGAATCAAAGTCTGAATTTATAAAATACAGTCATGAAGATACACATCACTAACCAGATTGCTAAAGCAGCCTCACTTCCCTATTACTGTTGTGCATACATGTATTATAAAAAGTTACTTTGAACAGATGCATACAGTTTCTGTCCTTTCAGTTCATGTTTGGGGTTATTTTGTATTTTTTTTTTTTTTTTTCTGTTTTCATAAAAACCTCACATCTCATTCAAATTTTTGAACAGTTTTTACAATTTCAGTACCTTTCATGAAGAAAGAAAATCTGGGTTGCACTGGGTGGATGGTAGTGGAGTGTGACATAAAGGACAGAAAGAAGAGTGATGATGAGTGTTGTGAAGCCAGTGCCAGTAGACTGGACAGGCCAGTACAGATGGATTCCACAGAAGGGTAGGGATCCTCCTACTTTTTGGGTAATCCAGTTTGTAAGCTCAGGCTCACTTAAGAAAAATACTACAAGCTTTGTCCTGCCCCCAGTTTCCCTCTCCTTTCCCATCGAGTGGGAGTGTGCACAGGAGCAGGCAGCACACAGCAGCTGATGTGGTTGGGTGCCTGCCTACCCAAATGTGTCAGGTTTCTTGGCTCTTGGCAAGTACATAAATCCCAGAGTTTAACTCTGCTGCAGTGTCACAGTGAGGAGTGTCTTGGATTTGAGGAAAAACGTGCAGTAGTATATCAGTACAGGATTTTCTCCCCACAAATGGACTTTGCTCAGTTGTACGATGAGAAGCAGCTCTTAGGCATGAGTTCATCTGTTTTGGTTTGAGAGGCAAAAAAGTGGAAGCTGGGTCTATTAATCATTTCTTTTTCTCTGGGATAGTACTTAACTAGTTGGGAAAGAGACTTTTAAAATAACCTAGATTATTAACATAATACCTTAAGTTTAAAACCTCAGAACTTGCTAAAATGATCTGTGTTGAGGTCACATGTGTTCTTCATCCTGAGCCCATTAATCTTAAGTGTGCCTTCATGCGCAACAAATTCTTAAGTAACTCATCAATTAAACAAACTTTTGGCCCAACAAAATGACTCATTTGTAGAGGAGAAATCTATTAGTCATTCTTTGTTTATGCTGGAGTTAGCTTGAACTGTGGCCAAACATATCATTTTGTCTCCAAGTCTAGATTCCAGCTCTGAATTACTAATAATTTGTGGCTTTGAAATGTTGCCAGATGTTAGCACTTACAAAAGAAGCTCCTGTCAGTAAATTGAAACAGAAGGTTCTCTTCTTTTCTGCTATGTAAGTTTGAAGTTTTGTTTTCTAAGAACAAGGCAGTGGCATTTTCATCTTAGAACTTAAAGCAGTGAAAACCTTTCCTAGCTCCACTGCTGAACATCTATGCTGCAACACAAATACACATGAGCATTAGGTGGCTAATGCACAAATCATGTATAAGCTGTTGTAGCTAATGAATGCATTAAATAATGACTCATGAGAACACTTAGGAGGAAGGTACCAGGAGGTGACAGATCACTCCTTACATAAATGATCATGAAGTAACAAAGCAGGATGAATGACTGCCTAACTGCAAACCTTCAGAGGAAAATAAAGGAGCTCTTGAACAAAGCTGAGTGTATTTTCACACTGGCATAGGCTTACTAACCCAGTTGAAGGCAACTACACGGAACTTACACAGAACAGCAGCAGCATAAGGTGGTTCCTGTGAAATAACAACCTTTGGATGCCACATGGATTCTCATTCCTTTATTACTATGTCTTGTGTTAGTAGTTCCAAACAACTGGTGGCATTTTCCTAAATAGGAAGCATGCAACACCCAATGTGTTGTTTTTCCAGCTTAGAAGAGCTACTGCTTTTAACTTACTTTCCTAAATATTGAATGTTACCATAAATTAATTGTCCCCTGCTGTATTATCTGCATTTTCCAGGTTGACTCACTTCACTTCTTGACCTTTCATTTATGTTGTCTTACTGCTTGTCCTTTCCCTAGTGTGACGATGGATCCACTTACTGAAAGAAGAAATAAATTATTTTTACCTGTTAAATTTTAATTTGAAGAAGTGTGCTTCCTAATCCAGGCTTCCCTGGAAGACTTACAAAGTAAGAAGGATATGACTTTAAAACCCCCAGCTGTTCCTTGTGTGTGTGTGTGTGGTTTTTTAATTTATTTTTAAATTAACCTAAACTCGTAATTTCTCATGTAAATTTTCCTTTGGAGAAAAGACTCCTGAGACTTCACCAGCTGCTTTCTTTTGGACAGTCCCAGACAGAACATTTTGACACTGTTTTTGTTTCTCAGTAAAACATAAGAATACTTACTTGTTTGTGATAACAGTATTGAACATGCTGCTTCAGAGAAAAGAAATTAGGTGTATCATTTCTTTTATTAAATGTTATGTCTTGTCTTTGGTTACATTGGTTATCTCTAGAGAAAAAACTCTTTTTAGACCTTTGTTGTGGTGCACTTCAAGCAGTGTAAATGTTCGAGTGTAAGCAACTGCTGAACCATCTTTTTACAGGTAACATGTCTTGCCTGTGACAATAAATCAAATACCATAGAACCTTTTTGGGACCTGTCGCTGGAGTTTCCGGAGAGGTATCACTGCAACGGCAAAGAGATGTCATCTCAGTATTCGTGTCTGCTGACAGAAATGCTGGCCAAGTTTACACAAACTGAAGCTTTGGAAGGAAAGATATATGCATGTGATCAGTGCAACAGTGAGTAAAGGCAGTATGTACTTATACATACATTCTGTGTGAAATAACACTGACAATCAAAGTATAGAGGGAAACTACTAAAAGTCTTAAAAGTATGTTGTAAACAGATCTTCGTGTGTCCTAGTGTTGTGGTCACCTGACACCTGTTACCACCTAGAAGATTAAATTGTTCAAAACATGTTTTGCAGTATGATGCTTCTCTTAGATCAGTCTTATCACACAATCATGGGGTTTCTAACACTCCCAGCTGAAGATGCCATGAGCTTTATAAATTAAGGTGACTAATGTAAGTGACCACAAGCATTTTTTACTTGCATCCTAAAATAATCCTTGCAAAATGGTTCTCAAGAGTGTATCCTTTTTAAGGAGGCACATACCATAGATACTTAGGTTCATGCAAATTTTGTGGATAAATCTTAAAGTGAAATAGGAGGCTGTTACCAAGATTTGTATTGTGTGTGTTTGACCTCAGCAAAACGAAGGAAGTTTTCTTCTAAACCAGTTATACTCACAGAAGCTCAGAAGCAGCTTATGGTGTGTCGACTACCTCAGGTTCTCAGATTACACCTTAAACGGTTTAGGTAAGTAGTACCACAACAGAAAGTGTTGCAAACTGACAGATTCACTCCTGCTCTTCAGTTGCTTGGGATCAGTGTTTTTGAGCATCAGTTTCATTTCCCTTTACTAGTATGATGAGAAATAGTTACTAGAAACTTCTTGTTCTACTAACCTTGCTGTGAACTCTGTTGGTAAACCTTAATCTTGTGATATCTTCAGGTAGAGTACATGTTCACAGTCACAAATGTACAAACCTGGATTGTATTCAGTGGAAGTCCCAGATTACCTTTATGTAACTAAGTACACGAATGCATTAGCCTCAGAGTAAGAAGCAGACACTACATCTCTGAGCTCTTAGCCCACACATGAGTACAATCTGTTCCTAATACAAAGGAAACTGCTGGGAGGGAGATAGAATAAAACAGAAATACCAGTGAGGTAAAATAGGTGGGAAGTACTTCCTGTTCATCATTACACAGATCTTAAGATAGATGTTTCAGAAGATGGGAATAGCAAGTACCATAGACATGTTTAAAAAGGCCTTGAAATAAAGAAGTGAAAGGGAAAGTCTAGGAAAAAACCCTAGCATTTATTTTGTGCAAAAAAAATACAGTGAAAAAATTATTTTAAAATGTAATTCAAAATGCTGTGTTCTTTCTTTGGAAAAAACCGTAAGTTTTCTTTCCAGGTGGTCAGGACGCAATCATCGTGAGAAGATTGGCGTACATGTTAGTTTTGACCAAATTCTAAACATGGAGCCTTATTGCTGCAGAGAATCCCTCAAGTCTCTCCTGCCTGACTGCTTCATCTACGACTTGTCTGCTGTGGTAATGCATCACGGGAAAGGATTTGGCTCAGGGCACTACACTGCCTACTGCTACAATTCGGAAGGAGGTAGGAACCAGCTCTGAAATAAGGGGTGTTTGTGATTCTAAACTGGCAAGATCACTGTCTTTTCTCAAAAGCAAAAGGGAATCACTTGTAGCTGAACTACCTAGAATGAGAATTGCAGTTCTGTAGACCAACAGTTTTTGTATTGTCTTGTTAAATGTGTTCTGGCTATAAACTCTCTTGTAAATCTGAGGAAGTTAAGCTGGTCTTTTAAAACATAGAAGCAGATAAACTAGATCAACTGAAAACAGTTTCCTGTTTGTATACAACTCATTAAACGCGACTGAATTCTAATTAATTATTAATATAATTCAGTTACTTCAAGTCAGTAAATCAGTGTCCTAATTACTTTTTTTGTGTGTATTTCCTTACTCTGTAGGATTTTGGGTACACTGCAATGATTCTAAACTCAACATGTGCACTATGGAAGAAGTATGCAAGGCTCAAGCCTACATTTTGTTTTACAGCCAACGACTTACTCAGGCAAATGGACATAGTAAAGTACCATGTCCCAGCACATCTCAAAGTCAGCAGCACACAGAATTAGCTGGCTGTTCCATGGACAACAGCAGCAGTTAATCCAAAGCCAGCTAACTGTGTGTATGGTAAAAGTTTGAATTGTCTTAACTATGTAATTTTAAAAGAAAGTACAGTATTGTACTTTTTCAATGTTTATATACTTTTGTATTAGTTGAAGTACTCTTTACAATGGTTAGTAAAAGGTTTTATTGACAGTAACTTTATAAGTACCTAGAATTTCAATACACCTATTTTTTTAAGGAAAAGATTGCTACATGCATTTAACTTTTACCTCAGGCTATTTTTTTAAGCTGGTTTTGTATTTTGATAATATTTTTTTAACTGGTTTAGAAAACTTAATTTCAATGGACAACCGATATTTCTCTGGTTAATTTCCTGTATATGCTTGTGTACATTTTATAGTATAGTTCTAATGATACCGTGATCCTTACTGTCTTGCAGGAATTGCTACTAGGTCTTAGAATACTGACATTGACCAGCAGGGAATGTTAAACATGTCAGGTAGTAACTGAATTTTTCGTAGACAACTTTCTATGAAATTATTTTGCAAGGTTCAGGGGAGCTACACTAAAGATACATTGATAGAATTACTTAAAATCTGAAATGGATTAAATAGAGCATGAACTTATTTTCATATAAGTATGCAAGAGGAATGTTTAGTAGGAATGTATCTTTACCAAGACTTCCATGTTTTAGCCTTACTAAGTCTGACAACTTAAAACTCACATGCCAAATTCAAAGATCTAACTTTAACAACCAGAGGTTTTTTATTCCAACTAAAAATCTTTCTTAAATACACAAAAAACTCAGTAACCTCTAAACAACACAAGCACACTCACCCCACTGTCAATGCTACAAGGACATTAGCATCCCTTTTCTTGAAGGGACAAGCTTACTGTAAGCTGTAGCAAGTGTTGTGTACCTCAGTCATCTCTTTAGAGCTCATCGATTGTTTGTGTTTATGTTTGCATGAAAACATTTTCAGTCTGACTGGTTTCATTACCCACAACTGCTGTACCTTCTCCTACACCGTCCTACCACTAGCATTAACAAAACTGTGCATTGGGGAGAATTTAACAAGCAGGAATTATCAATCCTCCACAAACAGTAGTTAATGCCAGTTAAATTCTAATTGTGAAGTTATTTTGCGTAAATTCTATGCAAATTGTTACCTCATCTTCTGCAAAGTTTATACCTCAATAAAATGCCTTGATGTGGAAAGAAAAGCCAGACGTGTACTGGAATTACTTGGCACATTATCATTGCATTTTTAAAAATTATTTTTAGATTTTTGTCTAACATGGGTCAAGGCCTTAACTATACAACTGCTTTGGCCATCTGTCATGGATTTAACAGCTGGTTTTATTAATGACTTTTACTACAGTTTTTTCTGAAATGTTTCCGAAAGATGCCTTAGATCTTAAACTTCTTTATCTTGTGCTCATCCTAATTAAGTATGCAAAGCAGTCAGGCCACTTGTTGAAGTGAGATGATCTCTCAAATGTACTTTTTATGGCTGTGCTGTCTTTCAAATGCTTTCCTTCTCTGCTCTCCTTCCTGGTGAGAAAACTAATGCAATTTAACCAATTCTTTCTACTTCCAGTGGCTCAGAAAATAAAAAGGAAGAGGAGTCATGTTAATTGCCTTTCAGGCTCTGATACTTTTTCTTTCCCCAAGAGCATCTCTACCATATACAGACGGGTCAGGAGTCTGTCTTTGGACTTGCAGAGCAACATGGGTGTGAGAGTTCATTAATCTCAATCATCACTCTTAAGTACATACTCAAGTCCCTTAGAATGAATTTCATCATGCCATCTTTACTAGAAGAATTGCCTAGGCTATGCTTACAACTCTTCCCCTGCATTTGTCCTCACTGCAGCAAACATTATTAAGTCTTAAGGCTCCCTCTGACAGACAGTGTTTGCTCTGCAAAAGCAAATCCCATTTTCTTCCCATTGGTGCTCTCTTGAGTAAGAGAAGGAAAAGAGAACATTCTAGTTCTATCCCTAATCTAAGCAGTGGGAAGAACAGAGATGATTACTGCAGTTCAGCACAAGGATGAGGTAATTCAGGTGCTCCTGAACAGCTTCTGCTTCAGTTCTTAATACTTATTAGTTCATGTAACTAGCTCTGCGTCCTTTAACTAGAGCAAGGCATAAGCACAGCGTGAGCCTACATGCTTGTGTTCTGCCATGCTTCATTGACGTATGTATTTAAAACAAAGCTCTATCTGGAGTCAGGGTTGAGGAGAAGTGAAAATAAAGAGCAGAAAAACTAGCCAGTGCAAAAGCCCACATCCCAGACAGGTATTTGATCAAAGGTCACCCATACATTTTAGCAGCAGCTGTTCCTGGGGTCAGGCTTCCACAACACACTGCAGACCAGTAGCACTGTGGGTCCAGCAACTCAGCACCTGTATCAGCAACAGGGGTATAGTTATGTGGAATGTTCTCTTACATCGAGGCCCTCTTTTATCAGGAAGAGCCAGTCTGATAGCCAAATTAGTTGCATTAAAGACTAATCATATGAAGGCGCCTCAGGAGGCTGTAATCCTTGTCTCTTCTACTTTCCACCTTCATTTTCATCAATATTCAGAAAAACAGGTTCAGGCAAAAGGTTCAGCTGCATCTCTATCTTGGCTAAGACCCATATCCAACACAGGTACCTGCTATGTGGTTGCCTAGAATCCCATATGCTGCCCTTGCTTAATTTCCTCCTTGCTTAAGCCATCAGTGTTTGTAGGAACTTGGTAAAGCAGTCACATAGTAATTATTTTTAATGAAGTGTTCAGGGAGCCGGTGCCAGTGCTAGACCATCCTCACAGTAAAAACAGTGTCCTCTTTTGTCTAAATGGAACCTCCTGTGCTTCATTCAGTTTGTACCCATTTCCTCTGGTCCTCTTGCTGACCACCAGTGAGAAAAGCCCGGCTCAGGATTCTTCACTCCCACCACAAAGTGTCTCTGTCTTTATGTATGCATATATGTATATATGCATACATGCACGGGGATCAAATACAACTTGAGCTCCCCTCTCCAGGCTGAACACTGCCAGCTCTCTCAGCCTCTCCTCCTGTGTCAGCTGCTCCACGTGCTTTCATGATCTTCCTGGCCCTTGAGTGGACTCAGCTCCCTCTTTTCTAAGCACTGGACTCAGCACTTGAGCTGTGCCTCACAGTGCAGAGGAGAGGGAAGGGATCACCTTCCTAGTCCTGCTGGCAAGGCTCTGCCTGATGCAGCTCCAGAGCCTGTTGGCCTGCTTTGCCCCAGCTGGCTCATGGACAGCTTGTTCCCCAGCTCCTTCTCTGGGGAGCTGCTTCTCACCCAGCTTGGACTGGTGCCTGGGGTGATTCCTGCCATTCCATGCAGGACATGGCATTTCCCCTTGTAGGGCTGCATGAGGTTTGTGTTGTCCCATTTCCCGGGCCTGTCCAGTTTCCCCTGTGTGGCAGTGCCCCCAGCTGGCCTACCAACCACTCCTCCCTGCTTTGTCACCTGCAGACTTGCTGAGAGATCACAGGGATGAAGCACAGGCCACAGCCAGCCTCTAATCTTAAACTGAAAAATCCTAATTTCCAGTCCCAGGTGGTAATCCACTTATTCATCCTCACAGCACATGCCTTCACTTTTATCTAGTGGTAAATACAGCTTGTATACAGCTCTCTCCAATTCAGAGATTTGGCTTTAAGAAAAAAAAAATTACTAGTTTGAAACCCCGGGGAAGCAGGCATTTCAAAAAGAACTAGGCAAAAGATTTACTCTGTATCTTAACTGCTGACTAGCTTACACAGTGGGTTTTTTTCTTAAAGCACCATAGCTTTGCAAAAGAAGAGAGAAGTCAGCATCAGTATAAACACAAAACAGAACTAATTTCAGAATATTAGTTGAAATTATGAAAGAGTTGGGTACTTGTCATGGCCAAAACACAAGTCAAAAATCCCAGAAACACAGTTGTCTAAATATTTTTTCTCTTTTACCTTAGAAATACTGAAACATTCAAAATTAGAAAAACTGGGAAAAAAATGACTATAATTCTTATGACAACCTGCATCAAAGCATACCGTGCCTTTCTCAAGTTACATGGTCTTTACCTCTAAACACACCTTTGCAAAAACATTATTCCATCAATTACTGAGGAAAATATACTGCCCACCTTCAGCTCTGGACAACAGATTGATGTTCCACAGAATGATGAGTACCAACAAGCTGGAAGTGCATAATCCTGGGAAATTAACTATGAAAAGACTTACTCTGTTCTTCCTTCCTGTAAAAAAAATATTTCAAGTAAGTAGGATTTGGTAAAGTTCTTGGCTCCAAACAACACCTGGGAAAAGCAAATGAACAAATTCCACATCATTAAGTTTCCATATTGTCATACTCTGGTTTTGTACATGTTGTTATTTTGACACGCTAAAGTGAACATGACACTATGTTGGGAGACACAACAGATTTCTCACTGTAACAGCAACTTCACCTCCCCCCTCCATGTCCTGTTTCAGTCTCTTTGAAAAGTTACTTAACGCTCACCCTTAAAACACCATCGCCCTTGCAATCCAGGTGGCTGCACAGCAGCTTCCACATACTTACAGCTAGAATTGGTTCATTATTTCACAAGCTAGAGGCTGAATACAGAGTACATACATGGGGATATTACTTACAAATGCTACTTAGTACCAAATTTATTTCCATTTTTTAATAAAATCTGTAACTAAGAAGACCTTGATCTTTATTGTAAGGTGGCCTTCCTTAGCCAAAATGTGAAGACCAAAACACCAAGGAAATATACCACCAACACTTGAGCAGAACAAGTTTTAAAGGAAACCTGTAACTCTCAGTATGAGCCTTTTCACTAAAAGCAGCAGAATCTTGCTTCTGGGTGGAAAGCCCCTGTAGTTTTAACAGTATTTTTTTTATTTTCCACAAAGTATCCAAGCTACAGCAGCTCTCATTAAAAACGACCCAACTCATCCTTCCATCAGACTACAATTTCATGGCTGGATGTGTTTGTACCCACTAGTCCTCTCTTACCCACATGTAAGGGGAAGAGCATGTTGTTCAAGTCAAATTATTCTCCTGGTTTGGAAAATGTTAGGCCATACGGTCATCAAAAGAACCGGTCACATGAGGTCAAGCTGTACATGCTCTGATGATTTCTCACAAGGTCTGTGTGAAAGAAAAACCCTGGAAAATAGGTTCTGAACTCTGGCATCTAATAAGCATCACCATTTCTGGTGCTGCACATACAAGAAACATGATGATCCCGGTCTTCTGGATTTTTGAAAAGGCACTTCAATATCTGGCTCAAAAGACTTTTGATAAACTTTTGATTTTGTCAAGTGACAAGACCATAGTTCAGTTATCAGACAGCATGGCCAGGACTTTATAAAGTAATCCTTACAGCAACAGGAAAAGGCAGCCTGAAGAGTGAAAGCAGTAGGAAATTGATTTCTTTAAGGAGACCGAAACAGAACTTGCCTTCTATAGTGCCAGGGATGTATGCAGGAGGGCCAGCAGTGCAGGCAGCTTGTATGCTGGTATGCCAGATTAAATTTAAGGGCAACAAATAGTCATCATACTATGAAGGTATTTTTCTGAGGCATTTCATCTACAACTTGTTACACATGATTATCACCTTCCACATGTTAATCAACAAAACAGCCAGAAATGTAAAGGAAGATGCCATAGTCCAAACTGGTTCTAGTCTGGCTGTTCCTATTATGTTCAGGTAAAAGAAACGAGAACACATCCATTAATCAGTAGAACTAAGTATTCTTGAAGTAACCATCAGGGAAGTTAAAAAAGCCTGAAGCTGCAGGAACAGTATCAAGTGCCACTGAGCTACTACTAACAGACCCTAGAGAGGAGTCTGCAAATAGCAGATAAGTAGAGCTGAAGCTGATTTGTCTTGTTTCCAGCAGAATTTGTAATCACCATGCCCCTTACAAAAATAGGTTAGCTGGAAGCCATCCATTCAACAAGAACCTGCTTCTATCACATTAAGAAGTGCATGAGTTGCATGGTCTCTGTAACATAAATAGCAGCTAATGCACACGGCAACCCTACTCACAAATTTTTTTGAGTGCCAGGTTTTACTTTGCCATGTAGAAGCATGTACACTAACTACTGTTTATTTGGGACTGAGACACACATGGCCACACAGTTGCAAAAATTACTTAAAATTAATTGCTTAGATGCCAAGATTCCCAAACAGCAACAACAGAAATACACATTTCAGTATCCCATTTCATCCATAGTACTGATTTTAAACAACACTTACAATCAGGCAACAAAACCCACCAGTGTCTATTATTTTTAAATGGTAGGCTGTACATAACACTTCTCCCCTCTAAACTGCAGCTCACATACTCAGGTTTCAAAGGACAAAAATGCAACTTTTATCCAAAGACAGAGGATGAAAGAACTGGTATTTCTAAATAAGTAAGAACTCTTCTATAAAGAAGAGACACAAACTGTGACTTTAAAGATGAAGGTGAAGTCTCTCTCCCACACAGTTACATTTAAGGCACTGTTACAGACGTGTTAACAAAGCTGTCATTTCTATCACCAGTAACTATTTAAAATTTTAATATGCAAGTCATGAGGTAAGGATGCAGCACTGGAAGACATTGCACCTAGGCCTGGAGAGGCACGAGATTTAATTTGCCTTTATAAATGAGATTCAACAGTCACATTCACTGCACTCCAGATTAGCTGGCCTGTAAAATAACTTCTAACCTCCAAAAATTCCTGGTTTTGTTGTCCCTATCAGTTGTCCAGTCAAACATGAACTTTAAAGAGACTGGAAAGCACATGAAACACCATGCCAGAGGGCATGCCAATGATAATGCACTAAAATTCACAGTTGACTTCAGCCCAAAGTTGCATGTTGCCAGTAACAGCAGCAGAGACCACCAGACGCATCTTACACGTTCCAAACTGAAGACTGGCACACTGAAAAACACATCACACTCCTCTAGTGCCACGTTTTGCTCTGTGAAGTGTTGATGACTTCTTGCCCTGACAAGACCATTTAAACAAACACTAAGAGGCCAAGTTTCATATGAAGGCTAAGACAGGTCCAGTTTCAACACAAGAAATGGCAAATCAAGTTTGTAAAATATTTAATAGAGCAGTTTCCCAGCGGACTCCTGACCAGAATTGTAACCAGACTTCTAAAAAGTATATGTATTTTTAGCTTTGAAAATTTGTCTTTATTTTTTTTTACAAAATGGATTCCAGGAAGTTTAAAAGGCAATATCATAGAGGACTGGGGCGCAGAAATCAGGTGTAGTCATTCAAAGCATTCAAGTAGGAATATGGTCATATAAATATTTGAAAAGCATCTTTTATCATAAATGTTCAGAACAAAATGTATAACTCATTCCAAACTAAAAATTGAGCTTTATAGCATGTATTTCCCTGAACAGAAAAAATAAGTAACTTTTGAAATATTTCTAAAGGCCTGAAAGCTTTTTCTCATGGTTAGTTACAATTAGAAGACTTGCCTTAGATTAAATTCCTTTCTTTCCAAATATGGAAAGTATTAACATCAGTCCACTGTTAAAACAGACAATATGTTGCAAATTAATTCTGGTATAGTATGTTCCAACAAAGCCTAGAGTATAAAGGTGCTGAGGTGGCTCTGAGTTTAGTAGTCATCTCCTCTGCTGACCACCTCCTTGCAGGTGGGGCGCAGCAGTATTGTGTGCTCGAACTGCGCCGTGTAGGAGCCTTTGATGTCGCACAGCGGAGGGTACGGATCCACTATGCCCAGGTCACACAGGTTCTTCAGCGCCATCAGGTATTTACTCTCTCCCAGGCGATCCAGCCACCGGCGGCAGAAGGCAAGAGTACCAAAGTTTTCATTGATAACATTTAGCAAGTGTTTTGCTCTTGGAAGCCTTTAAGAAAAACAACCAAACCAAGAACATGTTTGAGAAGAAAGAGGCATCACCAACAAGCATTCACTACAGAAAATAAAACACACCAATTATGAATAGGATTAGGCTGCAAAGTCTTTTCAGGCTGCCCGGTTTTGGGATGTCTTTCTGTATCAATCAAATGTTTTCTTCACAAAAGTGCATTTTTCTCTTATAAACAGATATCCTTCAAAACAGATTGTGAATGTTCCTGCATCTAACTATGCAAACAAAACTAAACATAAGGATGGAAGTTGCTATCTTAAATAATAAAAGGACATTTCATTTTATAAAGAAAAACAGAACCTGTTAGAGTACACATTTTGCAGGTTTTCAGACTAAGGAGTCAGAAGCAGTTTTCAAGACAGAGGCTTGAGTAGTAACAATGGTATCTGCTAGATGACCTTGGCTAACAGCTGAGAGAAGAAGCCTGCTAATATTCTACAGAATGATACAAGTGAAGGGCTCTATTAATAAAGATAGACAAGAACTGTGTGAATTCACCAATTTTACAAAATATATCTTACTTGATACTTAGCTATAACTGTGTTGTTAGATAGTTTTGATGAAGTGTATCAATTTTAGAAATACACATAATCGTATGTGAAAATAGTTCCTTCTTGTACTTTTGAAATCCCTGTGCAGTGGAACACAAAGATGCAAGAACGCAAACCAGAAAAAGAAGAAAGCCTTTTCTGCCGTTCCTGAGTAGAACTGTAACTTAAGACGAAGAGGAGTAAACTCTCATTTTGTTTCTTAATGCAGTCAGTTGTCTTATTAACAAATAAGGTATATAAGCCTCCCACTAAGACACCAAAACTGTGTCAGTGTGAAAGTAGTCGGCTACTAGAACCCTTCCTGATCCGAAGAGGTTAATAACGTGAACTAATTTTGGCATAAGCCTGGTGGTTTAAAATACTAAGTTTTGACTGCTGAAGTCAAATATTTGGTAAGCTTTTAATTCATATTGCTTTTGAGTCCTCTGGCAGACTTATTAATTGGTGAAGAGCATGCACTGGATCAAATTTGAACCTAAGCATAACACACCAGCAAAACCCAACAAAATCCAACCTTATTGGGACATGTCCAACATCAAAGTTCTTCATATAATGAGAACACTCCATATCATCGTGAACAACGCCTTTTCCTGTGCTACCAAAAGTTTCTATAGCATACACTTCACCTTCCTAAGGAGAGAAGAAAGGAACATGTTGCAACATGAAAATAAACGACACTGGGCCTTTCTGATACAACCATCTCCATATTACAACTTCTGAATATAAGTAATTGTAAATAGATTAAATCTCTGAATCAATGGAGAAAAATTTAAACATGAAGATTTCACACAGTAAAGTTACAGACATCTCCAAATCATCAACTATTTACATTAGTATACTGTTTCAAGTCAGAAATACCAGCACTTTTCTAGTCACAATTTCTCTAAGTCCATGCAATTAAAACACTGTCAAAGCATAGATAAGAAACTAACTGTAAGTACTCCTTTGCTATTAGAAGTCCCAGCAAATGTATAGTGATACATTTACAAAATTATAGTGATACAGGAAATGAAGGTGATACATATCTGGAAGGGCATTATCAAAATTCTAGCTGAAAATAACAGAAATGCCATTATACAAACTCATTTCTACCAAGTGCATTCACACATCCTTGATGGCAGGACTATGAAAGGGACTTACCAAGACTTAACATTGACAGACAGCATGAACTGTGTTTTTCAGTTTATTAAGCTACTTTTGAAAGTCACAACCTCAAAATAAGAAGCCATATGAAAAGCAGTAACACAGGCTCCAAATTCAAGACAGACTCTTGAAGATGCCTCTGAATTGATTAATTGTAAAAACACATACCCACAAAAACCTACACACGATGCCACCACAAAGTTCACTTTACACCCACTTTTTCCAAATAAGGATCGTCAGTCAGAAAAAACTCATTGGACTGCAGTTTGATACTATAATTAGCACAGAACGGTAAGAGCTTGGCTATGCTCCACATTCTTCACTGGCAAAACTCACTGTGTTTAATCTAGGATTGTGTCCTAAGTAATCTACAGAAGCTGAAAAAATTAAAAAATGCCTTCTCCCCAGTGTTTTGATATTCAATTAAAACAATCTCAAAGCTCTGAAATATTTGTAATTTGCTTAAAGAACATTCGTTTCATACTAGTAAGACAGTGATGATGGACAGTAACAAAACCAAACCATTCAATAAACCAAAGCAAGGACACACATACTTTCTATCTTCCTTTTCCAATACTCTTAATCCCTTTGCACAGTCCTATAGTTACAACCTGACCTATGACGTGCGAAAAAAGATAAACAGCTATGATGGAAGTTTGGGTGACCAGAGCGAGCCTGCCTCAAAAGACAATCTTGTCCAGACTACACCCATGCCTTTTCAGCTCTTACAAGTCTTATTTACCCTGAAAGGCTTACTGGTGCTCATTCAGTGATCAGCTTAGAGTGAAATTAAAAGCTTCTTATCTCATTACCAATCTCTTAAGTAAGCTTTATCTTGTTAGAACACAAGTTTACATCAAAACAATGGCTAAATCTCAGGTTCCATACTTGAATACTGGCCTTTACAATTGGTAGTTTGTCACATCATGTACAGTAATTTCTTTTCCCTGCTCCATAACACTATTAAAACATCATCTTTCATCTAGCCTCTCTAGAAACACAATTATTTTGTATCTGCAAAGAAAAACTGCATTGGAAGCTTTTCAAGAAGGATACTATATCTAACAGTACTCACAAAAAGTCATCCAAAGCTACACTACAGAGATATTTATCAAGAATTACTTGAGTCAAGAGAAGATTTAATGAGAGAGTGAACTAACAAGGAAAGTGTGAATGACTTGCAAATCCAAACACCTTCCAGGAAAACTCTAGTCTTCTGAACTCCAGTCCATCCCAAAATACCAATTCCTGTCCTTTCCCGTGCTCCTAAGAGCAACATTCCAAAACTGCATTTAAATAACATATACACCTTGAGAAATAAATATGCAGGAGTTTCCATAAGCATCACAAAGGTCATTCAGATTTCAAGGATGGTGGGATTTTTTTTTGTTTAGTTTTCTTGTTTGGTGGTTTGTTTTTTAAAGAGCAGGGTTCTGAGGTTTCAATTTCAGAAAGTGTTAAATACCCGAACACTCCAGGGCTAAAGAGAGAAGCCACTGAAATGAAACATTACTCCTTTCCAGGAACACTACAAAGTACAGCAGATTTTCTGCTACTGCTATTATCCACCAGGATCACAAGTACTACACATTAAAAGTGTACAGGAAATACTACTCTTGCAGTGACAGTTGGAGAAACTTAAAAGATTTAAGAACTCAATTTACCTCCATTCTTGTGGCTTCTCCTCCTTTCACAATGGGCACCGTTTTCCCAGCATGTATCCTATATGGCCCAATCGAGTGTCCATTCAAATTGCGAATTGGCTTCACTTTTGAAGAAAACATTAATGTTACAGGCAACTTATTAACAAATGTTAAGCTGTCTAAGGCAACTGTGCTTTTTGTTAGCCCATACTGAAAGTACAAGAGTGGACTCATCATATTGCAGCAGAACTGAACACAAAACTGTCCACACATCTTGTACAAACACCAGCCAAGACACAAGTTGGTTTTGTATGCTATAGCAGAATTTCATTATTGAAGACTAGCAACTCCAGAAGTAACAAAAGCTTATTAATAAAGCCAAACAGCAGATACCAAATTAACTGTATGGTTTCAAACAGTTGTTTAGCCTTTATCTTATGTGTTAAAGATACAATACTTGGAAGGATAAGCCAACAACATTTCTCCAGAGAACAGCAAGCCAGCCAAAAACATTTATTCAAGACTCATACCTTACTTCTAGTACAAAGGTCTTTTCAGTATCATATAAATAAATCAATACTTGTACAAATATATATACATATACGCACTTGAAAAACAACTATCCTTATGTAAAGAAGAGAACTTGCCTTGGTACGTTTTGCCATCAATTTCAACCTCATAAGACTCCATAACTTCTTGTATGGCCTCTCCCACATCACAGAGACGTACATCTATTCCAGCACACTGAAAATGAAGTGCAAATGTAAATGGAAAGTAATCAAAGTTTACTGTAAAAAACTTTGTGACTTATATGATGATCATACCTTTATTCCAGTATTTGTAGCATCCTTTACAGCTTGTAATAGTCTGTCATATTTTGGGTTGAATGTGACTGTAAAAGCACAGTCAATAATACGACCTGAAATCAGAAGTAGTTAATTAGCTTCACAGTCTTAGCAATGCATAGTGTTCTCAAAGTTTCAATTCATAAACAAAAACTAACCACTAATGTGTGTCCCAAAATCTATTTTGCAAATATCATTGTATTGCAGGACTGTTGGATCTCCAGCATTGGGAGTGTAGTGGGCAGCACAGTTATTCAGAGAACACCCAGTAGGAAATGCAAGACCTGCATTTAAACCATTTTCCTTTATCAGCTTACGTGAGCAGTCTTCTAGTTTTTCACTATAAGGCAGAGGGGAGAGAGAAGAAAAAAAAGAACAGTTGTCATTAGTATTTCTTATGATGACTTAAAAATAAATCAATACAACAAAAACTCAGAAAAATAAATGTTTTAATGTGAAATCTTACAACTATTTGTATGCTAAGCAGACACACTCTAAGCTGAAAAATTAAGTACAACATAACAATCTTCAGTTCTTTATGTTCTGTATGTCTACTCTTGCTTGGGCAAAACTAAGCACTTCTCTAACATTTTTACTCTGCATTTAAATATAACCCATTCTTCCCGAGCAGCAGAGACTGAACAACTAAAATTTTGTCATATTAAATGCATTCTTTACAATTCCTGGGATTTAAAAAGAGGAAAAAAAACATAAAAGGCCTCTCATTTATTAAAAAAGACTAATAAAGAATCTTTTTCATATTTAATTTGAGCAATAACTGTGATAAAATAAAATCTCATGAGACTAGCATTTGTTCTCGTTTCTGTCTACTCTCAAGCTGCTAAGCTACTGCAAAGCTACAGAGTGTGTACACTAATGCATTCTCCTGCAGTGTCAGTGAACAATGCAAACTGCAGCTCACAGCAGTGCACCACACTGTGATTTTATTTAAGAAAGCCATTCACTTGGAGCAATACGGAAAAAGAGTGCATTTTAATCAACAAGGCTTCATAGCCTTTAGGAAGGACAGACCAGTTTTGAGAAAATTATTGCTTGTAACAGACAAACTGTAAAATTCAGTATGACAGATTTGTTTCACCCAGACTAGTGATTATTACAGCAGTTGCCCTTCTTCTACTTTCCCTTATGGTATATTAGTTCCTTCTGTTACCCTTGCACAGTTACCTTGGGGATCAGCTCTGATTAGCTTTCTTACTATCCTACTCTTGTCAGCACAGTCCTCAGTCTCACCAGGTTGAAAGCACCTGATTTTTGGAAGCTAAACTGTTCTGGATCAGTGCAGTACTTGGAGAGTAGACATTCACTCTAGATAAACTGAAGGACAGAAAAAGTAATAGTTGGAAGAGTAACAAAAATCAGTCCATGCTAATTATTTCTTTAAATCTAACTTAATCAAACTCACGTTCATCTTAATCTGTTTGCTCAGTTATTTCCTACTAACTGAGAATAATAAAAAAAATCCCACACTGTCTTTCCACAAGAAGCAACCACTAACGAAAACTAAACACAGTCCAAACCTTCCTGCCCTGGACTGAACACACAGCCATGCTGTTTGTATGCCTGTTTGCCCACTCCCAGCCACAGAGTCTGTCTGCAATTGCACTGTCCACATTGCATTTCAGCTGACAATGCTGGCAAACGCCAGGCATCTGCTACTGCTCTTGCTGCTTCTCTCAGAACTGATGGGCAAAAGTACCAAAGGCACTCAAATTTAAATGAAGTATATAACCAAAATAAGTGAACATAATGGAAAGCTTAGTTTAAAATTCAGTATGCTCCCAGGCCCTGTAAAACGGCATGACCTAAAAATATAAGGGGAAACTTAAAGGAAATAACTGGCAATACTGGCTGTGTATTTCAAATAGAAAGCTTCCCAACACTCATGACATAGTGAATTAAGTACATAAAACTGAGACTAAATGTCTCCCCCTCTGCAGAATGAAGAAAAATCTACAGCAGAGTTCTTTGAGAAGATGTGTATTCTCACCAGATTTCTATCATTGTCATTCCAGGTTTTATCCAGCTCATAACGTATTTCCTCACTTGTCTGTGTGCCTCTGCAGCCTCTCGAAAATCATTCCAGATTTCCTCACTGGCCTGGTCTAGTGCTTTCTTTTCTTCACTAGTTGTTCTCCAAGCAGCAGTTCGCCTTAAAAATAAAAAAGGTGTTTCAAGAAAGTTACTTTCAACGCAACAGTGACTACAACTTCTGTCTAAAAGCCTGCAAAGTGTTTATTAACCTGTCAGGTCTACATTCCCCAGGGCAATAGAAAAGATTCTGATTTATACAATTTTCAGAATAAAGGAAGTCTATTAAAAAAATAAACAACAAAACTACCAGCACCACAAGACTGGCACCTGTGAAAGGCAGTTAACATCCTACCAAAGGCCCAGATAAGCAGCGTGCTTGAAGGATGCATAATAGTTTTCAAAATGACAGAACACGCATATAAGATCCACATGAATACCTGCAAGTCTACCTTCAGTTTAGCAGAGAAAAAAACTGCAACAGACTCTGCTCATGCAAAAAGTTGTTTTGTTTTGTACAATTCAACTCATTCAGACAGTGCTCTTCCTGTACAGAGAAGAATCTCAGCACTGTACTGTGGCTGCTTGGCCCAGAAACTTACTGACACAGAGACAATAAGCTCCTTCAAAATTTAACAGATTGCATTTCTAGTGTTACTTTCTCTAATCCTCAGAATATTTAGGTAATAACACCTAGCACAGTGCATGCAAACTATGAAACATGCCAGGATGTTACTTTATGAATTGCTGAATGGTGACTTAACATTTGTTCCAGGAGATCACCATTCATTCTGGATGGTTCTTTGGTAGGTTCAAAGAACAAATACAAGAATGTTTTTTAATTCAGGACTAAACACAAGATTAGTTTTGAATGTACTTTTCATTATGAAAAAAATCCATACAACTAAGGTTCCACGAAAACAAACAAACGAAGTAATTCAAGCACCCCAGCAGCTGTCAGAACTTTACTAAAAGACTACTCTTCTGACTATAGAGACACTCTTCAAATGGTGAAGCTGCAGCCTTGTAATACTGCAAAAAACCCTAGTGGTAACTCAGAACACATGCTATACAGGTCCAAAACCACTAAAACAAATACACAGCTACACATGCTGGGAAGGTGGGTCTTAAAAGAAAATGGATGATGGACAAGATGGACCAAAGATGCTGAAATGTGACAGTCTCCAAATTTAGAAATTAACCTTTACTTTTATGCAAGTTGATTCTAAGCAAACAACTGAATATGCAGTGTAAAGGATTAGTTTTTGAAATCTAAAGGTGTAACTTCTTACCTGTTTCATAGACATGTAACTTAGCTCCACTCTAGGAATTTCCTTTATAGCCAAGGAACAGGTAGGAGTGAGCCAAGAGACTATGCCCTGTAATTTTGTTGCATTTTGAACTAAGTATATATGCTTATATGTAAATAGGGAAGTATATACATTTATGCTAAGTGTTTAAGCAGAATTGAAAAGACAATGAAGACTAACAGGCTATTCCATAAAACCTTTTTCAAAATGATCAGAGGATCCAAAATATTTTGTGACCCTTCTGCTTGTTTCCTTTGAGCTTCCTGCTCCTTTTCAGATAAAGTACCAAAACTGCAAAGGAGAAATCTCTCATGAACCTTTCAGAGCAGTTTTCTTGCTCCAATAGTATCACACATTCAACTATTAGAATTTGCCCTAACTCTACCAAAATAAAGAAAAGCAACGGGCTGCAACACCTGGGCCCCTCAGTGCCACTTGAAAACTGGACTATTGCCAGCACAGTAGCCATGGAGAAAAGGTGCACTGCAGAAAAGCACTGGGCACAGGGACTTGAGGATCTTTTCAGACTGCTCTGGATTCCAGCAGCAAACACCCTCCAGCAGCAAGAACTGCTGACAGAGTCTGGGCAGCTGCTCTGCCATCTGTCACAAACTTGAGTGCAAACTCCAGCACTGGCAGAGAGCTGTCCTCCCTCTGTCCTGCTGTATTTCAGCATATAGTCACTTCATCCAAGTCAACTGGGGGACAAAATAGCCTCCACATTTAAAAATACTGTATCACAACGACTGCATTTTACTGCCAAAGCTGCACTACTGTCACCTGGGAGCTCAGGAAAGGAAGCAAGAAATCCTGCTTAGGCCTAAGCTCTTCAGGACAGGTGAAGGAAAATAAAAAAAATTTGATCAGATGAAAGCCTCACACCAAACAGCAAATCCTCTGACAGGTACATGAGCTAACAAGCTTTTGACAGTTTCCTAACATGCTGTCTACCACATGTCAAATGAAGTTCACCTCTTGCTCCGAGCCATTTGTTCCCACCTTTTCACTCCAGCTCACCTCCTAGTTTTCACTAGCACAAATCTTTAAAGGATCATGTTTTAAACTAGATTCTAGCAATCAAAGAATTCCAGAAAACAATTTTGCCAGATTATGTTCATCCAGATAACCCAGTCAACATGTGGAATGGAAGGGATGCCACCCAGAGGGACCTGGACAGGCTTGGGAGGTGGAGCTATGTGAACTTCGTGAAGTTGAACAAGGCCAGTGAAACGTCCTGCACCTGGGTCAGGACAATTACAGAACAAATAAAGTCAGAGTGGAGAACGGACTGAGAACAGCTCTGAGGAAAAGGATTTGGGGCTGATGGTGGACAAGAAGCCCCACATGGCCTGGCAATGTGCATTAACAGCCCAGAAAGCCAAATCATACACTGGGCTGCATCAAAAGCAGTGTGGCCAGCAGGTGAAGGGAGGGGATCCTGCCTCTCTGCTCCCCTCTAGTGAGACCCTACCTGGAGTGCTGCATCCAGCTCTGGGGCCCCCAACACAAAAAAATACGTGGACCTGTTTAAGTGAGTCCAGAGGAGGGCCTTGAAGATGACCAGAAGACTGAGACACCTCTCCTACAAAGACAAGTTGAGATAGCTGGGGCTGTTCAGCCTGGAGAAGGCTCTGGGGAGACCTTACAGCATCTTCCAGAACTTAAAAGGGTCTAGAAGAGAGCTACAGGTGAACGCTGACAAGGGCATTTTGTTGATAGGACAATGAATAATGCCTTTACACTGAAGAGGGTGGGTTTAGATTAGATGTTAGGAGAAATTCATTACTGTGAGGGTGGTGAGGCACCAGAACAGGTTGCTCAGAAGTTGTGGAAAGTGTCACTGCCCATGGCAGAGGAGTTGGAACTAGATGATCTTCAAGGTCTCTTCCAAACCAGACTACTCTGTGATTCTATGACAGCGGCACAGAGGCAGAAACAAGCAAGCAGGGTCAAGAATTCCTTGATCCCATTTTAACAAAATCAGTGTATCATGAAGTATTTTTTATTTGTTTTCTGCCCTCTGTCATATTTCAAACTCAGGTGCCTTCAACAAAAAAACCCACATGCTTCAAACAAAAGCAAATACTTGAGATATAAGAATATTAAACCTGTTAGTCATTTGTCTATCTAAGAACTGATTATCTATTTTTTCCCACTGAAATTTGAATGACACCGACTTCTAGTTCAACTTCTCTCACAAAAGACAGAATTAAAGGCTGATGAGAGACAACTTTAGAAAGCACATGACATCAAGACTTCAGAATAGAAGTGCAACTCTAAAAAAAAAATAAAAAAATCAAAGACAGAACCCTACTGACCTCAGCATAAATAAGAGAAGCGGCACAAAAACACTTCACCAGTATACAGAACAAGGCTGTTATTCAGAACAGGCAATATCCTGGGCATGGCATTAATGTTAGCTACTAATTTATGTAGCTGCTTATATAAGTAAATACTAAAGAGGCATCATAAGATTGAAATATGTAAATTAGATGCAAAACAAAACATGTATTTGCTTAAGTACATTATATAAAGAAACTATTTCAGGTTCCTTAGAAGAATACGTTCTTCTTCCATAGCAGAACATTCTTGGTAGAGAAAAGACCCCCCCACTTAAATCCTGTTATGAAAGGTGGTTTGTTTTTATTGCTCTTACCTTTTTTCTTTTCACTAAACAGTAGTGAAATCTTCAGTATCAGAGATGTAAAAAGAGCATGCTATTTGTTAATAAACTATGAATATGCTTAAGATGTTTAACATCCAATTTTCCGGTCTGCTTAAATCATATCTACATGGTATATACACATTTAGAAAAATATTTAACTCTCAAGCATCAAAGAATCACCCCTGGATCAGCCTATCAGAAATATCCTGTGAAATTCCTTCATTAGCATGCTAATACTGTGCATGCAAAAGCAAGTAATTTATAAATAAACAGGAGCACCTTGTGATCCAATTGAAGTAATTAAAAACAAGAAAAAAGTTCCCTGAAAGCAAATTTTAACTCAAAAATGAAACATATCTGTGATTCCTTGAACACATTTATAGGATGTACTAGACTCTTAACTACATTGCTTATGCTCTATGAAAAACAGGCACTGACTTCAAATGACTAATAATAAACATTTCAAAGTAATGTCATTCTGAAAAAAAGTCACTGAAAACTACACAATACTTCCATTAATATAAGTACTTATGTACTCCCTCCCTTTGGTTTAAACTACTTTTTTCAGAGTTTTGATTCAAAATTTCCTGGGAAGTTTCAAAGATATTCAAAATACTTGGTCTCTTCATTCAGATTTCCATGTAATTCAAACTAATTCTAAGCCACACATGTCCCCTGTCTCCCCCACATAAGATATGACCATCCACGATACTTTACAGGAAAAAAAAAAAAAACAACCCAGAAAAAACCCAACCAAACAAAAACAGCCAAGGACAACTCAGTCAAGCTGCTATGCACTAGCTGCTAACAAAACAAAGAAACAGTAGTCTTCTGTAAAAACATAAAGATGGAGATTCTGTTGCAGTAAACCACTAAAAGCTGCTGCTTTTTTAATGAAATTGCACACAATTCCCACATCTCTATGAATTACAAAAAACGGGTGAGGTTATCATAACTATATATTCATACAAAGAGCGAGAAGCAAAGTATAGAATATACCACCTGGGCTTCTAAATTAAACTCAAAGATTGACATGTCTCTACCAAAAAATAAATAACAAAAAGTAGGCATCTCAATGGTCACAAAACTGCTGCACAGTAGTGTCTCATCTCCCTAAATCTGAAAACGTTACTCACTTCTAAGTCAGACAATGTTTTTCATACAAGCTGCCTCCTGAAATCCTGCTGGTCTCCTGCCTTGGGGCAATTCTGCTCATACTGGCTACACCTTAATAAAAAGGGTAGTGAAGGATGAACATTCTGGCCGGAAGACTTGTACTGAGTTCCTGGATGATCCAGTTTTTTTTAAAAAAAAACAAAAACAACAACAAACCACAAAGCACATTACAACTAATTTTGTCCACTTAGTTGTACATTAACAGTTTTTTCAGCAGATTCAAATGACAGCATTTAGTTTTTTAAGCTTAAAACACTCACCCATCTTGGGTTGGTGGATATTCACATTCTTCTCCCTTCGGGAATACATTGCTGGGAAACAGATCACATATTGGAATAGAAGGTGGATCTGTCTGGACCTTAGCTGTTGAGTAAAATTTAACAGAGTTTTACACATGGTACACTGGAAACGCACACTATCTTGTTTCGAGCATAGAAGTCACACAGCACAAATTATTTAAGATTCTCTTAATAGAATTTGGGCTGCTACCAAGACAACATCCTATCACAATGCCCTCATAAGATCTTATTTGGCCAATACTTACGGTCAAATGAATACCCTTGATGGCATTCGGGGACACCAGAAAGAGGACAACTCAGCCAGACTTTGCCTACAAACATAAACTGCACTCCAAACTTTGTTTCAGCTGCCAAGAACAGCACTTGCACACATCTACCAAATATTCATGCAGTCTATATTTTTGTGCTTGATACCTACGTCCTTTCTTCTTTTTCTTCTTCTTCTTCTTTTTCCCAGTTGCTCCATCTCCTTCACCCTCTCCATCTACAGTAAAGAAAGTGTTCAGGTGAACATAAAATAACCTTAAAGAACCAAAGAAGTTCAAATGAGACACAAAAATATCCGGACTATCTTGAAGCACTTCTTCCACAGCAGAATTTAATGGATTTAAAGACAATATCCAGTACCTGCCACCAAACCATTAGAATTTTCAGTCGCTACCCAGACCTAAGGAAACAGTTTCTAAACCAGACAACTTAAACATATCGCCAAAGAGAGGGAAAATGTAGCTCAGGGAAAATGTTTTCAGAAGTCCTACTTCATATTCCTCTGTTCTCAATTCAGGCAAAAAGATGCCTGGAATTGTTGGTAGGCACAAGAGATAACTGTATTAGACTCAACAGTTAACAAAAAGCGAGAAACTCATCTTCTGATGCTTCAGCTAAAGGAATTTACTGCACCTGGAAAGATAAAAACCCCAAACAAGTAAAGAGGATAGTACTTAGGTCCGGATGAGTTTAATCTGGAGATAACAAGGAAGGACACAAACAGCACTCAGCAAAACCACTGCATGTGGGAGATACAAGGGTGGTAAAACAGCAGAACAGGCTTCTCAGAGAGGTGGTAGATGCCCCATCCCTGGAAACATTCAAGGTCAGGATGGATGGGACTCTGAGCAACCTGATCTAGATAATGATGTCCCAGCTCACTGCAGGGGGCTGGCTCAGACGACCTTTAAAAGTCCCTTCTGGCCTAAACCACTCTATGAATCTATACCAGTGGGAGGTTTCCAGAAAGCACGGCATGTAAGCACCAAGAATCAGCCACACCATTTATAGTCACATTTGGGAGCTAACAACACTTCAGACTTCACATTTGGCTGTATCTCATGCCAGTTACTTCATACTCAATATCTAACATGATATCACCTATGTAAACCTTCTGGACCTAAACATGAGTTCTTTTCAAAATGGACAAGTACCAGTCATCTACACTGAGACCATTTTCATCTACAGTGAAAAATAAAATAGAAGTTTTAGAATCAAATCAAAGCATTGCTATTTTGAATGCATTGATACAGAAACTTGTATTTAAAACCAAAACAAAACCGAATGAGAGACAGCTGTTTCAGATAATAGATTTCAAGCCTCTCAGGATGGTCAATGTCATCTGCATTTTTATGTCATGGTGAGTGCTGTAATCCTGCAGCCGGGGCAAATTTCAGTAAATGTCACTCCTGGCCCTCCCAGTCATTTTGGCATTAAGTATCTTAATTTAAATTTTAGCAATAAATTGCAAATATACATACTTTGTAGCTACAACACAGTCTAGCCTACCAGATTCTTTATCAATCCTTGTTTTGTAGGCAGCCAAAAATCCTTAACAATGCATATAAATTTCTTTAAAATGTGGTGGCTTTACCACGTTTCTCTTAACCTTGAGCTGTAGTCAAACCATTCATAAAGCATTTAACTAGATAAGACTTCAGTCTATTTACAAAGGGATTTTTTTTTTAAAATGTTAGACCTAAACTGAATAGAGGAAAAAAATAAACAGTATTTCTTCAATGTTGTTGCTGCTACTATCTGCTTATTGTGGCTTTTTCATACACCACCGCACGTGAAACTGCCAAATGCAAGCCAAACTAACCCTCCCTATGATTTTATGTCCTTGAAGACTGCAGCAGACTAACAGTGCTGCCAGAAACATTACTGCATCTGACCAATACCCTGGCTTCAGGTTATTTAGCTGCTAGTGAAAAAAAACAACTTTAGCAAAAGAGCAATTTAAGATCTTTGCAGAACTGAAGCCCAGCCTTATTTCATTTGGGTAGAGCCATTTAATAACTCAGCACAGTATCCTGCAAAAATGTTACATATCAGCACTGCAAGGCAAATCAAAAGAGCACCTCCTAATCTCTCCTAGAGTTCAAAAGTTGTAGAGTCTCATTTTTGAGTCTATTCAGTTAAGGTCTTATCAAGTGGGGGAAAAAAAAAAAGAAGTAGGTATTTTATTGATTTTAACATAATGCAGTACCAAGTCTTAAAGTAACAATTACACAATTAAAATGGCAAATACTGAGATGAGAACCAGTACCAGTAAGAACAGTCATCTTCAAAAAACTTACATTAGTTTTTTTATATTTCTTCAAAAATATCAACTTTATTAAAACCACATCCATATGTAGAAAAAAGAGAAGATTACTAGTTCAGTCATACCATCACTTCATTTTTTTATACTTTCTAATACTGTACTACCAATTGTTAATACTGTGAAAAGGACAAAGAGTAAAGCATTTAATCTGCAACTAACAATGTTATTTCTCCTGAGACTGGACTCTAAGTATTCTAATAATTTTCCAAGACATCTTTTCATTTGATAAAGTTTTCACAATCCTGCTCCATACTTGTTACTCAAGTTGCAATGATAGCAAACCATGCACTGCATTAATCATCTTTCAGCTCCATAACCTGATATATACCACAAAACAAAAAAAACATCAGAATTTAATTCTATGGAAAGTTACTGCATTACTGTAAGCTGCAGACTGATAATGTTCAAAGATAAATTTGTTATTTCATACAACTAGGCACACTGATTTAATTTTTTAAAACTTCCACATCCAAATTATTAAAATTAAATTCCAGGATGATAATTTCCAGCAAGTCAACTAAGAAGATTCCTAAGTAGACTAAGAAACATTTCAGGATGCTGAGCAAACTTTACAAATTAATTCACAAGAAGGAAACTAAATTACTAACTTAAAAGATGTAGCTTTTAAAATGTTAATTTCTATTGAGAATCATCCCTCAAAACAAAGAAAATACAGGAATTTTATCTGACATTCCTACAGAAAAAGTGCACCCAGTCTGGATTTCAATATGGACATTTTTAAGGCTGTTCCTTAGAAAATCAGCTGCACAGCACAAGTAACACTCGAGGTGTATGTTGTGCTTGTGTATTAATCCCTCTTCAATTCAATTTTAATAGAAAAATATAATACAGATGAACAGGTTTCAAGTCACTGGTAAAGACTCTAAAATTTCCTATTAATTAAAATGCTCCCTTAAAATCTGCTGTATTTTAAGTCAAAAAAGAGGTATCCTTTGGAACATAAATGCCTACTGACCACAGTAATACAAGTGAGAATAACTTAAAGCTTACCTTAAACTAAATTCTTAAACTTAATTCCCTTCAGTAATTAGATCCTTGAGAACACAAAGCTTTAACAAACTTGCATCCCTGTTATTATTCTTATGTACACATGTGTGACAGCTGAATTGCTGGCAAAAAAGTTAAAAGTGTCTATAGCTACATCTCACCTCTCCCAAGGGAAAAACCCACCAAACAAAATCAAATCCAGAAACACGTGTGTAAAACGTTTGTTAAAATAGGACTTCTGGAAGAAGCTGAAACTGGAAATGTCAAGAGAAAGCGTAAGTTATACTTGCCTTCATCATCCTCATCTTTTTCTTTCTCCTCCAGCGCCTGCTTGTCCAACTGTTTTGCTACATCATCAAGAGCACCTTCCATTTCTCTATCTGTTTCTTGACCTGTTTGCAAAATTAAAAGTGTGACTTGCAGTAAAACATTAGCTTCACATTACTAACCAATAGCCCCCAAAACTTTATACAAATATTATGCTTTATTCATCCTACAGATATCAGTGCACATACTGCTTTGTCTTCTTTGAAGCAGCCCCCGTGTGTAAGACTGCAGGGCGCTACAGTGACAGGTGCTGTTACCGACACTTATGTATAAAGGCAGACTACCTTCACACTTCTGATTAGTTTTTTTTCTACCAGGTTAACTAATTCTCCTTGCCGTAGCACCAGCCTGCTCCTGTGAGATAACACGGGTGTGAAGTAGATAATTATAAACGCACGGTACCATCACCGTTCATCGCTGGCCTGCTAAAACAAACCCAAAACGCAGAGCCTTTACACTATTTGCCCAGACTTGCTCCAGCTTTCTGTGGACTTGGGAGGGGTGCAGAGCCTCCATCACGCGGGATGCCTTTTCCAGTAGCAGTCTTACGCCTCTCTCCCCTCGGGGCACGGGAGGGAGTGAGGGAAGCCATGGCCTCTCCTGCGCGCACCGGAGGAGGGAGCAATCCCCAGCCCATGTGGAAAGGGGCTAACCCCAACCCTCTGGGCACGGCCAGTCCGCTCCAAGCCGCGGGAACCCCCCTCAGCCCGCACCGCCGCCACTGGCCGGGACAGCGCCCTCGCCGGCGCCCCGCACTCTCACAGTGGGACCCCCGGGCCTCCCGCGGCCAACCCGGTGCCGCGCACGCCGCCCCGTCAGCACGGCCCGCTCCCTACCCGCGGGGCCCGCTCTGCCCTGCTGCTGCTGCTGCTTCTTCTTCTTCTTGCGCTTCTTCTTGGCGCCATCCT
>VXAU01001826.1:235291-338880 GCA_013399695.1 Formicarius rufipectus
CGGCGGGCTCTAGGGGCAGCTCTCCGTTGAGGTGCCGCTCGGGCCCGTCCGCGCGCCCCACGGCCGCCATGTCGCCGCGGCCGCGCCGCCTCGCGCGCTCCCAGCGGCCCNCACAGCGGCGGCGCCGGCGCCGCGCGCGGGGCACGCCGGGGGGGCTCAGCCGCGCATGCGCGTCCGCGCAGGGGGCGGGGCCAGGGGTGTGTGGGTGTCGGGCCCGTGCGGAGGAACAAAAATTGGGGAAAAGAAAGTAGTTTACTATTAAAACAGCCCTTCCCCCCTAACAGGGGCAGCTGCCGTTGAACGTGTTACAGCATGTGACATTGTTAAGGTTTTACGGCTCCGGGACATTGAACGGAAGTAAGGGACACGGGAGAGGGCTCGTGTGCGGAAGGAAAGCAGCGCGCTGAAAAGATTGCGTGTGCCGAGTCACGTGGAGCAAAAAGGGGACGACATGGTAGACATGGTAAAGGGCATTGCCTTGTCCTGAGTCCATCACTACCAAGAAAACCAAGGAGAAATACCAGTATTACCAGCGTCCACTAAGGGTTCATTAAATCAACCTCATTCTTAAAATTCATTGAGTTTATACTTCTCCCAAGTTTTTTAATAATACAGCCATGCTGGCTGTAAAAATACGTTCTTTTCCTCATTGGTGTATTTTGACGTATATTTTTAGTATGATGCCTAAAATCCTGGAAAATAGGCACTCAGAGAAATGTTAATGGAGAAAGATAGATAAATACCTTTATTGGGAGTTTCCATGGAGGTGCGCAGCACTGCAAGGCCTGGGCCCTGGCAGTCCGGCCCCTCCCTCAGTGATGTTACAATTTTTATAATCTTTCCAATAGTTAACATATAAGATTTCTATAACCAACCATAATTCTCATTTCCCTTGGTGTCCCACCCCCCAGGGTCCTAAGTGTTGCCCCCTTGGAGCAGCTCCAAGGGCTCTGGACTCTTGTTCTGTTTTGTCTTCAAGTTATCTTGCAGGTATCTCTGCAAAACACCATGACCTTCAGAAAGCTTAAGAATATGTGAGAAAATTACTGACTCCTAACACCACTTAATATGTGAACAAGAAAACCTACAATTCTAAAACTCTAAAGATCTACAAAATACACATCAAATCATTAGGCATCGAGTATATGGTATAATACAGTGCCATTATAATTTACAGCATAAAAATGGTTAAAAACAGGCCTTATTTTCCATAGCTTTAATTTATAATGCTTCTGCAGAGGGGTCTCTGCTTGGGATAACTGGAAATGCCTTGTACCTTGCTGGGGTACAAGTTCTGCCCCCAGTGAGGCTCCACCTCGCCCTACCCAGCTCACACGCGTGGGCATCTCCTCATTCCTGGCTTGACTCAATTCTCAGCACAGGCAACTCTCCAAAAGACTAAGCTAATGATCCTGTACTGATCAAACAAACTCCATCCTGGCCCAGGCAGGTGTCACAGGAACATGTTCTCTGTATTTGGAACAGCCCTTGAACATGGGCACATACAGCTGAAGCATTTTTGCACTGGGATGGGTGCAGGGAAGCTGATTCCCCTGGGCTCAAGGTGTGTTCTGAGCTCTTAAGACATGAGTTACCAGTTGGGGGCTGCTGTGTAACCACTTGTTCCCCCCTTTAAATTTCATTGTTATGTGCCACTGTTAATTAATCCAACTGGATCATCTGCAGGGCCCTATTACTACTGTTAAAGCAGAATAAACCTTGAATCATAGATTGGGTGAGTCATTTAACTCTCGCTGCTGTTTTCCTGCTTATTGTTTGCCCCAACTCCGGTGAGAAATTATGTTGTCTCAGGCTAATGAAGAGAGCCATGGAGGAATAGCTCTTTATCATGCTGAGAATGGATGACACAAAAACATGTGTGCTAATGTTGCCTAGAACACTGTTGGGTTATTGTTTTACATTCTGTTTTCAAATTAGGTAGAAGAGGAATCTACATTGCTGGGATTTTGGTTGGTTGGTTGGTTTTGGTTTGGGGGGGGGATTGTGGTTGGTGGCAGGGGAAGGGGGACCATGAGTGGCCAAAGTTCCTGAATTCTCCATTTTTAGTCATCTTGGGCCTTCATTTGTTGTAGCTGGGCATTGTAATGGTCCCAAGACATCCGGTAGCAATGATTTTATGTTTTATTTTAATCCCTTAGTGTCTCGATGAAGAAAACGACATCTGCATCCGATATCGTACTAATGGAAGCCTCTTCAACCTAAGGAGGCTGAAGGCCCACACTAAGACCCTAAACCACCTTGTCCGTGAGCTACTTTTTGCTGACGATGCTGCCCTCGTTGATCACACAGAAACAGCTCTGCAGCACATGGTTCAACAGAGTTTGGCCTGTCTCTCTTTAGGTGGGGACACTTCTTTTGGCCTCTATCATCTACTTTCTTACTATTTTCACAACCACTATTTTCACAAAGTGTGTCCAAGTATCATTATTGTTCAGTGTGTTATTCTGCCCAATTTGGCTGAAACTAGGCATTCACATTTATCTCCTTTTCTTAAAAAGTAGGGTGAAAATAAATTATAGACAAGTGTCATTCTTAACAGAGAATGTGAATAAACCCTAGCAGAGTGAAAGTAAACTGTCAGCTAGAAGAGGGTGGATTAACGATGTGTCTCCATTGCTTGAGGTAGTGTTACTGGACCCAGGTTGTTTTCACTAGGTTCTAAGGGAAGAGGGTACATTGGACAAATCAAAGTTAAGCTCTTTCCGGGTATGCTTCTTGCAGACCCTGAATTAGCACTGTACGTAAGAGAGTACAGATAACCGATGAGAGAAAAGCATGATAACCAACTTGCAAAAATTGGAACGCTGTATAAAAAAACTGCAAAGTGGGAGCAAGAAGTTACACTGGCTGAGTTAACAAAGCAATCATTAACATGACCAGATTGACAACTGGTTCCACGTTCCCCACCTGGCTTCTTTTATGAAGCTTTCTTTCTCTGGTCTTAGAAGCAGAGAGTGAGACACCTTGTACCATGCCCTTGGCTAGCTCAGAGTTCTTGGTCCTTCTTCTTTTACTACCAGTTGCCTTTTCCTAGTGTTTAAACACATTGTATTAATGGATACTTTTTTTCCCAATTTCTAGGCAGCATGATAAGATGACAGTATTGGGCAGACCATAGGGCAGAAGAGACCTATGAATACTATTTTCAGATGGAGAGGTTTTTTGTTTTCTCACAGTGGCTATTCCTTTTTCATAGCCAGCCTCCAGGACAAAGGCAAGCAGTGGATGGAGAATTAAGGGGAAGGCTGAATGCACTCAAAAACATGCATCAGGATTTGAAACTCCTTGCTGAAAGACAACACAGACTCATCTCTTTTTCTTCCAAGGAGACTGCTCCCATTGCACTATTTTCATTGCAGAAGAAGTTATGATCTGCAGGAAAGCACTTCTTTTCAGGGTATGTTTTATTTTCTCTTGTTTTTTCATATTCGGTATGTAAGTGTACAGAAATGGCATGGAGTGCAGTGGGGGGAGCTGTCTCTGACAGTTTAATACTGGAAAGAGGGGAAAGAAGGACAACTAGGGAGTAAGTGGCCTGTATCAGACCCCAGAAGAGTTGAACAGTAGGATGTTGTATTTATTTCTCTTTATGACACTTTAATAGTCTTCTTCCTAGGTTAGAGACCAAACTCATAGTCCTTACTCAGGTCTAAAAATTCAGTGAAGTCAATGGGACAGTTTTTATTACTGGAGTTTTAATATTGGACCTAAAAGCTGGATGTAGACAAAGAAAATGTTTCCTGCATGAGAGCAAGTATGTCTTATGAACTTTAGAAGAAAGGAAAGCTATTTCCTGTTTCCCACTTCTGAGGACAGAGGACACTTGTACTTCCTCAGGCACCATCACCCATAGCATCTCCTGTGAAAATGACAGCTGTCACCGAAGTGTCCTCCTTAGCATGTGCAGAATAAAGGGCTTCCTTAATTCTGAAACCACTGTGTCTCTAACATTTTCTCATAATGTAGATGAAGAAAATAAATCAAAAGTGAGTAAAACAGCCAAAGAATTCACATTTAACACCACTCATTGTGGACTTCTTTCCGCATTCCTCAATGATTGCTTTTTTTTTTATTTTTGCCAAACACTAGTTAGATTGCAGCCTGCCAGCTGTAGTCTAAATATGCCTTGCCTCAGCTAGTGTCCTAACATCTGTGTCCTTTGGAGGTCAGATTTTTAAAGGATGTAATGAGCGCTTCTGCAAAGAAGCAAATTTTGTCTCTCTTAGTGGTGAGTCACCTTGAGAAGCACAGACCGCTGTGTATGTACTCAGACTGGGACAAAGCAAATGCTTCTTGGTTTGCATCAATAGATGCATGCTGTGAAATATAAAAGTATGTCAGTTTATTGCCTTGTCTGGAGCTTATTTTAAAAAATTGCTTTTAAACTACAAGATTTACATGACCAAAACAAACCATTCTCTAGATCAGTGCTTCAGGAAGATTCCTTATATTTCTGTGACAAGGAGCTATTGCATCAGACATGTATGAAGATATATGCATTAGGATGTACTACAGTGAACATCTCCCTGACAGCTCATCTCTATAACTTTGTGCAGACTTGGTAAGGAATGAAAGGCTGCACACAGTCAAGGGTCACCAGACTGTTATTTTTCAAATATTTCTTTTTTATATTTATGATAAAGTACTAAAAAGTCCTTCTTTTTAAATAAAAGCGTATTTATTGATGTACTTACTGAGCCATAACTGCAGATAGAAGCAGCCTTCTTTTTCAAATAATAAACAGAGACATTGCATTTCCCCAGAAATAATTGTAGGTCATGTCTCTTGAAAACCCTAACTTAGAATAATATGAACCTAAATTATCAAAAGGTGCTATTTTGAATTTCAGTTTTGTACTTAATTTTATATAGTTTAATCCACTGATTTATTAATGTATTCCCATTCATACAGTGCTGGTTCCTTTCTTATCTAAAGCAGATTTTCAGGGGCTTGCACAGAAAGTAATTCTTCAGTTTCACTGTTAGTGTGAAAAACATTAGCAGTTTCCTTCTGACAGCCTGCTATATTCCTCTGGGGTGCTTGACTCCTTCTATGTTCTGAGGAGTAATGGAAGCAATGTTTACAGCTGCAGCACTGGGAGCCATACATGTATATTTCTTTCACCAGATATTTTCTTGTCCAGAATATTCTTCTACTTTGCCTTGACACTTCTTCCAGTCTTAAATTTGAAGCAGTCATTTTGTTCTAAATGAAAACTAGAATGAAAGAGAGAGGCAAGAAGGTACCAGAAGAACTGTTCTTATATTTTGCACAGATCTTCCCCCTGGCTTTACTCCCGCGTAATGGTGTAGCAGTGGTAGCAGTGGGAGCAGGGAAGTTTCTGTCAACTACTTTTTCAGGGGAGGTACAAAAAAATGTCCCAAGGTAGATGTGGCCAAGACAGAACAGGGGAGATGGGGGAAGGCACATGACCAGAACTGGCACTCTGCCACACAGTGTGGGCAAAGAGACAAGTGAGAAGGTGACAGTGCCTTACACCTAACCCTCCTCCTTGAGGTGTAATACTGAATGTTCATTTCTGCTGTCAGCGTTTCATGAGTTTAATATACTTAACTTACAAACCTTGAACAGTTAGTTATATAATGTCATATAATAGCCTTGTTCAACTGTTTTGGCATGGACTGAACAGCAGCACACTGCTAGGTGCAGAACTTAGGGGATTTCATGAAGTTCATGTCTGCTGACTAATGTACTGAGAGCCAGTGTTCACAGCATTCCTTTTGGGGTGTGGCTCCCCAGCATAACTGGATTTTAAATTCAGTTTTCATGTGACTGCTTTAAACTGATATTTTTGTTCCAGGTACAAATCTTGTTTTGCATAACTTACTTTTGAATTTCAGAAACTTGATTCCAAGTTTTTCAGTTTATGAACACATTTATGTGCATTCATTTTAAAGGAAGAAGCTTCCATTGTAACTGGAAGGGGTAACCATGTGGTAACAGCCAAGTTTGCTTGCATTTAGGGCCTTGAGGACTAAGCTTTTTTTTTTTTTTTAATATTTTATTTGTATTTTAGATTTTAAAACTTAAAAAACTTGTTAAGATTTTTTCACATTGGCAGGTCTCTGGGTAAAATAAAGATTGTCCCTTCACAACCATAGAAAATCAGAGTTTTCAAACTGTGGGGGAAAAACAAATAAAAGCCCAACACAAGAATAGAGGTGTATAGAATCAGTAGATACGATTCTTTTAGACTCAAAAGTTTTATTACACAGAAAAGGCCTTTCCATGTAACAAATAAGAAAGCAAAATTTTGAGTTTATTTGAATACCATTTTACTGAGGCAAGAGAAGATACTTTTACATAGGAGAGAAGAAATCAATAAGCGTGTTACATTACATTATATTACACTGCAGCAGGCATAGTCCAAAGCACACACTGTCAGTGCTAAGACTCCTGGTTTGACAATGGCTTCACCGAAATCTCCTCATCCTGTTCTGCAAAGGTGTTTCTGAGCTTGATCTAGGAGGAAATGTGGCTCAGTCCAGCTCTGAAGGGGTTCACTGCCAGCCTGTTCATGTATGTTTCAGGCAGCCAACCTAACTGGTCTGTGTTCTGTGTTCCTTGTCTGGTACTGCTCTCACTTGATGATGCAGCTTTTCTCCTCAGCCTAACTGAAGGCAGGAGTGTCATCTGTACAGGTGAGCATACAGAAAAGCATGAAGATGCTTACATAACAATGATACAAGAAAAGAAAAGTATCTAGTTTTGTGATATGTCTTGTTAATCCCTGTGTAAAACTGCTACAGAGGACTCAAACCCAAAGATCTGCCCAACATCTTTGATCCCATAGGCAGATGAGAGTATGTTAAATACTTCTGTGGCTGCCAACACGTTACAGGAACTTCGAGAGAAGTTGCAGGTCTTTACTGGTTATGAAAGTAATTTTCCTCACAGACTTGCAAGTGTGCTAACCTGTAGCTGGAGAGAACTCAGGATTGCTTGCCATAAATGGTCCCAGAAATCACTAGCGTACACAACTGTGGGAACCAGAAGAGAACAATATAAGAAAAGCTTTGCTTTCCCAGCCTGCACTAGAAAATATAAAAAGAAAACCTGAGACAGCACCAACTCTGTCTCCAGGAAATAAGGTAAGGTCATGCTGTGTAAACGTGCTGTGTTGTAACGTTTGGCCTCAAAAAGGAAAAAAGCACTTTCTATTAAGTCTACACTCTCTGTTGCCTGGTTAGGCCGACATGTTCCGCTTTATAGTTAGTTATACTGCAGTTCTTTGCAAAGCACTGTTTTAGGACGTGATGAAATAACTTTGCAGCTGAAGCAAGAGGTACAAACACTTAGAAGAACAAAGCCAGTGAAACTGGGCAATGTTTCAAACCATTTATCAAAGCATTTTTAGTCTCCTCTTTCAAGGTGAGTGATAGAGTCATAACATATTGCGCCAGCAAAAATAATTGCATCCAGAGCATTTAATTCAGCAAGTGTCAGTAATCCTCTCTGCAGAGCCATAGGTTGGAGTCAAACCTCTTTCAGCTCTCCAGGTGCTACTGCAGTCTTCCTCTTTAAAAAAAAAAAAAAAAAAAAGAAAGAATTACCTTTGGCTTTATGTTTTTTGAAAGCTGATTCACCCTTGCATGTATGATCATAAGCATTGCAATCTGCTTGCTTCCTGTTTAGCTCTCATTGTGCAAAGTGATGCCGGCCAGACAGCCATCACAATCAACTTCTTGCTCTCTGGCATTTGTGATGAAAGAGGTTAAGAGTAGCAGGCAGGTCTGTTATATGGCTCTTAGCAGATGTGGTTAAAGTTATGCAACACCTGAACAGCTATTCTGAATGTCTGATTTAAGTGAAGTATGGATTAACATGAGAAGGGAGCAACTGTCGATCAGTAACTCTCCTTGATCTTTGGATATGATCTTTTAAATGCCCAGGCCTTCTCTGATTATATCTGATCATCTGCCAGCAAGGTTTTCTACAGAGCCACTGCAGGTTCCCTACACCACTGCAGGTCCACTACTCAGCTAGTAGAATACAGAATGAATAACTGCTTTCAGATATTATTTTTAACCTTTTTCTACAGGAAACTCTGAACACGTGTTTGACATATTAACTTTTGTTCTCAATGGGAGCACTAATGCATTAGCAGAAAGGTTCTTCACAAGGCATTATATCAGTTATGCCTAAAACATGAACAAATTTGATGATCTGAAGGGAAGAACTGCTTACTCTGTACCAATTTTTTGATTTAGGAATATTGCCATATAAAAGAAAAATAAAGACATTTGTTAATTTTCTTCCTAATCCTGACCATGAAGTTGGTCAGATGCCACTGGGACGGCAGAACTAAAATTCTTTGACTGGTGAAGGTTAAAAGTGCTGCAGAGACATCCAGCATTCTAGTATGTGGGAACAGCTCTATAAACAATATTTAGGCAGAGGAGAAAATTATACCCTCTTCTGCTGTGTTCTGAAAATGCTGCATCCAGTTTTTCTGGCTGTAATAAATCATTTCTGAAATGCTTTGCTGTAGCACTGCATGCTCTTGGTGTCTCTGAGCTATTCAGTTTGCAAGAGTATTGATTCCACCTTTATCTCTTGTGCTCACAGGCAGTCTCTTATTCTTCGGTGTCAGTGATCTCAAGATCATGCACACTTCCTTTTCAGCACTCTGCCAGTGCATCTGTCAGTGCACTCTACAGTCAGGCAGCTCTTGGAGTTTTCTTAATCACAGATGAACGTCTAAAGGGTTGAGACAACCAGTTTCCACTAAACTGTCCATGCCCTTTCCTATGTCTAGGGAGCTCCCATTTGCTTGGTCTGTTGTCGCAGGTTTATTTTCTTAATTTGATGAAGGGAATGCCCAGCAGTAGGTCATGGATTCCTGTGACTGCAATTCTAACCCACTGAGTTCTTCCTTCTGATTTGCTTTTCCATTTGATCACAGTGAGTCAATAAATCAGGGAAACTGATCTTCCCTGCATTAATTTTAACAATTGCTTAACTTGTTCTCTATCAGTCTGTGCCTGTGGCTATTTTTTATCACCTCATTTGGATTTTCACGTCAAGCAATCTGATTTCTTCTTAATAATCATTGCAGCAGCAGATGTTCATAATGCAGGTAACACCCTGAACATTCATTCTGGTTGTTCTTACCTTTTTATAAAATTGAGTGAGAATAACTGAGAGTGTCCAGAAGTTAAGGACCTTCTATCTCCACTCTCCTACAGATCTGCTGAAATCATCCACAACTGCTGCAAATGGGAACTAGTAAAATACATCTGCCACAGTGCAACTGCAGCCACAGTTGTCTTACAGGAATGCACACTAAAAGAACTCTCTGGCCTCTGCTGCTCGAAGTGATGCATGGCTTAATTTTCCAGCTCGTCCAGATTGCTGCTGAGAATAATTAGAGTCTTCATTACCTGCATCCTCTTCCAGCATCAGTCCTGGAGTGTAAACAAATCAAGCAGTGACTGTTACTGATGTGGGAAGTTAAAGGTAGTTCATATGAATATCTAACCTGTAATTTATCAGAATAATGCCTTTTTCTGGACACCCATTTTCTCCCTAGACCTATTTTTCTGTTTTTCAATTGAAAGTGCATACAGTGTACATTCTGTCTTTCTACTGTTGTATTCTTCCAGGCAAAGAATCTCTTTTATCTGTTTAAGAAGGCAATTCCCTAAGCTTCAGCACTTTGCAGTTGGATGAATGAACTTCACTTTCTACTGACATGGGCCATAAAACAGGACTGACATTAACCTCAGCCTTTACTTATTGATCTAAATCTAATCTTCCATTCTGTTTTTTGAGATTGGATTTTCCAAATGTTTTTCTCCAGTTCTGAAGATACTTATCAGAAGTTGCCTTATCTGTGGATACTGTTTGGGCTACAACAAGTTCAAAAACAAATGTAACAAACTGAGATTTTACTTCCAGAAGCAAAATTAAATAAATGGAAATGTTTTCATTATGTAGAATATAAATTATGGGAGACCACTTAGCCAAACCAACACACTAGTCTAGAGAGTGTTATTGCCTTGAAAACTCCAATAATTCTGCTTAACATTTCATTATTAATGAAAGAGAAATATACCCTGTTATTTTAGCTACTATAATGAAAGATCATTCTTAACAGAGACATTTTCAGGAGCTAGTGATTTTCTGATTATAAATAATCTACAGATAAACTTTCCAGCAGTTGTGAAAAACTGTTTTAATATCTCTTTGAAAAGAAACTATGGTCCACAAAAACCACTTTGCAGTTTGATACTTGCTGTAATTTGTAGCCTGTTGCCTTGTCTGGACCTGAAAGCAGTTTGCCATAAGATATTGTAGTCAGCATCAGGCCTTTAGACTTCTTTGTGCTGCTTATACTTAAGTCTTCCATTTTTACATAGTTCAAGATAGCCTTAACATCCTGGAGGATCTCCATACAGAACTGGCCAAGTGTTAAAATGTATGGTAGTTTCCAAATACATCATATTCTCTGATTACCAACTACAATAATAAAATAGTATCAAGGGATGGAGGAGGTGTCAGAAATAGTTAAGATTTACTGTGCCTGATCAATTTTCCAAGGAAGAAACACTGGAATTTATAAATTAGGCTAGGTTTAAATGAAAATATCATCTTTGCTGGTAAGTAATTTTAAGTACTAATTATTTACAAGGACAGTTATTAAAGCTAACCTGTATAATTTTGTATTTGCAATACAGTTTCAGACTTTCAGCTGTTACATATCCTGCCATTTAACTGATATTTCCTGTGCACTGTCAAAATTATATTCAGATTTAATAAAATCAGCATTGTATCTTAGGAGAAAAATCATTGTTCCTAGTAATAGGTTTAGGATAAAGGGCTGTATAAAATCCATCAGTTTTCAGTGTGCTAATGTGTATGCTGCAATATATTGTACATTATATAATAGCATATTATTCCTCATTGAAAGGGTTATTATCACTGCTTTACTCCTGAGGGAACTGAGGAGTCCAAAGTCCAAAAGAATTGATGCTGCAGCAAAAAATGGAGTCTGTGTTTTTTGGCCAGCCTCTGTATATCACCTTCCAATAGCTATGTAATGTGTTTGCAGAGCCAAGAAAGAGAAGAGAAAGAAAAAAGCTATTTATCTGGGGCTTAGACAGGAAACAACGTATTTTCTGATTATTTAAACGAGTTCTGTTGTCTTCCCACCTATGAGACATACTGAGTCTTAGATTTACCTGTTTTAGAGAACATTCTGAAATGTATCTGTCCTTTACTCTCATGAATTCTGGGTTTTGCTGCACCCCAGCCTGCAATTGTTAAGAGCTCATCCAAACACCGAGGTTACCCGAGGTTGTCTGTGGTGCAACTATTCTGGTGTCTACCATATTACTGTACCCCAAAGCTCTTCAGTCAACTGATTTAATCATACAATGGAGAAAATTTTTATGCTACAAATAGGATCACAAGATCTCCCTACAAGCATAGTGTTCCCACTCATAAGACCTGGGCATGTTTACAGAGTTTGCAGATCCCATTAGCCCGTCAGGCTAGTAGTGAAATGCTGCTCCTCATACTGCATTACACTCATGCTGTTACAAGATTCCTGTGTCATTGCCATGAGAGCTGGCTTAGTGTTCTTAAATATGCTTAGCCTGGTCAGCAAAAAGCTTATAGCAAGCAATATTTTATTGAAACAGCAAGAAATACTGGCTTGAAGAAATAATATTACTTATATTTCTCTCAGCTGCTGTTTTACCTAATTAACTTACATCAATACTGACCAGCATCTGTGCTAATTTTTTTCCTTTAATGGTTTTGTTTACCTAGTAATAGTGTCATGACTTGCACATTTTTATAACTGCTTCAGGATTAATAGAGAAAAGTATTGCAGGCATGTGCTTGTATGTACATGTAGAACAGTACACACGGAGTGTCTGAACAATGGCTCATCTTTCATTTGATGTTCTTTCTGTTTACACAGCACATGTGAATTCTATAAGAGTGTGAAAGGTTGTGGAATGACTTCTACAGGGTGAAGACTCAGTCAAGTGCAGTTGAACAGTTTCCAAAACTTGATTACATGACAATGTTCATTTCATATCAGACTATACATAGTACCGGAGCTATAGCCAGGTAGTCAGATTATAACAACAAAGCCCAGTACATGTCAGGTGTATGGATGTGTCTCAGAAAGAAACATTCCAGAATGGAAAATGCAGTTACAAGTGAACAGTCAGACTGCAATCCATTTGGAATACAAACATGCCTTGAACAAAGACTACTTTATCAGTCAAGTCAACAAACTGGATTAGGAAGTCTTCTCTGTCACAAGGAAAATTACCAAAGATATTTCTGATTCATGTTACTGCTGTGAAGGTCACTTTTGGCCTGTACCTAACACATTAGCTTAGTCAGGTGAGTGGATTTTTGTAATGAGAGCTCTGCTCATTTTCCCTGCTTCCCAACCCACTTGTTCAAGAAAGGAGGTGGCCAGGTTAGTATGTGCTTATCCATATGCACCTGCACCAAATACCTAGAATATAATGCTGATAGAGGTGTTAGTCCCTGTGTTCTCTGCAGGCTCATGTAACAGAAGCCATAAAACTGGAGAATAACAACTCCCTGACTCTCATTTTAGCTTGACTCATCTTATCTATCCTCCTGAGTACTTTGCTGTTTGCCAAAGCTGCTGCAATCTCCCACATGGGGACTTCTATACCGGCATATTTAACCTTTCTTCAGGTCACTCTATAGTTGGAACTTTCACCGCTTCTGGACATGGCAGCATCTATCTTCCTAGCAGGCAGGAAGATACACTATGAGCATTTCACTGATGCTTCACATTAATGCAGAGAGAATGAAGGGTGTGAACAACATGAATAATGATGGACATGAGAAAGGTCGTATGTTGCACAACATAATTTTTTTTTTTTTGTGGGGCCCGGAGTCATATCTTAGTTGGGTCTCTAACAATGGGTTTATCTTGGTTGATTGGTTTTCATCTAACCCTCTTCACTCTAAAAAAGTAAAACTTTGGTCCTGGATGACCAGTATTTCGCTCAGGCAGACAAATAGTCCAGGGGAAGTTTGGCACTGGAGGAGCTTGGCTTCTGTATTTGTGGGAAGATGAAACACACCACTTCCATCTTGTTTGCAGGTAAGATGGAGGTGAAAGAATGGGGAGATCAAGAAATTTGTCCCCTCTACAAGTGTCCTCTAGGAGTCAAATGCCATCCTATTTTCAAGTAGCCCCAAAACACTATGTTATCTAAATTGCTAAGCTAGACAGAAATTGCGTTGAAAATTGAACTTGTTGTGAGGCCAGGGTGCACTTTGGCTTATTGAAAAGTTTATACATACAAAGGAGACAGCAGACAATTGGGAGTCAGCCTTCTGGCTGCCTTGAATGCGTGACATGAGCTGCACATGAATGTTCCACACAGACAAAACGCAGGCACACTCTGCATGTGTGTGACGCAGTGCAGTGAGACATGATGCATCGTATAGGTTATAAAAAGAGCTGATCAAATGCTATTTGTTCTATGTATTGTTCAATCATAATTATGACTTTCAGTATTAAAAATAATTGACATAACTTTATGGAGAAAATGAAGCTACTGACCTAACCTGAAATAATTTACATACAACGAAGAACTGAGATCTTTGTGCCTGATCGCCACCAAGTATCTGCAGTTGTTTGGCCCCTCTAACTAAATCCATCTGACTGACTTCTGTAATTACCTTCCCAATACTTTTTCTACAGTCTGTTTTTAATAAGGATGGAAATGAAGATTATAATTGTCTTTTTGAGGTCTTTGGTGCATGTTTTAAGAAAAATAATTTTTAAGGTATTTCTCATGGTTTTCCATTTTCATCTTGGTTCTGTTTCTTTCTCTGGGTTTCATTTATTCTCCCAGGTTTGTGTTACACCATCTTGTTAAAACAATTGCAAAGACTTGTTTGAATACTTATCCGTCTGTACAGTTTTCTTCATTTTGAGGGTGGGTCCCCTATTTAAAGGGACATAGATAGCTCTATATTTGAAAATCTGTCTAATGAAAGCTGCAGGATAAGCACTGATATTTTCAATGTGTTCTGTGTAAATTTCAAAGGCAGTTGTAAAAAGGAGATCCCTGCTTGTGAAAAGCAAGCACACAGGTAATTTCCTCTGAAGCTTCAGGCTCACCAGACCACATAAATCAAACAGCAACAATTCTCTTCTAGGTAATGTTATTAGAATCCGTGTTGTTCTTAATAAATACTAAGGATAGATATATAAAAATGCTCCTGAAACTGCCAACAGAGGGCTCATACATGAATGATATCTACATGCCATATTACCTCGTTCTTTTTTCTTCCTTTAAATTTACAATAGAATGTGAAGTATTTTAGACCACCTAGGAATGTACTAGTAATTGTAAATGGCATTAAGATCACACGATTTGACACAAGTTCCTTTTAAATTTGAATTATTAAAACAATTTAACCTAACTCTTGCTTGTATCACAGGGATACAAATTTATACCTGTCTCACAGGCCTGTAGCATGAGAAAAGCTTCATGAAGGAGTAAGTATGCAAAGTGGCTCTTTAATTAAAGACTCAGAGATCAAAGAGAGCTTCTTGGATTGCTTAGACTTTACTGAACTATACCAGGAAAAACAGGTTTTGTGTTTCCCCTTGTTTACAGCAGCACTGCGATGGTGATGTTTAATTAGAAAGGAGGTCTGATGACTAACAAAGATGAAGAAATGGTTTGAAAATGGAAATGGCCTTGAAATGGCAGTGACCAACCAGTTATAGCACAGGTAATATTTATTGCTTTACTTTTCTTATTGTTGTTCTTAATTCTTTTGTTTTCTTTTTTGTTTTCTTTTATTTCACATGTTCTGCTCTCTCTGAGGTGTCTTAGTTGCAAAGAACATGATGTTTGTATTTCTTATTCTTTAACACATCATAGAATCATAGAATGGTTTGAGTTGGAAGGGACCTTAAAGATCATCTTGTTCCAGCCTGGTCTTGAACCCTTCTGGGGATGAGGCATCCACTACTTCTGTTGTCAACCTTTTCTTTATAAAGAGCATCTCTCCCAACAGCCGTTACCTGAGTGGGTATTTTTATCTCTATTTTACTCATGTAAGATCTTAACAACAATATGGAAAAGCAAAGTGCCTGGAACTTTTTTTAACTCATGATTTAAGTAGAGTTTCCTCCTCCCTGCTGAAAACAGCTTGGAAGCATCTTTTCTCAGCTTGGGAATATGAATGAGCCATTCCTTATTTTGTTTTTGGGCATATTCACCAGCAGGCAGTTGTTTGCCTTTCTTCAAACCTGACTCAATTTCCACTAAAGTCCATGAAAAGGCTCTCACTGCTTTTTAGTTACCAGAGCTGGTCCTGGCATGCTGCAAAAATTCCAGAAATAAAGGTAAAACATTTGTGACCCAATCAGTAAGCCTGCCTTCAGGCACAGAGTTTGTAAACATACCCATTATTTACAGGGGTTGGTTCAGTGATTTTTTTATTCCTTACTACCTAATACAGAGCTACTGGCATCATGCTTGGTATTTCATACCAGGCATACATAAGGCCCTGACAGAATGACAGGTAGCCAAACCCATATGCAATTATTTTCTTGGCTCATACTACCAGGCTGGCAGCTGACATGAAGGAACAACTTCAAACAAATGGCAATAAAATTCTTAATAGCTGCCATCACTGTTTCATATATGCAGATATTCTTATTTGGAGTTGATTTTTTTTCTTTAAACTGACTTCTGATTATTCTGTAAAATCAGCAGGCACACTGGAATCTGCATGATATTTGAAAATATGCTCCATCTGCAGTTTTGGTGTTTACTAAGTCTGTGAAATTGAAAGCATGTAATTATTGAAAGAGTTTGAATTTCAAATAGAGATTACAGAATGTTACAGATCATAGAATGTGATCTATCATATATCAAAACATTTTGGCATTTTTCAAGAGCCATATGAAAATGCTAATGAGTTTAGTGAAGCCGTTAGGTTTTGCAGCATAGTTGAATGGGTAGGTGTGGCAGAGGCTGGAAAAAGCTGATGCAAACTGACTTTTGGATTAAATGGGAGTGATTCCAAGACCTCTGCTTGGTGTCACTAGGGCATTCTTCATGGTCCATGGGCACACACAATGCTAAAGGCCTAAGTGACTGTGATTTTAAGAAAGAACTTTTTATGCATCAAAATGCTGCTTCTTTACCAGGGTCTGAACATTGCCCAAGTCCTGCCCTCTGTAGCTTAACGACAAGCAAGGACTAGAACTTCCCAGATCTGTCCATGTCTGAGTCCACAGTCTCTGCCTCAGAAGTGTAAGTGACTTCCTGAGCAGTTTGGGAGGTAGGAGAGTTTCTCAAGTCTTCCTGCTATTCAGCAGCATCCAAAACATGCACTGCCTTGGTACATTTACTTTGGGCAGGAGTCATCAGACAAAGGACTGGGAGCTGTCTTTGTCCATAGTTCTTGTGCGACAAGCTAACTTTGCAGGATTTAAATGAGAGTAACAGCACTAAAACTAGTTTGTAGACTTAAGCCTAGAGTAACTGATCATTTCCTCACCAACTGTCTTGGATCACTCTTTGAGCCTTCAGTCTGCCTCTTCCATACAAATATAAACATGAAAACTTGCTGGAGTTAATAAATCTTATTTTTTTTTTGCTTTTCCAGGCTAAGGAATACACAGTAAGAATTGCAGGGTGCTTTGTAATTAGTTCATAAGTTCCACAAGTAGCAACATGAAGGTGTGTGCTTGTCTTTGCTGCTGCTGCAGGGTGCGGCTCTTCCACATTTTGAAGAGTCGGTCTGTCGTAACTGCTACAGTTCTGCACTTTATGAAGGCCATTTAAAAATATTATCTGCTCTGTGGACTCTGGAACTGATGAGCTTTCTCATAAAATACATTTCCCAAGTTTATTTCCTTGTAGTATGCTAAATGCATTGCCACAGAGTGATGAAGTAATAGTTTCTACATATTAAATATAAACCTCTGTGGATTTATACCAGTGTCCACTTATTGTAGATCTGGCCCAAAGGGACAGTTATTTCTATGTAGTTTGGTTCCTATTTCTGCCCTTTGTTTTTTCAGTCTGATTTCCTTAAGTATTTAATGTATTCCCTGTTCACAGCTTTTGGTGATTAAGTCTCTCACACTACATCGAGTGTGTAGGTACAGCTAGAACACAGATGAATCTTTTTTTCTCAAAGGATGGCTAAATATTACCTGTAATTTATCTAGAATTCTCTGATCTGTCCCACAGAATACTAAGTGTATTGACAGCCCATTCTGAGGTAGCTATAATTTATTGTGCTGTGAATGGTGGATTCTGAATGAAGCCCTAAGAAACCCTGATCCAAGTTTTTCTGATCTTCACTTTTGTGCAGTGAGCTGGCTCTCTAACTATGTTAATTATCCAGCCAAAACCCTACATCTTCATGATAAATGGCTGCCTTATAGTTGGGTTGAAATAAACCTTGCTGAAATGGATTTTTGGAGTGATTTGGGGATCAGGAAAAATATAGTCATGAAACAGTTGGAAAATCAGAATAAATACATGATCCAAGTAAAACAAAAATAGAAGTTTGTTTATTTAGAATTTATTTCAATCTTTCTGGTCGATATGAATCTTATTTAGCATAAAAAATGTAAAAGCATGCATTGCACATCTGTAGGAAGCATACATCTTCTTCATTTGAGGAGAAATTTTGAATCACTCCTGAACTTCTGAGAAAATAAATTTGTCAGTTATTAAATGATATTTTGTAAGACTAAGACTTTCACTATGTGTAACTCATAGGCTTAGATACTAGAGCATGATCCATGAATCACTACAGCTAACATCACAATCTTTAGCAAAAGACCTCCCAACTTCTCATTTGCACAGTTTTCTGCTTACATGGGCAAGAAAGTATTCTAAATGAAGGATGATAAAATTAGTAAATTAACATATTAAAAATCTAACCATTTATTTGCTTGGAAACAACAATTCAAACTATATTCCATAAGCTAAACTTTAGATTTTGAAAATGGATATGAGAAGGTGATGTTTGCTTACATCAGAATATCATCTGTAGTCAGTGGCATTTTAAATACCCGTACCTGTCATTTCATAACAGATTACCTGGCAACACCAAAAATGGTCTAAACTTTGTGATAAATTAGAATTTGTCTTTGTTCTCTGCCCTTTGTTTCTTATTAATGAGTATGATCTTTCCTCTGAATTTTAAAAAGTGCTTTTTACTTACAGTCAGCAATAATCTCTCTCAACTAGTACTTTTCTCTTCCAAAAAACAATCTCTTTTATAGCAATTAAAATAGGTCTAATTTTTTTAGTTGTCAGCAATCCAAATGATTATAGACAATAAACAGTAAAATCTCATAAACCCAGAAATATTTAATTGTCGCACAATGCAAATTGTGAGTCATCGTAGCATGAGTAATGAATACTCACTTTAAAGTTAAGTATACTGGGTGTTTGTTTTTCTTCAAGTGGTAGATCCTGAGACTAATAGCATTCTTATTGGAGTCCCATTAGAGTCTGTTTTCACATCAGTTCTACATCCCCAGAACTCTCTCACCCTAGACATGATCTGCGTTAAAAGGAGCTGGGCAGAAGACACTGTAATATGTATCTTGCTACTGGCTACATCTTTAGAATCCAGTTAATCCTTTCAGTTCCCTCTGCCCTAAGTAATCACAGCATAATCAGAATTCATTAAAACCAGACATTTTGCCACTACGTATCACTTAGTAGTTCTCTTGCAGCCATATTTTCTACTAGCAGAAAATTCTTCAAAACTGGTATGATTTTGACAAACTATTGGAAATACCTGAAATTTAATGGAGACTAGAGTGCATTCTGAGAAAATTCTTCTGATTCTTATCTCTCTGACCCTCAGGTATACTTAGTCACAGAGACTTTGTGTTCATTTCTTCTGAAATGACTTAGGTAATATTCACAGAGGAAAATCTGAAAAATTCCTCTGCGACCTTTAAGAAGGGACATAATTCAGTCTGCAGATGCTCTCCCAATTACCTCAGGTATGCAGAGATCACAAGGGAAGAGGGAAGGGAACAGCCAAGCTCCCGAGAGAGAAACTCCTCTCCTTATAGATCAAATGCAGTCAGCTCCTCCTCACAGCATGCAGCTGGAATCATACCCTTATCCTTTCAGGGAAATGAAGGGGACAAGGAGAGGAGATAAAAGAACTGATTTTCCCCGGTCACTGACTGGTTCTTTCCTGACTACTTATGCCACACAGTAAGAATTTACATTCTTTTTTTGTGAGATGTTATTATCAGTGCCTCAGAGTCTTCATATTTCTCTGTATGATGCTTTAAAAGCAGCAGTTGTGAAGGTTTGGGAAAATGCCCATATTAGATCTTTAAATACCATTTAAGCAAATAAGACTAAGTTTTTTTGTGTTATTAGCCACATTTGTCATAGTGGCATCCAAAAAACTCTGTTTGGAAGCAATGGCTCTCTATACAAGAGAGTCCTGTGTGTTTTGTGCTTAAATGATGCTCTGCTCTTTCAAGTGCCACCACCTAACAAATGTAATATATAAAATATGTAATAAATATAAAATCTGAGATTCAGACATGTTTTTCAAGAGTTTTAGAGTCATAGTCACACTTCTTTGCCTTCTTAAAAATGTGTAAGGCAGCCAGAAAAATTGAGGGAATATTGTTTGCACCATCTTTCCCAAGTCCTTGCCTTTTCAAGTACAGGGTGGTCTGTATTTGATTTAAAATTATCTTCTAGTCTCTGTGAAATGTCTCTTTTTATTCAATCCATTAAAGCAAAGAGATTTGAAATATCCTTGGCAATTATCTGAAACCTGACTTTGCCAATCCATGGCACATCTTGCTAATCACAGAATCAATTAGGTTGGAAAAGACTTCTGAGATAATCAAGTCCAACCTTTGATAAAACAGCGCCATGTCAACTGAGTGTCACATCTAGTCTTTGCTTAAACACCTCCAGGGCTGATGACTCCACCACCTCCCTGGACAATGCATTCCAACGTCTAATCACCCTTTCTGTGAAGAAATTCCTCCAAGTGTCCAACCTAAACCTCCCCTAGCACAAATTAAGAATATGTCCTCTCATCCTGTCACTAGTGCCAGATGCCTGTGTGTTCTGTTTTGCCATTAAACTTTCCCTTAACTTGGTGTGATTTTGTCACTCAGGGTTTCTGTTTCACTGAATTGTAACATCAAACCAGAGAAGCTGCGTATGACTGGGTTGTGTAAATAGAAGAGGGAATGTACTGTATGCCATTAGTTCACAGTAAGGAACCTAAGCTAAGCTGGGACAGTGATGGCTACAGTGTAAACGTCAATGGTAGTAGTTTACTAAGCAGTTCATTTCTGGACTTGGCTAAGTAATTTTACTGTGCCTCCAAGCCATTACACCATTGCATACAATGGATTACATGTAGGTCAAGAACAGTAGCAGCTTTTCAAATTTAGGTAATCCACAACTGTCATTCATGTTGTACTGCAGTTTCTCATAATAGGAAAACAAGGTAACATGATTTGTCACTATGTCTTTGGTAGCTCAAGACTCTCTTGTGTCTTTGAGGCAAGCTTGCTTTTATTGATTCCTTTTCTATGGGTAAATAGTAACACTGTTTTTTTTTTTTTTTTACAAACTCAGTGATGTCCTAAAAATGAGCAAAATTAAAGGAACAAAGTGCTTTTAATTTTGTACAACTAGTGTTTAGCTCAACTAATAAAGTAAAAATACCATAAATATTAAGTGTTTTATTATTTCTCCAAGTATACCAAAATTGTAATCTTGTTTTACATACATATGAAGCTGAAAACCCTTATTTTTTGCATCCTCCTGCAGTCTATGACATCACTTATGTTCTCTCTTCCCTGATCCATTTATTTTAGACTGATTTCTTTTTACCTTTAGCTCCGTCCAGCACAATATACCCCCAGCAAACATCATATTCAGGCCTCAGCTTCCTCATAGCCTCCTCTGTTTTAATGCTTTTCTATTGACACAGCCATTTAGGGATTTATCCAACACACCCAAACACAGCAGCAATGTTTCCAGTAGCTTCAGAAGACCACAGGGGAGGCTTGTGGGATTTAGAATCTCTCTTTTTTTTTTTTCTTTTTTCCTGGTCCAAACCTTTCCTAGGATTTGCTCTCACTATGAGGAAGTTGTGTTCAAAAGGTATCATCATTAGACCAGTGTGGCAGGTACTTATTGATGTGATGTCTTCACTAGAGGTGTAAAGATAAGGCTCTTGATCTCAGCACTCCTGCTGCCTGCTTTACAGGACCAAACAACCTACAGAATCCCCCCAAATTACAAAGGACTTATCAAACAAAGGAGTCTTCACCACAGTCATGAAAGACAAATAATGCCAACACACAAAGCACATACACCTGAATATAAAATGAGTACACTACTCCGATCAGTTGTCTGAGATAAGAGATGCCTATGAGACCTTCAAGTAATTAGGGAGTAGCCTTTGAAGTCTGCTCTTGGCTGCTACCAAAGCTTGTGTGGCTAGCTCAGCTGGTTAAAGCACATCCCTTTCTCCTGTTGGCTGGATTTCAGAGGCTGTGTTTTGGCAGAAGCCAGGAGCGCCACACCCATGGTTGCATCAGGCCTTGAGAAACACCTGAAATGCTTAGAGGACTGTACAACTTAGATAACAGGGGATGGCTGGACCTGAGCCTGTCATTTATAGAAAGGATTTTAAATTATTCTTCAATCTATATTTGATAATCTAACCTGCCAACACTTTCCCTGATATTTTGTCTTCCTCATGGCAGGGACAAGCCATGGCTCAAGTCCCAGGATACTTGACCTGCTGTGCTTCACAGAATTATCATGGCAGAGGAAGGAAAGACATGCAGGTGAAGTGATCATTGGATTCCCTATATGCCACACCTCGAGTGGGACTGCCTCACTGACAATCAGGTGTCCCTTAAGGAGCAGATTACAGTGGTCTGTGTCTCATCTTCAAAACCAAAAAAGGATGGTAGTGGAGACAAGACAGCTGTATATGAAAAAATAACAAGAATAGAAGTATGCTTTGTGCTCAGGTGGGTAGATAGTATTAGATGGTAGTTTTCCTACATGTTTGAAAACTTTAAAGAGCCTTTTTGGAATTATTTTCTGTTTATCTGCTTGCTAAAATATCTAGAAAGTTTTCTCACCAGAAGTGTCTCAGTGGCACCTATTCCAAATATGTATTTTACAGGAAATTTATATTAAGAAAATACTTCCAAAAGAGAACAGAAGTTTAAGAATACTAGAATTACCTAAAAAAAATCCTCTTTCTGAAAACTAAATATTACTTGAATCCATGTCTTTGAAGATGGTGTTAATAACAATTCCCAGCTTAGATGAATTCCTCACATCAATCTTTTTTTTGAAATAGCTGAAGGAGTAACCCTGAATGATCCCTTGATGTAAAGCAGGGCCCTCAAACCTTGATTGAAAATCCCTACAACTTTCTAGTTCTGTGGCACAGTACCAGGAAACTCTGTGGTATGTGTGTGGCTATTGTGGCATTGTGGGACCCAAGGATTAATAAGCACAAGGTTTTGCTTCAGTTGAGCAGAACCTATGATTTGGTAGCAGTGTGAAAAAATATTTTTATTTTGGCTTCTAGGAGTCAGCACTTTCTAATAAAAATGAATGAAAAAACATTCCACACAGAAGCATGCTGCTAGAAAATTTCAAACCAGATAATTTTCCTTACATTATAAACTTAATGAGTAGTGATTTAACACAAGACTGTCCTCCATTCACATGGTCAAGTACTAAGGAAATACACAGCACAAAGGATATTTGTGTAGGTCTGTATTTAGAAGGTCTGGAAATTTGAGTAAGTTACAGTTTGGAATAGCAAAAGCTAGGCCATATGATAAACACTTTACAACAAGGAATGCTTTTTGTATAGATGCTCCCTGGACATTGTCTGTAACCTGAAAATTTCTCAACAAAGCTAACATTGGAAGTAGTAGATTGAACAGGCATTTTTATCATCTTGCCATAGAGGGCGCAACAATAAACAGCAGTGACTGCTGTATTGGAAATATTCCACTCATTACTAGACATGAGTGGATCTGCAATGAAATTATAATGTTAGGAGGATTTGAGTCTGCATACCTGCAGCTTCAGTACCAATTAAGGCATTGAAATGACTTCTTTCACTAATGTCTTGTTTTCCATTCCTTGAGAAACTGTTTACACACAGCAACTACCATTTCTTGTTTACGTTAAAGAAGTTAACATAGAAGAAGCAAAGGTTTGGTCTTCATCAAGTTTTGGGGGGAATTCCTATGCATTTCAACACCAGCAAGAGTTTTAGTTCAAGAAGCAAAAGTAAATTTGAATCAAATGTCTACCTTTAAGGGGAAGAAGGTAAGGGTCTTTTCAGACTGAAATGTTCATATTGTTCTTTCCTCCTGGAAGCCTTACCCGGAAACCTAATTGGGAAATAAATGAAAGGAAAGGTTTGTGTATTGCCCCCTTGGCTCACAGTGTCAGTCCTGTAGTTGGCCCCTGTCCACTAATGGTAGGAGCACAAGACTATTGAAAGCTACGATTCCAGAGGGTTATAAAAAATCCATGAGAAGGTTGCACAGGGAGTAGCTACCTGTCCTGTTCTCACAAGTAGGAAGTCCAGCTTTATAAATGTAGTGAGCTGCTACTGTTAGGAAGAGTTAAATACACTGACAAAGAGAAATTGAGACATTTAGAAGCCTCTGTCATCAAACTTAGTGTACATAACTTGTTATCTGGTCTGAAAGAGAAAGGTAATTCATTTGAGTTCATAAGGACTTTTTTAGAAGGAATGCCACTAACTAATTGGTCAGGCAAAATTTACCACCTGTTTCATGACATAATTGTGCTTGCCTTATTGCCTCTGGTATGTCTGGATTCCTTTCAGTTCCTCAAACACAGTATCAGTTCTGCGGATACATTTACTGTTCTTAAGAGTTCCTTATTAGAGAAGAAATGTAACATAGCCCCTGGCGTTGTTTTTATATGTTGAAACCATTGCAGTCAATTATTTAGCCTCCAATGCTACTCCTCTGATCTGGTTACAAGTGACTCTGGGGTTGCTGCGTTAGGAATCTTTGTGCCATCAGGAGAGCAGAAGAATGCTGATCTTCCTTCTTCAGGAGTACTGACCATTGTCCCAGCAGCCCAAACTCCTTGTCTTTAAGCAGGAATTGCAATGCAGCAGGTAATTCTCGTTCCACCTGCAAGGGGCAAGAAGCATGTGGTACTTGCCACAGCATTAGAAAATGTATATGATTTCTTCCTTTGGTCTTTGCAATTTAGGTCTAGCCATCTGTATGCACTTAACCCCATTTCTTCATCTATGGCAAAACAGCATGTTTTAGTATTTAAAAAAGCAGAAACCTTTAATTTTCTAACATTCTGAGAAGTACTCTTGCAAATCAGTAAACAGTATAGGGTGAAAAATACATTGAAGTTAGTTTTAAGTACTTGTATAGTTTTCCTGTGTTATCTGAAAACATTAGAATTTTTTGTAAGAGATTAATTTATAGGTGATTTATTCCCCTGAAGTTTTGCATGCAAAGTGTACATTGCATATTTCAAAATACATTGCTGTTGTAACATGTGAAGAGAGGATTTTCCAGGTTGTGTTCACCTCTGTTGACAAACTGTTGACCTCTGTCAACAAGCTGTTGCAAGCTGTTATTAGGCTAAGAAAATGCAATCCTGTTTTGCATTGTACAGAATTGCATTAAATTGGATTTTAATTATGCCCACATCTTTCCATAAACACCAACACAGACACTGTTTTGCTTGGTTATTTTGGTTACTTTCTCCCAGTAGGAGAAAGTGCCCACTAATTATTGTTTGGTTATTCTTTGTTCACTTCCTGCTAGCAGTGAGAATCACGCACCGCTTCCTCTCTTTGCTCTGAACATTTTGGTACCAGCCATTAGAACAGAGATAATTTAAATATCAAATCATCATAACTACAGCAAAATTAAGACTGTATCTGTCAGTTAGGAACGAGCTATTCCTGCAGAAAGAAAAACTTTTTTACATGACTCCTATCTGTGATCAACTTCTCTGTCCACTGGGTGACACCAGCAGCCTATCCAACATGGCTTAGCTGTGTGTAGCACCACAGAACGCTTATCTGAGGAATATTAAGCTCTTAACCAAGCAGCTTCTTATTTCCAGGTAGTATTAATAACATTTTCTTTCCTCTCTGGTGCAAAAGTGATATAAATAAATAAAAAAACCAAAATACAGAAAACCCCCTAAAACATCTTCCAAACCTACTACATGCAGTTTACAAGGCTAAAGGAGACAAAGTGAGAAAATACTCTGTGAACTACACAATGAACTGAGAACCTGTTGTACAAACAGATTAAGATGACATGCTTTAATATGAATGATGCAGAGTTGATGAAAATCATTGTGAACAGCTCTGAGGATCTCAGAGAACCAATTACAGAAGTGCAGTTTGAGTCCATCCCATGTTATCTTTTTGTATTCCCATGTGAAAATAATTTATTAATTTGAAAGAAAAATTAGGATAACATGCAATTTTTCTGGCTGATAACTGATTAATCCTTAGAACATCTCATAAACTACTTTTGTTTTAAAAATAATTTTAAGGCATTCTCTGGTATATATGCAACATTTTGTTTCTGTTATTGTTATTTTACCTGCAATTCAGTGCTATAAAGATTGGCCACCAGTACAAGCTCAGTTTCAGTTGTACTCCAGTACAGATATAAACAAAAGATACACGAGGAGTTAAATGTGAAACTTAATTAGCCTGTCAGCGTGGTCTTAATTCCTTGTTTTAAAAGCTGAATGGTAAAGGCAAGGTGGCTGGTTCTTTTACTTGAACAAGAAACTAATCATTGTTTAAGGAAGAATGGAGTGTGTTTTTAGAAGGAATGTGTTAATAGTCCTTTCTATCAACACTCCTAATGTCTCTCACATGGTAAATAATCAGTCCAAGCAAAGAAAGAGTCCCAAAGGTGTGAGCCTATTTCACCTGATTACAACCCCTACAACCTCTCAAATGATACAGTGAATATATCCCATGCAGATGAAGCCTTCTTTGCTGTTTCCAGGAAGGTTTTCAACCCAGCTTCAAGCAATTCCCACTCAGACTCACCCAGCTGTTAGCATGCTCAGCCAGAGCACCGTTCATCTACCAAGAGCAGTAGCAATTCAGAGCAGTTTCATAGGACTGGCTTTTAATACTCCACCAAAGCCATAGTGCAGGATACCAACATTCTCTCTGGATAAGGAGGCACTAAGGAAACCTGCCCGAGGCAGCAGCTCCAGCTCTCCTTGTGTTACCTGCATGCTGTAGTGACTTGCAAAGACCAGAAAAAAAGATAAAAAGCTGTCAAATGTAACTCTGCCAGAAGTCACAAATTGGAAAGGGTCACAGTCATTTTCAGAGCTGCTCAAAAACCAAATTAAATAAATAATATTCCAAAGTTCTGGATTCTAAAAGAAGTTATGATTCTTTTCTGTTGGACAACAGCATGGCCTCTGCTGAAGAACTGGGACTGGTCTGATTGCAGTTTTGAAGTAATAATCATTAAGAATGAAGTCACTACATTTAGGGTAGTAAGCTACAACTCCCTTTTTTTTTTTTTTTGTAGTTCTGGAAAACTGGTCACATGCCAAAGATGACAGAGTTTCAAGTCACGCTTGATTGTCTGCAATGTTCAAAGCTGATCACTTTTGATCAGTGCTCTGCAATGGTCATAATGCAAACAGAACCAGAATGTTAGTTAAAGGGTAAATAAAACATTCTTGAGATTCTGGTACACAGCACATGACTGCCTTCACCACATCTCAAAAAAGGATATAGAGTGGCTGTTCATACAAGGAAGGACTAAATAAGGTAGCTTACAAAGGAGACCAAGACGAGATAAGAGAACTTTATAAAGTAAAACTGGTGTGGCAAAGGAATAAGAAATAATTATCTATTGTTCTTGGACAAAGAAAGATTGGACAACAAGAGAGGGATAAAAGCAGATCTAAACCAAAAGGAAGTTCTTTTTCTCATAGCACATCATTAAATTGTGGAACTCTTTGCCACAGGATGTTGCAGAGACCAAAAGTGTAAGTTTGTTCAAAATGGAATTACAGTCATTCCTGAAGGTTAGCTCCATTGGCAACTATCAAAAGTGATGGCCCAGACACAGCTTTTGGTTGAGGAAATCCCTGAATTGTTAACTGCTTGTGGCTAATATGGATCACAAAAATTAGAGTTTTCTTTAAAATATTGTTTAACCCCTCCCCCAACTAGCCACTCCCAGGGACAGGATACTGGACAGGTTAAATGAGTTCTTGATATAATCCTGCACATCTGTTTTACACCAGTATGTGCAAGGTTCTTACTTTAATTAAAGTAAAACTCTAAGATTAGGGAGGAAAATGCATAAGGCTCATGAGAAGGTTCTTTGCCTCAGAAATCATCCTCAGCTACATATATCAAATAATTTTGTATATATTTTAATTTTTTAAATTTCAGTGAAGCAAAACTAATGTTCCCAGGAGGGAAAAGTCTCTCTCAAACTGTGCAAAAGTCAGATTAAAACTCTACTTATTTTTACATACTTTCTTCTTGAGGCAGATAACTAATTTCCCCAAATCCTTGGAATTTCCTCAGATGATCAGGGAAAAAAAAACTTCAAAATGAAACACAGTTGTCTCTGTGTCTAATGAATCCAAAGGCTACCCTTAGTACACTTAGGACAGAGTCCATCCTTAACTTCCTACTAAAATAACTATTGTTTAGCTAAATAAATAATAGTGAGTTTAGGAGAAGGAATTCATGGTCTCAAAGAAAAAGAATGAAGTTCAAGTTTTAATGAACGTATTAGGCAAGAAGGAAATGTTATATGATATTAAACATTTACTTTTAGACAGCCTTCTCTGCAGTCTCTTAGATGCCTCAAGGAAATGGTTTTACAGAAGTATTACAATAACGCAGTTGCTCCCAGGGGCAGTTGTTTCTCTCTGATCGTGGCATGTACTTCCTGCCATGTGGACAATCCCACTCTCTCCCCCAGCCCCCCATCTAAAGATCTTCACTCAGGACTTAGTTCCTGTGCCTTCAGAACATTAGGGAGCTGTGTGTTTGAGGGGCAGAAGGGAACCAACATTTTTATTTTATTTGCAAGAAGTGGCTTTTCAAAAGCATTGTTTGTGCTGAGTTAAGAAAACAACCACCAAACATTCCAGTAGTTTTCCTTCCCTTAGGATTTAATTCCTCTTTTTTTTCCAAAGGAGATGCCTTTTCTGCATAGTTTTCAAATTGATAATCATACATTATTTGTGAAGAAATGTCTAGGACAACAAACCTTATGACCCTTAGAATAACAAAGCATGGTGTGCTTACACACATATATACATGCAAACACACACTGCTGTTCTCGTTTAAGAATGACTTTAAGCTAACTTACCTGCTTCCACCCATCAGTGCCATACCACATGGAATGACAGTTAAATATCGTGAAACCCAGCTGAGGGAAACTGGCCTCAGATGATTACATTTCTAGATGTGTAATCATCCCTGGATGTGACTAACTGCTGGCAGCACAATTCTCAACAGCTACATTTTCCAGTTTCTGGAGCATGTCAAAGTGACACTATGATGTGATGGAGAGGAAAAGGCAACTTGAGGTCAAAACTAGATCCATGGGTCTGGAAGTGTGTTCCTGCACGTGAAGAATGTGACAGGGGCTGTGAAAGTTGCTGATGTTTACTTAGCGTTTACGTAGTGTGGTCACAGACGAATTTGGTCTACTAGTCTGGATTCTCAGTTTGTCCCACACAACAACAGAGGTCACTGGTTTCTCCAGCAAGCAGCAGGGTGCCCAGTTTGTGCCACTGGTAACCCGCTAAGTGCAAAGAACAGCCACAAGCCCACCAAATGTGAAGGGAGCTAGGAAACTAGAAGAAGAAAAATAAAAAGGAAACAAAGCAGGAAGATGAGAAAGCTTTCCCTCAGTTGCACCTGCTGCATTTGCCATTAGTGTTGAAATTCATACGCATCTATGAAAAGACATCTATAGAGAAATCAGACATCCAAGCACAGATGCAAGGTCTAGGAGGAAGAGCAGGAGAATCTGTGTTGTTTTCCCTCCATGACATGAATATGTACAAGACTCTCAGAAAAGGTCAGGTGAAAGCAGTCTGACCTTAACCAGTCCCAAACTTCCCCATCCCCAGCCAGTGTTCTAGAATGCAGGTTTGAGATGGGAAATGTAACAAATATTTCATTAAATTCACTAGTGACTTTTCATTGCTGCTCCTAGATGAATACAGGTTGAAAATATGGAGACAACATAGCTATAAGGGGTAGTGCACATTTATAACTGGTTGTACTGGTCAAGCTGATTTATCAATACGAGAAACTTCCCAGGTGAGGTTTTCTTGATTCTTCTCCCTGGAAAAATGGAGTACTGCCCTGAAAAAGGTAAGGGAAAATCACACTAATCCATTTCATTCCAATAGATCTCAAGATCCAAAACTTTAAAGGAAGGCTGGCTTCCATAACTGCATTTGCTTTGCAGCCTTGCCATCATCTTAAGTGCACTCATTACAACACAGGCTAAACGCTTTTAGCTGATTCTGCAGTTTATCAATAGCATGGAAGGAATTCATGCCAGTGAGTTTGGACTTCTCTGGATTCAAGAGTTGAATGGGAGTCTTCTGGGAATATAATGCAAAATAGTTTCTGCCATTTTTTTGCTGCAGATAATCAAGATGACAATGTTTTTAGTTATTTTTTCTCCAGTAAAAATAATGCGTATTAAGTAAGTCCAGCATGTGGAATCCTCTATTTATACAGAGAACCTAAGAATACACACAGCAACTGTTTGAACAGTTTTATGGTTCACAAAAGCTATTCTGGAATGGCCAGTCAGGAATTTACAGGATAATCTATGCTTCTGCTCTTGGCTTTTTCAATTAAGAATGACATTTTGTTTGTTGTGTGTGGTGATAACATATTTGTTTGCTTATTAACCATTAAATTATTCATTATCTCATTCCAAATTATTCAGCCAAGCAGCCATTAATCAATAGCAAATTTTTGTTACTGTCATACTACTGAACAGGCAGCTTTGGTTTTCAGTTAGGCCTTTAGTCAGGCAGATCTGCAATCACAGTTCTTTACTTCCTTCCTAGTCTAGAAATATCCTAAAGAGGTCATTGAGACTCACCATTTTCACTAGCACAGAATCAACCGTGCCAGTGGTATTATGGAGACAGGAGATGGTACAGTCCTGACACAGCTGCAGACATCTCCAAACAGACCTTTAGACTTGAATTGGTTTTTTAGAGTCCTTCACAGTCCCTGAAGAAAAACAGGCACTTCCACGGTGCAGTTATTATCCTTCCAAAGTATAATGGAAGTGGGTCAAATGAATCCTATGCTGGAAATGTCTGTTTCTCTCCTGTGGCATACAGTCATAGGTGAGGGGAAATCCACTCTTGCTGCTTAATCTGTTTGTGAAGATTCAGTGATAGAGAAGCTACAATATCTCTACAAACATACATCTAAATGTTTTATTCTCATATTGCTTGACAGCTTTTAATATTTTTTCCTGTAGGTAAAACGTGTCATTTCTCGCTCTTGTTTATCATAGACACGGAAAACAGACTGTAACTGTACTCCCACACTCAGTCTTCATGTCTGTGTGCTAAACAAGCACAGTTACGCAACCCTTCTTTATAGGTCATATTTTCTGGAGCTCTGGTCATTCCCCTTGCTTCCCTGCAGATTCATGCTACTTGACAGGCATTTGGCCACTCCAGTATTGCTGAGCTTACAAGTTGTACTTTGTATTTCACGGGTTAGAATCCTATTCACACACCCCACAATGATAAAAAACTGTGTGTCGTTATCAGCAGCACAGATAATCTATAACATGAAAAGGACAGCTCAACCATCTGGTTTTATGTTACCAGCCCAAGAAGGGTGGTACTACAAACCCCAAAGAGATAACAAAGCGTTCATTACATGTATTTCAGCTCTGGTGATTTAATTTAGATGAACATGAGCAAACCTTTTTTATTTGAACATCTGAGTGCACATGCACATATACACATGAACTTGTTCAGTTGCCTCTCTAAAGGGCAGTTTAAATCAACAGAATTGTTCCTATAATATGATCATAAGAAGTTTGCTAATCTGCATGAAATATTCCTCAAGGGAGGAAGAAGGAAATTAACCTCAAGAATGACCATCTTGGTCAAAAAACGCTAGGGCAAGAGAACTTGTGATAACTTGAAGACAGCCTCATTTTACTCCTTCAGTCAGCTGGAATGATGCAGAAGGGCACATAAGAGGAAAAGTATGGGCTGGGCTGAACTCCCAAAACCCCTACTGTGCATTGCTTAATGTCTGTGTTTAATATCTAAAAGTTCCCATTCTCCCAAAGGTTAAAAGGAATCAGAATGGAGATATATAGGCTTATAAAACCAACATACTGTTGCCAAAAATAAAACATTTTTTAAAATGTTCTGACATATTATTGCTCAGAAGTTCAGAATTTCATTACTATTAAAGTTCATCTTTGACCTTTCACCTTTTTATGTGGAAGAATTAGTCAGGGAGAAAAAAACATTCCTCTTTGCCCTGGCTTGCTTATTATGACTCCCTCAAGAATTTCAGTCTGGGGTTATTTGCCAGAACTATGTTTAGTTCTGAGAAGAGAAAGAACCTCCTCCCATTCCAAAATGGCGCCATCCAAATTTATCTCTTAGCTTTTCAAAAGACTTGGGTTTTAAAATACTATGGATTAAATTTACCTCAGGAGGGGTAAAAGTTTTGCTAAAGCAGTTTATATCTATTGAGAAAAGTTGACCTTCAGAGCTGCTTGCTAATGAACCTTCTTATTCTCTAAGTTTCTAATGTTTTAGAAGTTAAAGAAGCCAGAAGATGTCCTGTGGAAGGTAGAATTTTTGCTCATGCCATAAAATGCCAGCCTGTGAAAATCATATGCTAGAGGCCATAATAAGAGTGACAAGAATTTGAAAAACACTGGAAAACTTTGACTGGTAACATTTATGTATTAAGCAAGCAAAGCAAAACTTCAAGCATAGTTGAATTTTATGCTTGAAGGCACAAATTGATTGCTTGTGGTGGAAGGAATAATGAAATTCCTCCATGTCATAACATCACAGAATCACCCAGGTGAATTGCAATGGAAAGGGCTACATTCCTCTGACAGCAATGGTGATTGCCAAAGGCAGTCTTCTTATTTATATTCACTTACAAAGTTTTCAATGCAGTGTATATTCATGAATCAGATCATCTTTGGAACAGATTTATCTACCCCTTCTATCAGCCTCTTCATTTTGTACAATCACAGAACATGTGTGTATCAGAGAACAGCAGTGCTATTTGCAAAGCATTCTGCAGGCAATCTTGCAGTGGCAGAAGGTTCCTTCCCTATCTGCTTGTCACCATTCTGATCATTAGCCATGTGGAAATGGAGTCAGAGCTCTAAATGAAACAGCACAACTGCTGTGCACTCCCCATACTTCGGCAGTAGGATAATGCTAGTGGTTAAACAAAGCCAACATGGGAGTGGTGGTGTGTGTTCCTCATCTATGTGGCACTTAAAGGCACTTAAATGGGACACAACATGTAAGGGCTTGTGGCAGCACGAGGAAGCTAATTCTGGTTATCTGTACAGGGAACTAAGGGGCTAGAACAGACCAGGGAGTGGTAACCATACCAAAGTGCAAATCCTTGGCATATGGAGCAGAAGCAGTTGCTGGGTTGGAGGTAGCTGGAGGTTTCTTCTCCTGTTCTCTGTGCTCCCACCAAAGGCAAGTTAAAAATGTAGAACTGAGGGATGATATGATAATAGAGAGGAGAACCACGAAGGATCTGTGTAATGAAAAACACAGGAGGGAAGGGGAGAAAAGGACAAGTTATGGGAAGCAGGATGAGGCATTATCAAAAAGTAAAAAGAAGAAATAGTAAAAGTAAGATATGAGGAAGAAACCAAAACAGGAATTGGAAAATCAAGAGAGAGTCAGGAAAGTTAGAACAAATGAGTAACAATTTGCCTCAAGGGGAAAACACACAGATAACGGGGTAACTACAGCCAGACAATCAGTAGCTGAGGAAAAATGTTACTGTCATTTCCACCTGCTAATGTATAGTCAAAAACTATATACTAAGGAGAGCTTATAGGATTTCTTTTGTTATGATGCTGACACTGCTCCCGACAGTGGATTAAAGCAAGGGCACAGAAAAATGAGGACCTGTGCCAGAGTGTAACACGTATTAAACTGTTCATCACTTCCAAGTCTGCATTGCAGTGAGTGCTCTTCTCATACTCAGGTAAATAGAGCTCTTCCTAGTAATGAGACTAACTACTTAACTGAAAGAAAAAGGTTTCAGAGTTGAGTGCTATTCTAGTAATTTTTGCCTACAAAGTTGTAAAATGCATGATACAGTTTTTTTCCCCTCTCAATTACCCACAAGTAAAAGCAGTGTTCTTTGTCGTGTTCATTACTGGTTATATTACAGATTAATGCATATTGGTGGAAGATAAAGGCAATTCAGTCACCCTCTGGGTATCCTTCTAGTAAATATATCCATTGTTACTTGACTATGCATTACCCTGAAGTATTCATGGAATCCTATATACTGAGAGCTTCCCTGAAATAAGTCAGATTTTCCAATAGTGTAACACCAGGAACATCCACAATACAAGCAACTTTAGATAGTACATCAGCTTAAATGAGTCTTATAGTTTTAAATTCAATTCAGCCAATTTTCACTGAAACAAAGAGTCCATTACATGGCCGGAACAAAGGCCTTCATGTCAGTGAGAATCTGGCCCAACTACGTCACTGACCAAGAAAAGGCTCATCCTCTTGACTTCATTCTTCTTATATATAGTATTTCAGCAGTCAGACACCCACCTGTGTGGCACAGTCTTTGCCATATGTTGAAGAAATATTTATCTTTTCTTGGACTTGCTCTGACAATAATGTCTGGGGACATTAAAAGCAAAGGCCCAACCCAACAGACTGGTCCAAATCCAATAGAAACACTCCGAAAATCCAGAAGGCTGACTCCTTTTGTTTGTTGAGATCTTACTACAAAATGCCTCATTAACCTGACTTGTTTAAGAATTCTAAGTTCTAGCACAAAACAGAATTTGGCTTTTAACTTTTCTGCTTTGTTGAGAGTGTCATGATAAGATAGTAATCTACAAATACCAGCTTCAGGAAACATGCAGATGACTGAGATATGAAATGCACTTCAGAATCAAAATCAAGCTCAAAACTGTGTACAGAAGAGTTAAAAAATGTTTCTCGATCTTTCTGACCGGCTCTGAATTAGTTTTAGTTACATGGTTTACTTTTGCAGGGAGAGAAAATTGCTGAAGTTTCAGGTTTTGCCAACATTTTGAAACCTTATGGCTTGGAACATCAGGCACAGTTGATTCCTATAGGTTTATAATCACTTGTCAAATAACCTTGGTCACCTTCCTTCTCTAGAAAGGCTTCCTAAGACATATGGTATTTAAACAGGAAAGTTCATCACTACTTGCAGTGGGCGTTGGCCGAGTGGCGTAGGCCCCCACCTGTGGAGCCAGCTCCTCCTCTGAGGATGCCGGTTCAAATCCCGAGGAACTCGCTGTCACCGTCCGAGCGTGCTCAGCCATGGCAAGATGAACCTCAGGAGGCCAGTTCCACGCACCCTGTGCCTCACCTAAAAAATCCATTGCGCAGGCTTATCCCAAAATCTTTGTTCACGAAGTCTAGCCAACAATCATCACTACTTAATAACAGTTTAGAAGCAGGATATTCTAATTTTACTCCTTACTAAAAACACAAATTAAAAAAAAAAGAAAAATATTTAGTTAACATATGCAGAAAACCCAAACAAAGCTGTTTTTTCCTATGCCTAACATACTTGTCTGTGTTCATCTTCAAATACAACACATTGTGACATATCTAACTGAACTATTACTGGGATGGATGGTGGTGGGTTTTGGTAGCCCATGAAGCAGCATGTGAAATGTTGCTTTATACATTCCAGTATGTTGTTTGGAAATTTGGAGGGACTATAAAAACCTGAGTTTCATTTTTTAGTTCTTAAATAAAATACTATACAAAACAAACTCATGAAAGTTGAAAGAAGAAAGCCATAATAAAGTTGTAAGTCAGGCTACCTAACAACCTTGTTTTTCAACCTATTATCTTAATTTAGGAGAAGAGGTTGTTATTGCTAGTTCAGCTTTTTTTTTTTTCTCTTCTTTGGCAGATGTACGTTCAAGGAAGGCTACTCTTTGCCAACTATATTTTCAATGGATACAGCAAGTCTACTAAAGACCTTCAAAAACAAATAGCTAAGACAAGGAGTGATTATCACAAAAGTTACTGACTTCCCAGTGATTTAGAAGTTCAGGTATTTTACTTTTCACCTGCATTGTTTTTAATAATTTCATTCTGAGATCTTCAGCTTGTTTAGTTTCTTAAATACAAAGCACTGTGACTCAGAGCAGCAAGTACAACAGTCTCAGTATCAAAGTATTTGGACCTTTTTGATGTGTTTACAAGTTCTCCACCTTGTTTAGTCCTTCCTGTCCCATTCAACAGTTCAGACTGTCTAACCCCAGCTGCTGACTCTACAGAATCTTTCTGGTAGTTACTGATGAGGAGGAAACAAGAAAACAGGTAAAGGTCCTGAGTTCATCTCCTCTTAGTGCATGTCTGACTGAGACTTGTTTTATGGGCTGTTAAATTTATGTTTTGGCACTATCCATGAAAATTTAATTGCAATTAAAGGACCAATTACTTTAGCCAGGTGTCTTCTAACAACTAGCTTCTTCATTTCATTAATAATTGCAGAGAAGCTTAAGAAACATTACCTAGAAAAACAGCAGCAGATGGTCAAATACTTCACAGCTTCATACTGAGCATACAGCTCATGGAGGGAGCATTCCCAGAAGCTAAAGCACATGCTGCAACAGTTTGTTCTCTTTTAGAAGTTTGTTAAGCTGAAACAATGAGAGGCAGGGAGAGGAAGTAATTGCAACTTTTGCAATTTATTACATTGCTTTTGGGAACCATGTAATTATTTTCAATTTAATGGTGATGCAAGTCAGTAATCAAAATGAAACTTTGGAGTGCCTGGCATGAATGCACAGGTCGCTGCGTTCCACTGTTGATTTAACTGATACATTTTGCAGGATATAATGATGATCATGATGATGCTCTATTAAACTGCTATGAATAGCTGAGAAGCAGTTCACTGCAGTGACAGCAAAGGAGAACACAGGACACAGTAAAAAAATGAATCGTGCAGTCTTTTGCTGAGTTGCTCTTAGCTGCTCTTTGCCAGGCTGTAGAAAGTCTCTCCCTTACTTTCATTTCTTTTAAGCTTATCAAAACAATGCATTTAATTTTTACTGAACAACGAGCACATATTACAGTTGCAAGTCCATTCGTCTTGTCACTTCACATACATACAGAAAACAATTACTGGAGTGGTAGAGAAGTCAGGGATTAAATGTGATAGTTAATTTACAGTAGTATTTTTTAACATGTTAATTACTGGCCTACCGTGTTTTCCGTCCAAGTCAGTGGAAAGCTTTCTTGATTGGAGTCTGGACAGACTACCTTTAGGCTGTGTATTTTTGCAAATGCTTCTGTGAGTGATTGAAAAGGCTGACCTGGCCTGTGGAATTCCCTGTGCTGGTTCTTGACTACACTAGAATTTTCCTCAATATTTGCCACTGTGGCATCAGTCCTGAATGCAACTTCAGAAACAAATGGACAGTCATACAGATAGGCATTTGCCTAATCTGACTCTACATATAACCCATGGCAGGTGTGGTCGGAGCCAGCACGGTTATTCTGTATGCGTGTTTCTGCTACTTGCTATTACAACATCATGACAAAAAATCCTTAAATGGATTGGGACGTTCCACAGGCTTCTTCCATGCATAGGCTGTGAACACATGAGCGGGTGCAACTGGGGGTACAGAAATAGTTTTAATGAAGGAGAGGGCAATGAAGAGTCTGAGCGAAAACCAAGGCGAGACAACATAGCTATTCCCATATACTGTACCATAAAGATGGTGCAAAAGATATGATTAATTGCATCCTTAAGTCTCCAAGAGCAGATGTTTCTGGTATTTTCCAATATTGTTAGCTGATCTCCCAGCCTCAACAATTGCCAGGTACTCATCACATAGGTGCATGTTTGCCTTCTTTATTTCAGTACCTAGGGTCTACTGTAATGGACCTTTGAACTCTCTCCTCCTGCATACCATGCCATGGAACAGATACGGTTGGGAATACAGCTGTAGGTCAAGGAAGATTCTGCACTGCTAAAAAGGGATTAGCATCAGCAAAACATGGAAGAATCTTGCTTTTCACTGGGAGGATAAAAAAAGCACTGTTGTTTCTCTGTCTGTTCATGGAGTGATTTTTTGGGAGACAGCATTGTCTTGTTTGTAAATCAGCTGTTTCTCTAATGGAAGTAAGCAAATCGGTCCTACCCTGCATTCTTCTCCCCCTCTTCAGTTACCTGGAAGATGAGCTAAGCATGGAGATAGCATAGATAACTGACTTAAAGCAAAGGCCACATTTCTAGAGAAAAAAAAGTGCCCTTGGATTCCTCTTCCACATCTCTCCTCAAAACTTGCTTCACTCAGGAGGACCTCTGGTTTCTTAGTGTATCTCAGCAGAAACAACTATACATAAAACTTACGGACTTCATCTCTCAGTACCTTTTTTGTGTCTTGTCCATTTGTTTATACCATGGGTGTCCCATTCTAGGTTTCTTCTTCACTGTCTTATTAGATTAAGGACTGTGCTGCAAAATAACTCTAGGAAAGCTTAATCCAGTAAAGCTGATTATATATTGGGATCAGTGGAACAATATAAATGAAGTCTGAATGACTTTTTAGGACTGGTCTGGCTCCATCTCAACCCGACCCCCCATCACTAGAGCAGGTTACTGGATACAGTGCGAGTATTTCCAATATGAAGCAGCACAGTAGAAGGATGCGAAGAACAGGTTTTAATGAGAGAAAGGAGAAATACAGCAATATAACTGATACAAAAAAGTACACAATGTAACACAAGTGTCTAATAAATAGCAGAGAACTTGAGAAACAGGAAGAAAGTTTCAGAAGGCTGGAGAAAGAGGCTTGCTCAAAAAGATACAATCTTAAGTCTTCATAGATATATATACATTCTTGGCAGTATAGGAAACGTACAGTTCTTACATAGAAAATACTGACTGTCTGAAGTGGTAGTATCAATTCCTGAAGAATATTTGCATATGGTACATTATGAAGTATACACACAGGCAATTCAGCATTCAAAAAATCTCCAAGTAAAGGAAAATATTACGGATCCCTTTTAGACTTCTTCTAACAGCAGCAATTGGATCTGTTCGGTATTCAATATGAAAACAAACATGCAAACCTGGAAACAGCAAACAATAAGCAAAACCTTTTGCACAACAGATTATGCACCACTTAGGCAGCAAGATTCAATAGGTAAGAATAAATACTCCTGCCTCACCAAGTTTCCCCTTGACTTTCATGATCAATTTATTTCCCTTCTTCCCCAGTAATCTTTAAGCTTCCCTTCCTGGGTATACGAATAAGGTGAGAGTGAGTCATACCTATCAGACAAGAGTGGTCAATAGCTGTTAACCTTAAAACCAAGTGAGGGAACTTTTACAGGAAGAGGTGTGCATCAGCCACAGCTCCCAACAGCAGCAGAACACAGCCTTTGTTCTTGTAATAAAGTCTAAGTGTAACGAGTGAGCCACAGAGCTTCAGATAAAAGCAGCCAATCTGTACTGTTGCTGCTATTTTGGCACTTTGAAAATGTACGAAGAAAGCTTGTCTCTTAGGAGTTGTGCAGCTGGACAAGTAGAATACATCTCCTGCAGAGCACCTAAGCCTGCTTCTTAGGTTAAAGATCTACCTGCTGCCAGTCTCCTCAGCTGACACTATTCTCCTCCTAAAGACCTACCTACCCACCCATTTCGGTGATGCTAAAAGGGGTTTAGCTAATAGTTGCCACAGCACACAGGTCTCTGAAGGATGATGGGAAGGTGCAACTGGAAGCATGTGATACACAGAAAAACATTCTTCAGTCATCACTTATTTAGACAAGAGTAACCAGTGTTCATTATTAAAGTGCTTGTACTCAGGAATCAGCAAAACATAATGCAGAAACTATTGCCAGGATTGCTTAAAATTAATTTCATCTTCAGGATGAAAGTGGAATTATAAATAAACTTCTGCGTAAAAGATCAAACAAAGTGCTCATATAGCATTTGTGCATCCCCCTAAGAGCATTCCCTATTCCATTCAATCACTGCTAATTGAAGGATGGATAAGTCACATCCACATCACCTAGGCAACTGTCAGGGATACAGGATAAGGAGAAAAACAATACAGGCAGTAGTGAGATGGAATTTTATTACAGATGCTCAAGAAATAATAGAAACCAAAAAGACTTTGAAAATCATTAGCATTACAATTGAGGAAACTACAACTGAAACTGGGGAAACCTAGGCACAAATTTTAAAAAATGGCTTAAAAATAATCCTGGTGATGCATATGATCAAATATGTAAAAAAGACTTTAGGTCCTGATTCATATCCATGAGAAAAAGGATGGAGGTAAAGTGGGAAAGTATAAAAAAGAGTAAAGGGTTTGGGAAAGTATCATAGGCAGGAAACCCTATCACAAAGAAAAGGCAGAATCCAGGAATATCTTCCTGCTACTGCCTACATCCAATGCAGAGTCCTGGGAGCCTTAACACAGCCCTGAGGCTTCATACCTGCTTTAATGATCTGCTGACCTAAACCTCGAGGCTGATCTAATCAACTGAGTTTAAAGCAGCATCAGCACTAGCAGGGTGGGTGCACAAGACTCCCAGTGGAGCCAAACCACATCGGATTTCAATGCAGCTGAAGAGGCATCACACATCTTAAAGAAGAGATACGGAGATTGATACACCACCACAGCAGCACCAACTCCTTATGTGGAAACGAAACATTGAAAAACCGAGGCTTTATTTAAAAGCTGCTGCAGACTACCAGTCAGTATTTCCTGTCTCTACTTGACATGGACGAGAAATTGTGGATCCTTCCTACTGTCTGCAAACTTTAGTGTATCATGTGCTTTCTCTCTGTAGCTCTGCCAGAAGTCTCTTGCTGCAGTTTGCTCTTTTAAGCACTTCCTCTTATATTTTAGCTCTCATTTATTAACCAGTTAAACAGCAGCTTGTCATGATTGTTTTCTTTCCCTTCCCTGTGGTTCCTTGGCAACCTATGCTGCCTTTAGGTCCTGTTTTGGGAAATGCTAAGACTTAGTAAGCAGGAAATGTTGAGGAACGTGTAATTGTTCACATGTTTAAGACCGGGCAGGTAGGCATACACTCACAGCAGATCAGGTGCAAAACCTTGATAAGTGAAAACAAAGTAAAATAGCTTTTCTAATTAAAGGTGTAAAATCAGCGTGCATTTTAAATACCTCCACACAGCCTACTGGGTAGAACACAATCCAATTCTTTTGCCATTAGATAGCAAGAATTAAGATTTTGTTTACTTTCTGAGTAACTGGATAATTTGATATGAGATAAATACAACCTCTTTGCTGGACAAGCCTTGCAGTGGGATACCTGGCAATACATGTTTACAATATGAAGTCTGTGTGTGTGTGTATATATATATATATATATATATTTTTATAAAGCTCACGCAAATTGGTCAAATTAAGAAACAATCTGTTAATGCTGCTCAATAAAAATGCAAAAGAGTTTGATTCATGGGAGATTTAATAGTTATTGCAGTCTAAAAACTACATGCTCTTCATCAGAGGGAAAGGTTTAAGCACAACTGCTAGATCCCAGAGCTTCCCAAACTCAAGACTAGGTAGCTGTGGAGCCAGAGCACATTGGCGCAGCAGCTGGAGGTCATGTTTTCAGCCCTCATTGAAGAAAGCAGCAAGCTTATCTAGGGGAAGACAGACACAACCATGACTGTGCCACCCTCCTGTTAGTAGAGAACATGTGAGGCTCATGTAAAGAAGCACATGTGTTCAAGGATCAGTCTTGCTGAGGAGCCATTACCATCTTACAATCATTAAGGAGGGAAACTCCTGGAAGCTGAATGTTCTGAAGTCCAGGAAGAAATAGAAAGCCAGGTTGAAATGTAGGTCAAAGCTCCCTAAAGGAATGTCAGGACAGACATTGTACCAGCCCTAAGAACTCTTCTGTTTATGAGTTTATGATGGGGAATATGCAGCAGCACCTTGCTGTAGATTCCTTGTAGCCTGTCATTTCATAAAGTTTAGACAAAGGGTTCAGAATTGAAAGGAAAAAGCGGCCAAGTTCCTCAACAGCTGGCAACGGAATGCTGGAGAAGAGCTGAAGGCTGCTAAGAGGGAACAGAGGACCATCAGAGGAAAGAATGGACCTAGCAAAAACTGGACTTTTGAAAGATACCTGCAGAGTCACTGAGGCTAGCTCAGCACCCCCATAGTCAATCAAAGTAGACCCTGTTCCAGAAGTGGTCAAACCAGAACAGTTTCCCCAGCCTTGTGCCAAGGCCCCATCTTTTGCAGTGTGGCCACTAATGTTTAAGTTTCTATTGGACATAACTTACATGGTGCATTACAGGATAGTCCCTTAGGTGAGAAACAAACCAAGAAACCCTCCACATTTGGTTTGTGTGGCCCATGAAGAGGAAAGATGTGAAGGAAAAAGCTTACAAGTGGGATTGCATATGGCATGGATGCTGCAATAGAGGAAGACAGAGACAATAAATCCCAGACGCTTGTGAGGCATCCTGTTCATGTACAGGTTTCACTCAGCACTGTTCTGTGGTCTCTAAAAGCTTTGCAGACCTCAGGCACACAGGTGCGCACACAGACTGTCTGTGAACACTCATGTTAGGACATTAAAAACTTTTGAGTATGTTCTCATACAGAGCAGTGCAGGAACAGCCAACATGAATTTGTTTAAATTTGACCAGCTGCAGCTTTGGATGAAAGACCTGGAGGACAATTTGCAGATTTCTGGCTTTTATCCCATAATACATTTTAAGTCTACTTTTATTATTACTGAAAACCAGATATCAAACATTATAAACAGCCCCCTGTTCTATTGCTTCTACTGAGATCAAATGCATGATTCTCTGTCAGCAATGACTACTGAAGATATTAAGCACTGACTTTTATTTTTAACAGCACAAAGTAACAGAAAGGATTGGTCACTGTCTTTGGAAATTTGACATTATTTTCAGTTCTCATCCATGCAGCTGGAGAAGGCCAGGTCTTTAAATATTAAGATTTGAGCACAAATCAAGCCAACTAATGACACTTGAGACCTTTTACTAGAAAGGCGGTTATTTTTAAAATGCAACTGATGTTTTTCAGTAAGCCAGAAGTACTTATAAAATCCAATATCCACCGAAAATGTGGTACTGCTATACATTATTATTACTGTTTCGACTGTATACTCCCCATTATGGTGTCCACCTTCTGTTTCAGTTCTGAAGTCAAGAGAGAAAGTCAGTATACAATTCTAGATCTAGTCATTCATGACAAACACAAAGAATTTTTGTGTTATTTTAAAACCAGAACATCTGAAGACTGGTGTCAGAGGGAGATGACCATGGGTGTCAGAGGGACCAAAAGGGTGAAAGCAATAAGCAGAAAAAAAAAAAAGTATGATAATTCCAGTTTTACTGGCAATATCATAAACAGTTCTTAGAGACTCTGGGGAATAAGACACAGCCAGTCTTGAACAGCCTAGGCCTCAAGAACAACAAAAAGGAGTCACAATGAGTGAGGAAAATAACGAGTGGCATCATGCTCCTTAGGACTGAGGGAGTCAGCTGCAAGTTAAAGCATTCATGGACTTCCAGTCCTATCCATGTCCTAAATCACTAAGTGGTTACAAAAGCCACACTAAAGGAAGGACTGGGATTGCACAGCCACGAAGTGGTTTAAGGTGCTATAGAACTGCATCCCCCTAAAGCAGACTGTCCATAAGGCCTTTAAGGTCCAAAGGTCAAAATACACTGATCACGTGAAAGAATTCAAGTTTTGGTCCTATTCAACTCTTTTAAAATAAGTCACTTTGTAACAGAGAAACAACCTTTTAACTCATCTACTAAATTACAGTCACTTCTTCAGAATCCTGTGTTCAATTCAGAAAGTGTAATGTAGGCTGACAGTGTGTCCACCCTGCTGAGCCAAGTTGTGTTCTGATAACCTGACAATAACTTGAGGGATGGCACTGTGAAAGGTGAGGCAGGATACTGAGAACAGTTTCATACTGATCTGTAGCTCAAACCAGAGTGCTGTTTCCATCTACAAAGCAAAGTTCATGACAGACAGGTTTCTCCCCTACCTATGACTGTGCCTTATTACCACAGTTATAGCACCTTTACCACTTACTTGATTACTGCACAAATTTCTAAGTCAAATAAATCAAAGTGAGTTTTTCTGTATTTAAAATCCAAGGTGGCAAAATAAAAACACATACAGGAAAGAATTAAATATAATGAGAAAATAAATAAAACACACCACTAAGCATTTTAAAAATTAGCCACTGAGGCCTTAAGTTTGATCTCTGACATGCATATATCCACTGCCATGTTTCATGTGCAATATATCGGGCAATACATGCTTATTCATCAGAGACCAAAAAAGCTCTGAAAAGTAAAGCTGTAACTTAGACAAGTGTTGTTTGGCACCTTAATTTGTGTTAGACCAGGTGGCAGCTGTTAGAAGATTATTTTGATTTAACAACTTTTTGTTTTGTTAGCAAAGAAAAACATTTTCCAGTCAAATCCTGCTGACAGCGAATAAATATTTGGTATAATGGAGGAGAAATATTTTCATTTGTCATCCTAATAGCTAGGGTAGGGGTAAAAAATCTGAAAATATATATATTTTTTTTTTTTTTCTACATGGACTCAAATATATTGGAATGGTTCACAATTTTTCAGGGAGGTGATTATTACTCGGTACTCAGCACTGTTGAGGTTACACTTGCACCACACTTTGGTCACTATACTTCAAAAACTGGACTGATTTCTAAGGAAAGCAACCAAAAGGTGGAAAATGTGTACTCTGTGGAAAACCTGAGGGAAGTGAGCTAGCTCAGCTTGAAAAAAGGAAAATTAAAAAACTTGATTGACAAATCTCATTTGTAAAGACTGTAATAAAGATGACTGCATACTGGCATTGGAACTAGGAATAATTGACCAAATACGAGGCTGAGCAGATTAATGGAAAAGGATTCCGCTGAAACCTGTTAAGTTGACCAACACCACCATGACTGGCTCAGGAAGTCCCCGAGCCACACATTTTTGAGGAATAGCCTGGGGAAATATCAGTACACACTCTCCCTTTTCTCATACTCTTCCCTCAGAATATGCTATTAGTCCCTTTTGCAGACAAGATCCCAGAGCAGCCTGGCAACAGACTACAAGATTACAAAATTTTGTGTGAGCAAACAACTACACACAGTCCACCATTTAATGGGTTTTTCATTACCAAATAAATTAATGAGACAGCTGCAAATTTTGCACTTCTGGTCCACATAAAACTTCCAATACTGTGTCAGTCATACACAGACAGATGAGCTCAAGACAAAGTCTGAAACCTCCATAAAAGTGGCTATTCTACAATATTCCATCTTGCATTTAGAAAACTAAGATACATTGATGTCCGGCTCTGTCAGGAATAAAACTGTCTCACTGCCATAACCAGAAGACTCACATTTGCAGTCTTGCTTGTAGTTCACACTGGCACATTTGACTCCACTTGAAAGATGCTCAGTTATCTGTAACTCACTGCATTTGCTTCCATGACACAATTGTTTAATTTGTCATGAAGACATACACTTAAAAAAAAGGACAATTAGCTTCTTATCACATATCTTTGCCCCCATTTAAGCCTTTATGTAGATCTTTAGCTGTAAAGATACGGTGTTAGATTGCAATCCAATCTAAGAAGCAAATACTGTCTTTGGAGTGTCTACCAGTAGGACAGAAAAAGAAATTATTTAACCCTATATAATTACTCGCTTCTTTACAACTTCCCAGAACTGCTAATTGTAAATGGAATAGGGAAAATGCATTTATTGTTAGCTCTGCTCTTCACGAAGAATTCTGGCTGCTGCTATCCTTCTGCATAAGCCGTTATTTAGTATGAATTTCCTGATGAGCATGTTTCAAAAAGTTACAAAGCTCTAATAAGCAAATGCTCTGTTTTCACAAAAATCCATATCTCAGGTAATGAGCCAAAGAACACAGAACAGCACTCAGACCTCAACATGCTCAATGTATTAACACAGCTCTTTAGAGCTAATGCATACTTCAGTGTGTTTATATACATTATTTTATCTGCAGCAATAAATTATGATTGCCAAGAAGTCTGTCAGGTTCTTTAAGGAACATACACCATGTATGCACAGTCCTTTCAAATTTCATAATTATGAGGAAATCTGCATTATAACAGTGTGCATAACATATCTAGATGGAACCTGGTTATCATGAGTTGTGTGCTGTACACTGTTAGCTATATTTTTCTGCAGACAGAACATTAAATAAAAATAAATGACCTGATGGCTGTTATATACAGATGTGGTGACGGGCAGAGAAAACAAGTGAGCCCAGGTGTTCATATGTGCAGCTTCTAATACTGCATTAAGACCACGGAAATCAATTAAATGCTTGTAGAAAATCTATTTGTTCAAAGTAGGATCAGAACTTCCTCTAAAAAGTAATAGTTTGATCATACCCATGTCTAATGTCAAGGCTGTAATTTCACACTACACCATGTTTGCCAATAATGTAAATGTGAGCAACCCTGAGTCTCGCGCCAGCAGCACAGTCCGTGCTGATGCAGCTGTTTGGAGGTAACTACTGTAAACAGCATCACTGCGTAAGAACGATGAAAAGCAACCCCTACAAAGGCTGCATTTTTGACCCAAATGCTCTCGTGAGCTGGTTTATAGTGGCCACAAAACCCTGCATTGACGCAGCTGACAAACTCATGATGGATAGGTTTTTTCAGTCCAGTTTCATCACAAAGATCAGCATGTAATGAAACTAGGTTCCAAGTGGGCCACCACGGTCTTCTCCACTTGCTAAGGACTGCATCAAAAGAATAATGAGATAGCAACTTTTATAAATGTGAGATCTGAAACAGATTTTAGTAGCAATTCAAAGCACCCAGGCTACTTCATCTGAAACTATGAGGACAGTAATAATTCATATCCTAAATCTGATAATCTTTCCACCTTGGTAACACAGCCACACTCATTGTAAAGTATAATATGGATCCCATTGAAAAAGTTCAGGAGTACCCTTTCTGGGATACACAACAACAGATCAGGAGATGATGGTGGATGAGTTCATGGAAAAATATTAATGGAACATACATTTAGGCAGTCAGAACAATTAGATAGGAACAAAAAATATCCGGGCACTTTGTGAACTCAAGGTCTTAAGTCAAGGATGAGGAAGACTTCTTTTTCAGAAGCATGGACAATGCTTCAAACACAATTTATCCAAAACAGCTGTTCTAGACTTGTTTAGAAAAAAATTGCTTACCACAGAGAAAACAAAAGTGTTTCCTTATCTTAGTATTTTCTTTACAGGCTAGAGAAGAATACACTCTACCACTAAGAGGAGACTTAGCTTCTCAATACACTCTGAGAAGCATCTGCTTTTTTAACTTTATAACTTCCCCAAGACATCAACCATACAGCTTCCAGTCACACAAAATTAAGGGCAGAGAACACAGTGTTACTGGTCAATGAAAAATGGCAGGACATTCTCGTCCCAAAACCTGTGAGGGAGAAGACAGGCATTACATTGTGAAAGAATACTGTAAGTCACATACTGTCTTCTCTATCAATTGGTATTTACCTTTTCACCATCTCTGAAAAAGTCCACATATTTCACAGTGTTCATGCAAAATCACTAATGGAAGAGAGGGAGGCTGAAAGAAAGCACTTCTTTTCTGACATAGCGTCAAGAGTTCCACCCTAATCTGCTGACTTCTGTTGGCTTCCCCACTTCCCATGACAGCATCCCAGAAAGATACTGCGCCACACCACTTGCATCTAAAAAACCTTTGACCTACGGAACCTGCAAAACCCAATATACACTCTAAGTAACTGATGCAGTGTTTTGTCCTGGAAATATATCCAGGTCCAAGGAGAGTGTTCCACACAAAGAAGCGGTGCTCTTGTCATTAGACACATGGGATCTTGACTTCATTTTGCGTCAGAGGGCAAAAGGAAGAGATGGCAATGAAATCATTAACCAGCTCCTCTGTGAGGTGAGCAGTTTCCTGCTCCTTGTAACACCACCACAGAGAAAAATGACCCCACATAACCCCATACCAAACATCCAGACTTCAGTGTCAGTTAACTAAGTTACAAGATACACCTTAGAAAATACACAATTATTGTTCTCTCATGGATTCTTAATCACACAGGTTATAGATATGATCTAAGGAAAAATGAAAGAACATTAGGGAAAAGCAAGTATGCTGTTTAAACAAAGTACTGCATGTTGTTAAGCTCTCAGATAATTTTCCTTTAAGAAAATCACTGTAGGATATAAACAAAAATGTACATTCAATCATTATATCAAATCAAACCATTATATGAAGGTTCAATTTACAAAAGGTTAACAAATAATTAATAGCTGGTTTAATACATAAGTGTTTACTTCTCATCTACTGTCAATCCCACAGATAGCTTCTAGCTGTCTATAGTCCTTTCTACTGGTGCACTTATAACCTTCCCTAACATATACTTACAACACATATCTCTAACATCAATTACAACTTCTAGAAATCATTTATTAACCCTTCATAAAAGTCTAAATAAACCTTAATATGAAGTATGACTAACTTTATTCTATTTCAGCCCCATACTCCAGGACACATCAAATACTAGCTCTTTCAAGTTTTTATTTAAAATTCTACATTTTAGTTGGGTGCCACATCACTAGCTGCAGAATCACAAATGCCTACAGTGGCTTAGCCAACACACTGCAGACACAAGTACTGAAACAAAAGTGGTGGGGGAAGATCACAGGGAACAGTTCAGGTTCTTCCAAAAGAAATGTCCTTGTTTTTTTTTGTCGGAACAAACATTGATACCATGACAACAGAATCAGAACGCAAAGGAACAGGAGTCTGTGGTCAATCAAGACATTGTTTTTCCTTCATTTTAGAAATAAAACCCCCACAATACATTATAATATAAATATATAAAACAGAAAACACAAATGTAAATTCCAACCCCCATCACTAGGATCTTAAAAAGGGAACAGCCATCTATTTCTTGGATGCAGCCTAAACTTCTTACCTGCAAATTTTCAATATCCTATTCAATGTATCAGACTTAGGGAACAAGATGTATTATATTTAGGTCTCCTGTTTTTTTCCATCCAGTATTTTCAGTTTCAAACCCCACCTTAGGTTTTTTCCATCAAATTGCCTGCCGTTGGTTTAATTAAGTTCAGCTCAGACTTATACTTTTCCTTCACTTTCAGAGCCTCTGTCTTCATTCTCACAGTCCTCCACAAGATCTTCGTGCTCCTGTGTCATCTCTTCCTCCTCCTCCTCATCTCCGAAAGTCTCTTCCTGCATTGTAGTAAAAGTGACAGACCTGGCAGCAACTTGTGCAGCCAGGCCAGACGTGAAGTTTAAATCTGTTGATATGTGGAGCTGGGCCAGCCTATGCTTGATTTTTGAATGTAATGCATCCTTAGAGGGAGATTGTGAAACCTCTACTCTATCCATATTGCTTGGCTTGAATTCTTCAGCTTCCCCTTCACACTGATAACACATTCTTTCTTCAGCCCCTGTAGAAACATCTTCCTCTGCAGTACTGTCTTTGTTTTTCTCCATCTCAGGATCTTCATACAAATATTCTGTCCTGCTTTTATCAGCAGCATTCATTTGTGGATTAGAGTCTTTTTCTTCAGATTTATCACAACTTTGGTGGCAGTCCTGCTTTTCTGTATCTGAATTCATATGTGATTCCAAATTATTTAGTAGCTTCAGTGGTTCTACAGGAGACAAGGGTTTCACTGCAGCTTAAAAAGGGGGAAAAAATTAAATGATAACTAAAAGCAAGCTGCTATATGTAATTTATTTGTCTGAAAAGTTGCAAGATTGTAAGGGCTAAAATGGCTTCAGAAACTCCCAAAACAATGGAAACAAAACCCACACCAAAACTTAAAAGTGTTTTCTAATCACAAATTTAAAGTGAAATGTGATAGCTACTTGTTGCAGCTATTCCTTAAGAGCTGTGTTTTGAATAGACAGTGCAAAATTGGTGGTGTTTAAAGCTGACATCAAACACAGATTACGCATTCAATGTTAAAGCAAAAACCAAGTACAACTACTGTCCTGCATATAGATTTGAACTGTCTGCATTTTAAACAACAGTTTACCATCTAATCCACTAAAGACAGCTGGTATATGAAAAAGTCCTTATAGGCAGTATCTGATCTCATACACCACAACATACAAATACAACATGTATTCATACAGTCAGGTAAGGTGTCCTCACAAATAAAGTGTGGTTTAATTTAGCCTCTCTTGAAGTTAGTAGCAGCAGCGAGTCCCATTGCCAGCAACGGGATCATAGCCAGTCCTTCCTCCCCGTGTTAAGGGTTAGTATAACTTGGTACAATCACTTCTTGAAGAACAGACGTCTTTCGTTTTAAGAAAATGATATAATGTCCATTTCCAAGTAAGAGATTCCCTAAACTGCAGTAGCTCCATTATAGCAGCAGCACGAACATAAATGAGAGCGGCAACAGCAGATTCCCGAGTTGCATTTCCCTTTCTAATTCCATTCTGACTTTACCCCTGCAAGCAGAGATGAAAATAACTCTGGGAAATACACAAGCTTTTCATGGGAAACAAATTTTACGGTATTAGGATTTTTCAATCGCGTTCTATTTCAGTAATATTTAATTTAGCTAGCTGAAGGCAGGCACATCATTATGGTTGTCACACTGATAATTCTTGTCATTAGCACACTGAAAGACTGTGGTTTTGAATTTATATTGTACTGTTTGTTTGAGAGCCTTATATACCAAAGGAGCACTGCAGCAGACTCCTCTCAGTTATTAATGGGCTAGTTCTTTCCCTATCTTGTAAAAATCATGCTGCTACTTACTTCTGCCTCTGCTTGAGGAGGCAGGAATATGCACAGTAGTCTTATCGTTTGGGAGCAAATTGTTGCCCACTGTCTCCAAACAGTACTTTGAAAGCCAGAGTTTCTCAAAAAATAGGTACTAGAGATTGGTTGCTCGTCAATTTTGTGGAGTTGATTAGTTAATATGCAAGGTGAAATTCATCAGTTCTGAGAGTATGGCTTTCCAAAGCTGAGAAATAGCTGCATAAATATTATTGGATGGACCAGGTATGAGACGGAGAAACAGCTGGATACAACACAATCACTTTCAGAATGAACTTGCTTTGGGGTGGGCAGTTAGGGAAAGGCTAGAAGCGATTTTGCACCAGAGAAAACTGTTTTACAGTGTTTGACAAACAAAAACAGAGCCATTACTGACTCAGGAGAGCTTTTCAAAAGCATTTTCATTTTACTGGCTCAAAAGGATGCCAAAAGGACCAAAACTATAAGCTTACCTACATTCCCATAAATTACCTACTGCCCAGACTGTAAGCAGTATTACCATGGTGCTGGGCCTTGGAAAACTCACTTAAGTCTAGTGCTTTGCTAGGATAATGTTTTTTCTTCTGGAATCCAACCTACCATCTCCAGTTGACTTCATGCTCTTTTCTTTAGACATATCAACTTGTTTGGAGCTGCCTCTTATGTAGAAACCCTTACCAGCCCCTCTTTCAACAAACCAAAAAGCTTAATGTCCTGGTTAGGACAAAGCAGAATAGCTAGCTGACTAAGTTAGCCTTGACTAACAGAATAAAGCCTTTGAATATTTCAGGATCTTTTTCCACAGTAATCACAAGTTAGGAGAACACAGGATTTCTCGAACATAACAGTCCTGTAAAAGCAAGATTCAAGAGGGCTACTGAAAAGTGGTATCATGGTCATCCACTGGCTTGGGTTTAAAACCTTTCTGGGTTTAAAATCCTCCAGATAAAGAAAGGCAGAAATGTGAAAAGCAGAGATCACAAAAATGTCTCCTTAAGGAATGATTCATGTAAAGATAAGTTAAGGTCTGCAGCAATAATATGCCAGGGCCCATTATGCCGTATTTAACTGACTTTTGTTTCTTCTGGAGAAATAATGAAGAAGGTCCTTAAAAAACAGTAGAAGATATCTGGTGTCCATAGCAGTCTGTCATATTAGACACGCACAGTTTGAGCCAAAAGGAGATAATTAATTACTTTCATGAACTGCCCTCATGTTTTCCAGTTTTGTACAGGATGGAAGTAATCAATGATTAGTCCTATGCACCTTTTTCCCTCCCCACCATTTCATCTCTAATCCTAAACCAATGTAGTATCTATACACGGAAAGGAAAAGGAACCAACATGAGCCTCAAAGGCTTTTCAGTGAACAGCTGCTGCGGACTACAGGAATCACCTGGCTCTTTCCAGCCATGGCCACAGATGTCCTGAGGATATGCTCATATGGACAAGTATCAGCTGCTAACTTAAGTAAGGAGATACCCTGTGGAAGTTCTCCTGACAAGAACTCTTTCTGCAGGAGTCACTAGGTCTGTCAAGACTTGATCTGGAGGTAGGATTCCTTCCTTCTTCCTTCAACAGTGAGTAATGGAAGACATGAAGAGATTTACGTGAAGAGTTATGCGGTGCTGCATTTGACACCAGAGGGATAGTATAGAAATCCTACTCCTGAGCAGACTCTGGTCTTAGGATTTTTTAACTCAACCAGAAGAGAAATCAGTACCAATAACCAAGTGATCTATTTTACCACAGTTGTACCTTAATGGAGATAAAGAAGAAAGTGGTGAAAACATATTTTTTGATAGTTTGATGTCTAAAGGGACAGTCTCATGAATAGGAACAGTCTGTTACTCTGTGTTCCCACTAAATTACTGAAAGATGCAATCTATGGTAATTTTTTCCTGGTAGACAATGGCAAAGGCAGAATCCTTGGATAGGTTGGCAGTCTTGAGGGTTGTGGAACATGAAACTTTTTAAAGGGCTTTTCCTAACCTGTATTTAAGAGGAAGAAGTGAAAATGAGAAAAAGGAAAAGAGAAACTACCGACAATTTGAAAGCTAATAAATCACACAGTTCAATCAGTGAAAGGAATCAAGTTGTATCCAGTCATTGCTGTAACAGACAAACTGTCCTGTTGAGGCAAGAGAAATTTTCATATTCCTGCCTTCAAGTGCAAGTGGTTGGAACTACCCAGCAGTCCTCAGAGATAGCAGAGGCTAGTTTGGAAGAACTCTTCCTCTTAGATGGTCCACAAGGGGTTTTTTTGTAAACATATTCTGTATACTCACACTCTTAAAGAAACAAGAGCCAGTTTTACTCTTTTATGAGCCTTTAATATTTCAAAGTCTAGTTCTTCACTTTAACCTATTTACTTTTGTAAGTCTGGGATAATTTCTGAAGGTTTATTTAAATTCTGAAAAATAATTTATTTATGCACCCTGATTAAAATTCATATTTACTGGAAAGCCATGAAAAAAGTCAGTTTAGTCTGCATGGTTTATTGCTTGACAGTTCTCTTTATGCTGTCATAATATTTTTGTTTGTTTAACATTTCAGCTCAGTGCTTTGCTTAAAGACAAATTCCCATTTCTCTGAGTTCTTTTGAATATATAGTAAAATGATTGCTAAAAGTAATATAAAGAGATGAATAGCAAACTCAGGCCACACAGCTCTATCAAAGAAACTACTATAGCTAAGCACTGTCTGAATTCTAATATAGTCAGAAGTTGATGACAGACAGACATCTACACTTTCTAAGAAAGGAATTAATTTTAAAAAACAATGCTTACCATGTTCACTGAATAGCAGCTGTTTCCACTTCTGTCTTTCTATTTCTGAAGCTTTAAATCCGAGTACAGATTTCAATTCTTGTAACACCCTCTTAGATTCCTGTCTCTCTCGTTCTTGTCTCTCTCTTTCTTCCTGGGAAAAGCAGTAAAAATCTTCCCTTTTGTATTCATTATCTGTATCTGAATAATCAACATATGCTTCCAATTCCTTAAAAAAAAAAAAAGACAGAAACCTTTGATCTTCAATGTCAGTGTGAACTCAATCCTACAATCTGATTTATGATCAAGTGATCTCAACACAAGCCAACCACAGCAATAGGATGAAACCCTATTTGAGCAGAGCCAGTGGATCTGACACTGCTCTCAGTGATCTCTGTATAATTTTGGAGCAAGTCCACTCATGGAAAGTCAATGAGATTTACCTTCACACACAAGTAAATGTTTATTAAAAGGATATAGAGAGTAGCAAATTCCTCCAATTTAAAATATATTAACTTACAAGCATTAAAAAAAAAAAGCATCATTAATATTATAACAGATAGCAAATAAGATAATTGGTCCCAGCTCTTTGATATGGAAAAACTGTAGATGGGGAGAAGGCAAGGGAGGACAGAGCAGAGTATAGGTGTTCAGCATGCTTTCAGAATGCATCTGCCACTCAGTTCTGGAATGGAGGAGGCCTGCCTCTCTTCAAGACAGTCCAGCCATCACCAATGAGTTCTTCCAACAACACAAAATTGTTCAGTGTCACAGTATGGTTTAGGTAATCAAAAATGCAGAGACTACACAAACTGATGGCAGAACGGTTTGTGCTGGAGCTCCACTTTTGTAGCTGCGTCAATTTATCCAGCAATATGCAAGTAGGACTCTATTTCATATACTGCCTTTTAGCAATTCTCACCTTTTTCCTTATTACTCTGACCTGTGTTGCTGCTCTCCTTTTGTCACTCATTTTTAATGATATATAAGAAGTGAATACTAGTACTCTTTTTTCCAGTACAATGGAAAACATGGCATTCCCCCATGAAACAGCAAAAGGAATATACACCTTTTTTTTATACAAGTTCAATTTTGAAATTGCCACTTGATCTTTCTTAGCAAGACAAGGAGGTCATTGCACAAGCAACTGAAAAAAAAAGCGTTCAGCAAACAATCCCCAACTATTACTCTACATTATTCTTTTTCGTTTTTACCTGCTCTTCAGGGATTGGATCTTTGTTTTCTATGTATACAGCAGGCTGAGTTAGAGGTACTGTAGTACGCTGTAGGTTCTCACAGGAAACTTCAATTTTCCCTTTAGAGGAAGAAAGAAAAGGGATTAAAAAAGATAAAAAAAAAAAAAATTTGAGCATTGAATGAGGTTTTTGACTCAGAATCCATATATTTTCATAGTCAGGATTGGCACATGTGAAAAAGAGGTGAGAAGGCTGGTTAGATTACACTGAAACACTGTGTTAGAGAGCACTTAAATAGCTTAGCAGTTTGGATATAAGCTGGGTGCAATGGAAACTCATGTTGAAATTTTATAGACTTTGAAAACCTGCAGAAGGCAGGAGAAACTGGTAGAAGCAGAGAAGAGATTTGGTTCCCAAGTTTAGAAAAGAGAAGTTAAATAGCAAAATTAAAGGTAAAAGAACTTCAAATAATTGGAAAATGTTGGAATATACAGGAAAAATTTACAGGAAGATATCTGGAAGGTAGCAAGGAGACAAGCGATAGCCAGTGTATGTTTGTTGAAAATCAAGATGTTCATTTTCCAATGCAGTAACAGGTCTTAGGAATAGAAAAAAAGCCAAAGACATTCTGTATTTTGTTTTCAGTAGGGCTTTTGTCATGGTGTCATGACATTCCTGTAAGCAAAATGCATAGGCCAGGAGAAATTGTTATTAGGTGCATACAACAGTCTCTTGGATCATCACAGCATAGTTACCATTTTCAGACTAGAATACATTGACTGAGGATTTGTCTCAAGTACAAAGCTCTTTAATATTTCCAATGGGGAATGAAAAGTGTTGCATCTAATTAAATCTGCTGATATGGGTATAATCTGCAAGGGTACTGAAGGGCACAATTAGAATAAAAAATAATACTGGAGAATCAGAGATACAGCTCAGGTAGAACTGGATTTCAGACACAGGAGTTTGGTAACAGTGACTGCAAAATTTTGTGCTTTGGAACAGCCAAGTGCACAAATATATGGCAACTGACTGGGGAGCGCCACTGAGAAGGAGGCGAGGAGCCTCACAGTCAACTATACCCTGCTGCAAGCAAAAAGCCAAACTACATACTAGTACAACAGCACTGACTGTTAGACACGTGAAGTAACATTTCTACCCTGCCACTCATCAGGCTGTAGTATGGATGGAACGTAGTCCCCAGTCTCGGGCTCCTTTGCTCAGTGATACACTGAGCTGAAGAGCAGGGAGTCATGTAGAGAAGACAAAGAAAAATATTAACCATCTTCAAGAATGTAAGAGTGATAAAGAGGAAATGGACTTCTGTTGTGGGCAGATCAGAAGTACTGCTTTTAAATTGCAGTAAGGGATATTTCTATCCAGTAGTAACATTCTACTGGTAATGGAGTTAAGTGCTGGAATAGATGACTGGAATTACTGTAAAATGTCTCTAAAGAGATGTTTTTAGGAACAGGTGAACAATACTTACTCACAAATACTAATTTACCCAGGAGAAGGGAAATAGGCTCATCTATCCCTATTTTTAATTTCTAACCTATACACTGAACACTTAGAGATGGTGTTTTGAAAGTGGGCAGCCAACATTAATGCCAAGTTTAGTGGTGCTCAGTTACCTGCTTTTGCAAACAAGGCCTAGTTGCCTGGGCTGAGCTAAAGATCTGATATTACAGAAGTATCTACATGCAAAGTTTATGCTACTACAACAAAAATAGAAATATGGTCTTGAAAGCACAAAGACAAATTTGGAAGAATATATGGGAGTTACCAATTAACAGCTTTCCTCCCAAAGCAGGGGAGTATACCAGCTGCTGTAATATGTGTACAGACTGCTGTGTTTGCCACCTGCATGGGATGATGCCATTGCTAAGGATATGCTTCAAGATCATGATTTCACAGTGTTTAACTAAAACTGCTGCTGCTTTAGTTCCTCTCCAGTGGATCAAAGGACCACAAGATCCAGGAGACTGCAGGAAGAGTACTATTGCCTTGTTGTGATAAATATCTAAAAAAGTTGCATACATTTGCAAAGATAAAGAGAGTTTCAAAGGAAAAAGGATGGAATTTAAACTGTTTAATATTGGTTCAAAGATCATTAAAACAACACCATAACTAGCCATAAAGACTATTCTGTTCTGTAATATTAGCAGATTACTATATGCTTAAACTCTCAAGGCTTTAGGTGGTAAACTAATTTTATCAGTAATGAAAAAAAAGTGAACAAATAAAGAGAAGAAACTGAAAGTCTAGAATTAACTCTAGGGAATGAGCAAATATCTACATGTAGATCAACAAGAGATAAGTCTGTCATAGCCCAAGAATTGAAGGAGAGGTAAATTCCCCTCAAGGTGCTGAAGCCTCACTTGCTGTCAGGCTCTCTTCTGTACCTGACAGGATCAGTGACTAATGGCACCAGTTACACCAAGTCCTGTAAAGAAAGAAGCCAAACTGCATTCACTGAAGGAACCCTTTGCTCTGGCATACACCCATATCACCAACAGAAGGCAGACAGTGTATGAATGCTCAATCCATTACCCTTACAAGGCTTTGCTTTGACAGAGTTTGAAACAATGAAATATTTAACATACCTGTACAAAACCAGTTTTAATACACAATCATTTACAGCAAGAAGCATGTAGTACTGAAGGAGACTCATCTCTTTATACAGATGCTCTACTGGTTGAGCTTGGTAGTTGAACTAAACATCTATTGCAGCAAAAGTGCTGGGCATCCACTCAGACACAATGTTCTACTCCCATGGGGTTTTTGCAACAGCTCTTGTAGAAAGATTCATTTGGTTTTGGATAATAGTGCATAAACATAAAAGATGTTTTAGCTGCTATATTATTTCGACAGGAAGGTATCTTCTCCCAAAGAGCTTTCAGAAAGCATTGGGAAAAAATGAGATAATTCAATTTAGTAATTTAATCATGACTGACAGACCAGCTGTTAAGATTTGCAGAACGACAGCAGAAGAATTAGACTTCATTTGATGCACAGCTTGAAAAGGTCAATTCACAGAAGCTGGACTGCTTAAGAAATGTATCAGGAAAGTCAAATGCAGTCAGATAAAAATAGTTTTCAATGACCAACATAATTCAAAGTAGCTCCTGTGGAGTAGTTTAGTAAACTTGTTGCAAAATAGAGATTCAACCCCAGCACATTTCCAGGAAAAGCCAGTGGGCAAAAGTGAAGGATTATTTTATTTTTTATTTCCCACGCAATCCCTTCCTTCTAGATCACACACTAGGTTATTTTTGTACTGAACTTTAAATGGAAGCAAGTTAAAATAAAAATGCCTGCTGTGAAATTTATACACAAAGTAAAAATAAAACTAAAATAACTAAAAATACTATGGGTGTGCGGTCTAGAAAGAACTTTTAAGGAAAGGGAAAAAAGATCAGTGGAACTGCAGGTTGTGAAGGGCATCAACCAAACACAACAGGCTAGCACATGCCAGTGTATCAGGCCACAAATAATATCCTCATAGGCTGTTTTAGGCAGCACTGAGGGAGAAGCTGTAAAACTAGACTATCAGGCAAAGTACACATGAATTTGGCTATACCATGTCTGGACCTGCACAGAGACTGCACAAGACCTCCCAGTGCTCCCAGTTCTGATGCAAGCATGAGAGAGCTTGGCCTGCTGCCTCTAGGCACACAGCCATATTTATCCATCTACTGGACATTCCACTCATATCATTAAGAGCATAGCACACTACAGATTTGGATTTCTGGAGGTAACTTGCTGATACCCCAGGTCTCCCCCAGTTTTCTTAATATGGTCTCCACTACCAGCATTTTTCAGATGCTGGGCTCTGCCTTCCTAGCACAGCAAAAAAGCTCCTGGAAAAAAAGATTAGAATCTATAGGTTCAATTCAATGTCAAGAGAGCCTAAATTCACTTCCATTATTTAAGCTGGTTGTGCTTCACAAGAACAGCATGGGCAGTACAGGTCACTAAGGAGAAGAACAGCAGGCCAAATCTGGGATATGCTGCTCACTAAGACTTTTAAGAATAGCGAAGATTAGCTCCCAGTCTTTGAGAGAGGAGGTAAACGGTACACTCAATGTGTCCTCCACGATTTAAATGTCATTGTCAAGAAAGTTTCATGACAATACCATTGTCGTTTCAATTAACTGTGTAATTTTAATACAGGAAATAAATGACCATCTCAGGGATGATTAATCAAAATCCTACCTCTTCACAGGGGATTTACCCTTCAAAGGTAAATAGTCACAACTGGGTCTACATCTGAAAATGTGATCTGAGTCCACAGGTCTAACAGACTGAGTTAACATGTTTGCATTTTTTGCTGAAACAAAAGCTTCAAGGCAATCACAGTGAAAAAGTCTGACATAAATACAGTGTTTCAAAGTGTATGGTTATAAAATCTTCTTCAGCTAAAATTCTGAACATTGACTGAATACCATCTCTGATCTATTTGACCATTCCATCTCTGAAGTGTATCTCATTAATTGCTAAATTGATCTCTCACATTTACCTTTTTTACTTGGGTTCCTTCCACTCATTCTTTCCACCTGAGAAATGGCTTCTTCCCAGCAGCTGTTGCTTGCCTGGATATGAGGCTGAATAAACTTCATTTTTTGTTCCAGAACCTGATGGGCTTCTGTTGTCAACTCTGGTGTCTCCTTAGTGCTAACAAGTTTTTCAAGTTCATCCTCAAGAATTATTACCCTTAAGTGATGAGGAAATGAATAGCAGTAAGTAATAATAAACTTCACCATCTCTTTAAGTATGTAATTTAATATACTGTTATTTTCTTCAAGTTTTAAGAATCTAACTCAGTCAATTCCTCAAAGACGCACCGAAATTTTAAAAATATACACTGCTCACCTGCATTCATTATAGTAATTCTTATATGTAAGATTAAAGGAATAGGACACACTCAACTGTTTCACCAAGGCAGTGACAAATCTTTAAAAATATTTCCTAGTCAGTTATTATGAGCTGAACATTCTTACAAAGCATTTGGTATGTTGCAAAATCAATAGAAGGTAAGTATGTTTTCAGATTTTTTCAAGGGAATGAGAGAAGCAAGGCAAGATTCCAGTGCACTGCTTATCCTCAAATTTTCACCACATACTTAAAAGAATCACCAGGAAAAAATGTCTGATCCTATAATGAACCAAGAATCTTTGAGTCCATACTGCATAAAGATATGCCTATGACTGCAAAGACCATGTATCTGCCTTTTTGGCATTTAACCTAGGCTACAAGCTTACAACCAAAAGAACTTCAAATCTGAGGCCTTCTGCCTACCAGCATATTCTCTGAACTCGTGTAAACTTACTCATTGAGCAGTGCCTTGAGGTGAAGCTGCAAGCTGCGTACCGCTGTCTGAAGACTGTTCAGCTCTCTTGACTTCTGCTTTGTTCTGGGGGGCCATTCCAAACCCGACTGATGCTGCGTTTCAAAGTACCGATAAAACTCGTAGCTTCTCCTGAGCTCCTCCAAGCAGGCAGCGTGTGTGTGAGGTAGGCCTTGAGTCACATCAGACAGGATGTGATGAGGCAGCCGTTCAGGGGAGACCAAGGGCTTGGGGGACGCGTTGGCTGGGGACAAGAGCAGCGCCAGTCTCCTGAAGAATTCTGAACTCTGCCCTACCCAGAGCTGAAAGAGGACCTGCAAAAGAGGGTAGGGTTAGCTCTGTGCACCTGGGAAGACAGTCAGCCTCCAACATAAATGCACAGATACACCACAGAACAACATTCCTTGCCCAGCAACAGGAACTTTGAAAAACTGCAAAAATCTGCTGACTGTTTTTGAAGGGTATCCCAGACCATGTGAGGCTGTGAACCTTAGGTGAGTGTTAATTCTCTGATGAAGGATATTAAATGCAATTATGTTCAGAAAGTTGACATAGTCCGAAAACCTCATATTTTCATCAGGCAGTTTCCTTATTTGCTATAATCTCCACCTGCCATACAGCTCAGAAAGGGCTGCCAAAATTCCAGTGGCAGTAAAAACATTTTTCCCTTTTTAATGCCAATCATTTCTAAGATCTGCTAACTACTGCACTGCCCCACACCCAGCCTTGAAACAGGAGTCTAACTGCACTGTACCTCAAAAAAAAAATAAAAAAAATTCTACATCTGAAGAAAGCTGAGCTGCTGATTTCTTTTTTTCAGCCAAAGTGAGAAATTCCACCAATACCACTAAGAAGGAAAAGGCTTGTAAAAAATTAATGTATTTACAATCTTATATATGGTACTAAACCGGCCAGTCCATCTGGGAGTAAAGGCAGCCCACAATTTCAATTCTTTGAGAACTTCTATTTCCAAATGAAATGAAATGTAAAGATCTGTTTTCTTAGTTTAGAGAAGGCTGTTTGCTCAGTAGACCACGACAGAACAGCAGCACCTTATGTCTCTAAAATATAAAGGAAAGGTTATAACACTTTTCTCTGCAATACTGGCCCTTATTAAAAGGGATCAACATCTAGAGATGCAGCCTGAAATCTGTTCTGAAGCATTCCAGACCTAGGAAGACAAAATATTTACGCATCAGGCTTTTGATATATCCAAGGGTATATCAAAAATACTTGTATGCAAACTGATAAAATATTCCAAAAGAACAAAAAAAAATATCTCAAATTACAAAAGATGCTCATGAGAAAAAAGAACACATGAATAACATGAAATGAATTTGGGGCATTCATGCAATACTGATTTGGCTGGGTGCAAAAATAAAAAGCAGAAAAATGGGCAGCAGTCACTGAAGTGTCCCTGAATATGTGGTACTCTGGATAAAAAGTCAAAAGCTCATGCTATAATAAGCACAAAAGAAGACCAATCTCTTCCACCACACATAAGGCACAAGCAGTGAAAAAATAGCAAACAGAAATAGTGGATTTCAGGAACTAATAATAATAATCGAAAACCTACCTGAAAAAAGGCACAATGACGAGAGAAAAGGAAATTCCAGATGTATTTATGGTTGCAAGTAGCTAGGTCTGTCAATGACTCCTGATGATTTCTGCTAATTTTTGCTTAAACTCACACAAAATATCCAACTGGCTCTCCTCAGCTTAAACTGGTACTTTTTTCTTAAGCAAAAAATTTTCACTCTTTAAACAGTTTACTTCAAGGACAAAGTAGTAAAAAGACACATGCTACATCTGTCATATGGCCTACACATGAGCTTCAATGAAAACTAAACTATGAACTAAACCTGGATACATATCTGTATTCCACTAGCATTTTAACATAAAGACAAGTTCTCTCAAAAAAACCCTGAAGAGAATTGCACATAAATCTGGGGCTGTGGCAGGATGGCCTACCCTGGTAAGGCCCAGAGACTGCATAAAATGCAAGTCATCATGCACATTCTTGCTGGCACCACAGTGCTGTTCTGATGTTGAATTATGCTAAAATCAGCCTGGTTCACCAGACTTCAAACACACATCCTGCTTTTTGAAGCAGGATTTGATAGATAAGCTAGACTATTAGCCTGTAAATGTGTGACTACAAGTCCATCATTTTGTAATGATAAAAGCCCAGTCCAACTTTCATCTGGCAGATTCTTCCATATACTTTCTTGAAGTGGAGCTTCTCCTGTGAAGCAGGGACACCTCTTCATGGTTACTCCCCAGGGGTTAAGAGAGAGATCTGCCCGCTATCTCATATGGTGCGTTATATCAATCTCTACTTAATGATTGTTTCTTTTTCTAGATTTGATACAATTGCTGTAATGTAATTGCTTTGATACAGTGCACTATACTACTTTATGCTCTATTATACTGTACTAGTTTTTAGTTTTTACACTGGGTAGTGAATAATTCTGATTAAGATCTTTCACCTGTTCACTTGTCTGTTCATTTTTCATAATTATTTTAATAGAAATATATCCAATTTGCCATTATTAAAACCTGGGGGACAAAGTGATTTAATCACACGTCTTTAATTTCTTAAATTTAAACTGCTGACACAGTCCAAGGCTAGGATAGGATTCCGCTGCACCCAAACTCCTCTCTGAGGAGTTTAGAAAGAAGGGAGTCCTTTCTGCACCTTGCAACTCAATGGCAGAGATTCTTTAACTACTTTGTCTAAGCCTTCCACTCTCTCCCACGATGAGGGATCACAACACAAGGTTATCAGAGTATATCTATTTTATTACCTACATATGAATCTGCTTAGGGCTGATTTGTGTTAATTTAACTTGGTTTGACTACACCACACCTAGCCTACATTACTGTCTGCTATGAGTTAACATAAACCGAGTTGTGAGCTTAACTGTATCCAGAAAGCATTCGAACCTGTTTAACTAAAACAGATTTTAGGTAAATTACTGCAGATTGCAGGTAAACAAAGACTTAGCTTACAAACTTGGGCACTTCTGGATGACTTCTTTTGCTTAAAAAGAAGAGGGTAAATTAGTGGGCTTGCATGGTTGCAGTTAGAACTTCAGCTAATGAAAAGGCAAGAAAAAAATATCCCAAGGCTTGTCTCTTGTAGCTCTTAGGTTACAACTGGTTAGACAATGCATCAAAGTTTAGTAATCACTATTGCCAGCAACATTTACTGTCAGAACAAAAGAAGTCATGGTCTATAAATTAAGTGAAAAAAATGCAACAAAAGCCAACCCTGCAGAAAGACAGAAATCACTTAATATTGGTATTTGCCATTAAAAAAACAATGTTAAAAGGAATTGTGTTGGCAGAGGACCATTAGAGTGTAGAAGGCTTACATTCAAATTAGATCTCCCTTCCAATTGATTCATGAAAATAAAAAGAATCTAACATCTCAAAACAAATTAAAAAGGCCATTATATGGTTGTCATTCTGTTCTGAGTTTTTCAAATATTCAAGAACCACACTGGCTCACTACAGCAGGGGTTCAAGCTTATGATTTTTACTCCTCAGTGTAACTGAATGCAGCTATTCCCTTTGTCAATTAAAACTAATTTGTATCTTCTGATGTCTCCCTTTTTATTCATGTCAAGAGATAAGTACAAGTCTGGAAATAATTTTATTCAGCTGGGATCAAGTGAAATCAGAGAACAAAAAGCATGTTTAAGGAGATTGATCAAGCTGATTACAGAACACTGACTTGAATTTCCAGGATTTGCAGAAAAAAATTCTAATGTTCTATTGTGCAACTTCTCTTCCACTACATGGAAAACAAAATCACCTGAATGCCAATAAATGTAGAAACACATGATAAGGGACTGATTACATCTCCCCCTCGATTCGCCATGTTACTACAGACTAGTGTGTGCAAGCTATAGGACTTCATGACAGCAGAAAGGTTTTCAACAAGAGCTTGCATGGATGCAGCATGTCCTTCTAGGAAAGGTTACCTTGAGTGCAGGCAAGCTGAAGCCATCAGTTAGGTTGTGTGCCTCCTCTTCAGAGACCTGCTCCTCACTCAGTCCCAGACCCAGCTCCTTAAAGGGGACTACACAGATGTAGCTGGTCACGTTGTCACTCTCAGAGTTCAGAGGGTAGGTTTAGCTGGTGTTAAGGTGGTAACAAAGCCACTTTGGCATTAAACACAAAAGGAAAAAAACAACTAATAAGGTTTCTTATTCCTGGTAATTTGTATGAAAGCCCATGTGTTCCTCCCAAACCCACCTGAATCCTGTTTAATTCAATGTTTTGCAATCCTTATTTGAAGCACAAGTTTTAAAGGCTTTTAGAAGAATGAGAGATAAGACACTGACAAAACACCTATGTCTAAATGCATACAAAAAGAAACAAAACAGACTGATGAAAAGTCCCTACCTGCCTTTTAAGTGAGCAAAACAGCTTATCTTTAAATATTAAGTTTCCAAGAGATAGGTCATGTCAATCCTAAACCAGAAATTAGGTGTAGAGGAAAACAATTGTGCAATTTTAAGTTGCAAAAGTAACCTGTGTTATAGACCAAAGTCAGGATGATGTGAATTCCCTGGGAGTTCGGTCTGTGGAGGGACTGCTCAGAGATCCATCTTTACAGGAAAAGGTCTTTGACACTTCAGGCAGCACTGTGAAGAACAGGAGCTCCCTGACCGTTAACTTTATTGATTACATTGCTGTAAAGCCACTATGGTCTTGGCAGGAAGAGTGGTGAACTGGTATCTATCAACACTATTTAGCGCATTTAAATTCTGAGTAGGAAAATGTATAATTCATATAAATGTCTTCAGAAATGCTTAAAAAGCAGGAAGCAAGTACAATACAACTGATACCAGAAAACAGATAAAATAATTCATAGACTAGGAAGCATTCATTTTAAAATAGCACTAATCTTAACCTAACTTCAGCTTGAGGAGGAGGAACAGTTCAAGATTTTTGCACATTTTTCAATAGTTAACTAGTCACAAAATAGTGAAATTTGTTTTAAAACAGAGACAACTTATGATAAGTTGCTTGTCATAAGCACAAACCCACGTTTAGGTCGTAATTTGAAATATGTCTTTTTTCATTTATAGTTTGCTCTACAAACCAAATGCTCTCATATCTAGCACATAAAGCTGATTAGAAGCACTTGCCTCTTGTTCAACTAATGTTTTCTGGGAAAGCTACAAGTTCCATCCACTTTCACTCCCAAATTTTTCATGTGCTAAATTCTCATAGGACTGAACTTGCAAAGGGGATTTGCTCAAGAAAATGTTTACTACTTGAGTAGAAGAACATTGTACAAAAAAAATAATATTCTCTGTCCCAGAAAATAGTAAAGCAAAGTATCCAGAATCAAAACACTTTTCTCTCTACTTTCTCCACAAAGTCTAGAAACAAAGAAGATTAATAAGTGTTCAGACAAAAACCTGCAATGCAAATTAATTAGGAACAAAATATTAGGAACAGTCACCAGCAGTTGCTTCACATAAATGGTGGCTACTCTAACTTAACCTGACAGCATGCCCAGCAGATGGAGCACAAAGGATGAGGATGGTAACTCCATCAGAAATTGAAAAGTCAGGTCAAAACCCTTCAGACCACTTATCTCAGAGACTAATCGTATTCCTTGTTAATCTTTTCCCACAACAAAACATTTCCAACACCACAAAAAGCAGTTTGGACATTGTTATTTCATCTTTCCCTTACTGTACATGTTCTCTATAGTGCCTGATTAAATTTTCTGTCGCCTATACTTGGTCTGGTTAAGAATGTTTTGTTTGTGAAGTGAAGAGGGTCTAGTTGATTAGGCGGTTGGGCTAGAGTTAGGTGTCAAGGTGATCTGGTTAATAGCAGATATCTTTCAGGTGTAAGCTGAATGCTTTGGTTATAGCTACGCCTTGGTAGACTAAGTGCACCTTCCAGTACACTTACCTTGTTACGACTTACCTCATCTTTGGCTTGAGGGTGTATTGAGTTATATTGGTGGGTGGCTTGTGATGAGGGTGTCCACTAAGTCATACTACAAAAGCAATTCTGGGCAACATCTCAAGTGAGAGGTTTGACCAAAGGAGCCACTCACTGATACTGTGTCAGCCAGGGAATCCCAGAGGCCTCCTGTGCCTCCTGCCTTGCCCTCCCACTGCCATTTCTATCTGACAAATACAAGCAGAGAACTGATCCCATGCCCCCATTAACTTCCTAAACTTTTAGAAAGTTTAAATACATACATATATGTTTTTATAACACTTATGCTGAGAATGACACCTTACACTTATGACAAAAATCAAAGCCTTTTCAGTTTACATGGCCCAATACCCAGGTCTTAAATATTAAAACAGAAATAGAGTATTACACCATTTTCTATACGGAGGAGATTATTAACATCATCCAATTACATAACCTACAAATTTTTCCTCCATCCAGCCTGTATATAATTAAAACAGATTCCCATGAAGCAGAACCCACATGGCTCTTAAGTATAAAAACACTAAGCAGCTAGCACGCCGAGTGAGGCATTGTCCGAGTTATTACACAATTCAGTGGAGTTAGCACAGGGAGCTGCTGAACTGGTCTGCACAACATCCTGTAAATACTTAACCCAAAATGCCTAATTTCTAGTTTAAGCTTTCAGCCACTGCATCCTGCTATACCCTCATCTTCTAGACTGCTAGAGAAATACTCTTTTCTCTGACATTGTGTTCTATGATTTTGAGCAATGCACTCTTGCCAATAGGAACAAATTAGAATAAGAATGACATGAGAAAATGCTGAGTTGTTTATGCTAGTACCCAACTATCCCTTCCCAAAAAATGTACGTAATATGACTTTTCAACTCATTAAATCACTGGTCCACCAAGTTTGACACAAATGCCTAGTATATGGCTAAAGTAAAACTGTATATGTTTTGTATCTTACATGAAAACAAATTTTTAATTAGGTCAAAATTAATTAATTATATTCACTGAAGGCAGCTACCTAGCCACAAGCAAATTTGCTGAATTTCTACTTTTATTGAAGAGAGTAGTGATAACACATCAGAACTTTATGCAATTTGTATCACCACGAATAAAACTGTGAACTAAAATTTTTAATTCTCTGTAACAGGTTCATCAGACAGATCTCTTTCTAACACACTTGAGATATACATTAACATAAAAGCCTAATCTGCTGCAGATAATTTTAGGTAGACATAACACTGATGGCTACAAAATCTACCATTGAAGGACTAGCATAGATCAGTATATCTGTTTTGTTTGTACTAATTTATTTATAATTAGTCACTCTTTTATTTCTACAATTTTGATTAACACCTAGATCTGCCGGTTTTTAAGACTAAACCAAACAGGTACCACTTTAGCCCCTCAAGCGTATTTTCCTCCTTGCCTCTCTTGCAGTTATAACATAAGCAAATGTCTTCAGTTCAAAGCAGTTTCCCTTTGGCTTCCAGTAGGATCAGTCTTACTGAGTCAAAGTACGTGTTTGATACTTATCTCAGAAATTATCAGATACATTGAAGCATATGTTTAGCAACCTACTTAAGATTACTAACAAAAAGATCTCTCAAGGCACTGTAAAGTAAAGCAACAAGCTCTGCAGTTTGCATTTCTTGACAAATTTAGAAATGTTTTTAAGATTAAACTCTACTATATCATTTTAAAGGACTAGATTTAATGTATGAAAATTCACAGCAGAATTTAGCTCAATGTCTGTACATTTTCTGTACAACGTAAGTCATTGAAATTACTTTTTCTGGGAAAGAAACAACTCATTGAAATAGATTTTTCTTATTAGTGAAAACCTTTTTGACTTAACATTACATACATGCAACCTGTCTTGGAAAACAGTTCCTGTAAGCGGCTGTTCAGCTGATTTTGTTAAGCACATATAATCGCATATTTTCACAGTCAAGGGGTAACTTGATCTTTTTGCAGACTAGTTTTGAAAAGGATATTCTGACATATCAAGCTTGAAAAAATAATCTATCCACAGATACTTCTAGTAAGTGCTGAATAAATAAGAATGTTTTAAATGAAATCTTAAATTGAAGTATAGCTTTTACTAAATTAGTCAATTTAACACCATTTTCTACAGTATTTTAACCATTATATCTAATAATACATGTCTCAGTTCAAGACATGTTTAACATAGTCTTAAGGCAGCAATTATATTTGCTGCATTATGAAGTTCAATTTCAGATTTCCAGGTTTACTATAAGAAACACTGTAAGGATACAGGAAAATAAAATGTACTTCACATTACTAATCTTTTGTAGGCTTGTATATCACTCAGAAGGCCCAGTCACAGACCAGGACCTTATTTTCATAACTGGACATTACACAAAAAGGGTATGTGGAGTCAAAGGCTCACCAGTGTTGCTGAATGACAGGCATCATGCCCATGTTGCAGTAACAACTGAATCCCATCAACCAAGGAAAGCAAAATCTAGTATGGAAGTTTTCCATGTATATATGCACATAAATGTTTCCATGAAATGCACTTCACGGTTAAAAGTTGTAGCTGTCCTATGCAGTTCCTCATACTCTTATGAAATTACCACTTCCTTATTCTTTAAAGAGAAAAATCGCCTTAAAGAATCATCAGCCCTCAATTAAAATTGAACTAAGATTTGATCTTCAGTGTATTAGCTGGGCAGATTCAAATTTTGTTGAGACTAGGAGTTATTCTGCATACTGAATTCCTACTGAAAATTGTTCCCAGCAAAAATAATTAATTTTTTCACTTGCCTAAATAAAAAGATACATCTGCTCTGCAACAGAGAAATACAAAGCAATATCCAGTAAAACAAAAAGGTTTTGTTTAAACAGAATGATGACTAACTGGGGGAAAATTGGATTTTTTAAATGTAATTTTGTAATAATAATCCAAATTTTACATATTTGTAAAGTTTTTTTAATACCACTTTTTCTGTTAAAAACATATTGTTTTGCTGTTGTCAGTGTAAATCACTAACAGTGCTAATGGATTCATGTATCTCACAATGCTCAGAAAAAGCAAATTTCAAATAGAAATACATTAATTAGTGATCAAACAACCTAGAAGAACTGAAGTTGAGAATATCTTCTGATTTGCTGCAAAGCTGAACTTATGTCTCCAGTTCCTCTTTCTCCTTGCTTTAGACCAGATCTGTGCTAACAATCCGATGATGGACAGGAACATTAAAGTTGTCACAAGTTGCAGCTGTCAATGCTTTCAAGATAAAGTAATCTTTGGCCCCTCCATCACAAGAGTACTATTTACTTGCATAAGGCACTGGAATCTATTGCTCCTTGCCATCAATACTCCTGTAATACACGTAACATTTTCAGGTATTCATGCTAGCAGGGAAAAAAGAAAAATCAAACAAAGGCAACTTGGAACTACCTTAAAGCTGCCCTTAATTATCCTGGTGGGGAAAAAGAATCCCTCACATGCTGCCACTGGTTTTGTCACTACATTCTGCAAAATAAAATGCTGTTCTTTCCATCTGCCAAGAACCAATGCATATACGCTCAACTTCAACAACTTTTTTTGCCAATTACTTCTACTGACCCTTACTACTGTAGTATCTACATGGTAATTTGGTATAAATTTTCAAGACAGATATAAATGTCAAATTATCCAAAATAAACAAAACTTTCTTCTCTCCCATTCCTTAAATGTGGTAGTTATAAAATCAGTGGACAGTGTAATATACAGCAATATTCATTGAAGGTGTAACTTTCCCAGCCATAACACACCTGTGATAACCACTGCCTGACTTCCTTCATGTTGGAGGATGTTTGGGAAGGACACGTTAGCTGATTCTATTTCATACCTCTCTTCCCATGTTCTTAGAAGTGATTCTTGACTATTTCCTAGCTAAGTATCAGTTACTCTCAACAACCTGACTGAACAAACCAGAGTAATTTTTTTCTTTCTTTACATAGTAAATACACCTTTATTCCTCAGAGTTGTCTTGAGCCCAGAATAAGGATGCCGGTCCCTACAGAAATTAATCTTTTGCAAAGAAATACTAATTTGCTTCAAACTGAATGCAAACACTTGTAGCTTTGTGTGTGCCACTGTGTGTGTCCACATTATGACTCAATACATCTATCCTTTTGCCAAACAACATATATTAATCAATATTAAGTTTCAGGAAGACAAGAGAAGTAATGTCATGTCAGATTTTCAGCACTCGCATTATCACCAGTTTTTTTTTTTTTTTTTTTTTTTTTTTTTTTTTTTTTCTCATTTGGGAAAATTTTTTTTTTTTTCCCAGATTGGGAACATATCTATTTTAACTTTTGCTATGATTTAGGATTAATACATTGTTATTTCCTATATAATACAATAAGTACAATAAACATAGGAAAAAACCTCGAATGCTAGTGCCATTAAATAAAGTATCAATTCACTGAAGAACTACAGATGACACTTTACAAAATGGAATCCGAACACAGTGTTCTGCTCTGATTCAGTGCAGAAACTCCTTGCTCTTACATGTGCCTTTTGGCTAAATTAATGCAGTCAGTTTCACCCCGCTTGTCTGAAACAGAAAATCAACTTACCTACGAAAACAGGGATGTTAAGTGAAAGGTCATATTGTTCAGAGAAGAGGATATTTTGGTGCAAGGAGAAAAGATGGCTAAGAGGAATTATGAAACAAAATCATGAAAGACTCTGAAACACATCATCAGTAATTACACCAAAGGCATGGGTGTCAGTAACTGGAACAATGGTTTCAGTGCACTCAATCTTATCTCACCCTGCAGAGTACACAAGAAGGCAAAAATGTTAAGCCCATTCCAAAAAAGGCAAAAGCCTCTATTTACTGTGCTACCTTTTCTTAACCTTGTATAGATATGTAATTAGACACTGTATGTTTCTGGACATACTGACATTAAACATTGGCACAACTGCAGGTAGGAAACATGGAATATGTTCACTTGTGGGTTTTTGGAGAAAGGATATTTTTTCAGCATGTAGAGAGTAGCCAGTCTTGAAGCTCGAAAGTTGGCTCGGACGGATCGATAAACAGCCTTCCGGAGACCAATCAGGTGCTGACTAGGATGCTGTCCAGCTTTATTAAATGGGCAAGCGGCACTGACCCTGTCAAGCAAACTTGAAAAGTAAAATGTGATACAACTGTACAGATGTCCTAAAGTATTTTTAAAAGACAGTACATCAGTTTTCTTATTCCATTACTTAGAAAACTTTTTCAAACCTCTCGGAAACTATGAGATTAAAAAAAGAAAAATCCATCCTATCAATGATATATTTAATCAACATTTCCAATAGCAGCCAGGATTCCAGTAGATAGCCTGATTCTATTTTCATCTGAGCCATGGCAAAACTTCTATGTACATTTACCTTCTCTGAAATTTTCCAAAATGATACACTAAGAGTAGATAGGCCATAATATCATCTCTGATACAAAACTACTATAAGGCCACTGGAAGTTTTAATAAAAAGGTATTTAACATATACCTCTTTACATCCAAGCTTATTCTTTCAGTTATTTTTGTAGAAAAAAATGTGCCACTACAGTACTCATGCAAAACACTATATTCATTTAACTTTTCCATGCAGAAACTTTTCTGCATCAAGAGAAAAATTATTTGAGTGGTGACACAGATTTTATCATCATGCAATGACTGACAGCTGTGTTTGTGGGAGTTTTGACAGGCAAACACAAGAAAGATATGCAACCACACAAGCACACTTGAAACTGTATTTGGCATCTACTTGTTCAGGTGAATATACCATTCAAAAGAAACTTGTATAATTTGCCTATTACAATGTACTTCAGAATGGCTTTAGCCCTGTAAGAAATTGCCTCACTTGGAAGTAAAATAAATTGTGAGCTGGGTGAACATTACACACGTCAGTGTAACGTTAAGCTCCAGTTATATGTATTCATATACAATCTGATGCCAAAGCTATGACTGAGACACTGCTAACAGCCTAGGTGCACTCTGCTTGCTGGGACTGTGTTTACTAGAAACAACTCGGGAACGAACATAGTGTGGACAACAGGATGATAAATTGTGATTAATTGTTTGGGGACTAGAAGTCTGCTTCTGCTCTCACCTTTCCCAGGGCAGGTGAGGAGGTGCATTCATGTCTACAGTCACTTAAAAAGGAAAAGCATTCAGGATACCTGGCAAGACTGAGGTGAATTGCTGCATTGGTAACTATTTCTGTAGTCCCTCTGAGTTAAAAAGCTGACCAAATCAGCAGACCTGACTGCTGGAAAAATGTCAGTCCTACTCCATGTGCTTAGTTGGACCATGCTGCACATTGACCGGGAGGGGAAATAGCTAATGGCCTTTGCTGTCAAATATGAAAAGCAATGCAGCCCACCCAGTGAGCAAGGCTGGACCCATATCAGTATGTTAAACATGATTAACACAAGCAGATTCATGCCAAATATTGCCATATATTAAATATGCTAGCTGAAACATGATATAAAGTATCTGCATACCACATTAAATTATGTGAGGAATATTAAAATAGTTTATATAACATCTCATAAACAACTTTAAAATCTGAATAAAATAAAAACCCTGTGTTTATTTCCATTTCTAAATGTAAATTCCAAGTCCTAGCCTACCTCTACATTTCACTAGGGAACAGAGCATGTAATGTAGTACACGCCAATCTCTAATGTTTCTCTAGCCTTAGAAGGTAACAACTGGAAGTGTTCATGTATAAACGCTCCCATCAGTTTGCAGACTCCAATTCACCCCAGGTGAATTGTCAGAAGTAGGTTCAAAGAAAAGGAGCAAAATTCTTATACTATAATAAAAAAAAGACAGAGGTCCATGTTCTGCTAATAGTGACACAAGCATTTCCAGCTCCTACAGAGAACAAATACAGCACAATTCATGCACAGCATGTACTGCCAGTACTCAGCAAAACAATCTTTCCTTCTGGAAAGCTTTGTTTCAGTCTTTTTTTTAGAAAATAATTCTTCCTTATTCCACTAATCTAAAATTAGTATAATTTGTTATAAATGTCTATGTCAGATGTCACATCACTAATTTCCTAATATTTCATTTATCTTCACAGAATCATAGAATGGTTTGGGTTGAAAGGGACTTGAAGATCCTCTAGTTCCAACTCCCCTGCCATGAGAAGAGACACGTTCCACTAGACCAGGCTGCTCAAAGCTCCATCCAGCCTGGCCTTGAACACTTCCAGGAACAGGGCACCCCCAGCTTCTTTAGGCAACCTGTTCTTGTGTCCCAACCATCCTCATACTGAAGAATTTCTTCCTAATATCTAATCTAAACCTGCCCTATTTCAGTTTAAAACCATTTCCCTTTGTCATATCACTACATACTCCTGTAAAAAGTCTCTATCATCTACGTATTTTAATTGGACTTACAAAATGTCAGCTTTGCATATCAGCCACAAGTAGCAAGAAGGAAAAAAGACTGAGGATTAATTTTCTCTTTCCTACTGCTCCAGACCCATTTTGCTTATAAAGAACAGTGACCTATATCTCCATTGTTTTCAAAGCCAAATCTTAAATAGGCTCTCAACTTTTAACAAACTTATACAGACAATACACATTAATAAAAACCTATTACTGCATTGCAGCATCAAAACAGTTCTATAAAGATGATAATATACACTAATACGTGCTCATAGATCTTAATTATAATTTAAAATATACTAGAAAGGGAAAATTTTGAAAAATAAGTTAATTTATTCAGTGACAGGCAAGTGAATAAATACTTGCTGCTTATTGCTGCAGCCCTTCATTATGTATTCCTTCAGCTCTCATTTTATAACGTGCAAGAAAATGGACATACTTTCAGCACCCTGCAGAAATTCCAGGCTGCAACCTGTGATCAGGCTTCATTTGTTTAATTGCAAGTGAAGTAATTAGACAAAAATACTGCCTTCCTGCCTAAGTAGAGCACTGCCTAACCTTTGTTACACAATTTCTGTAATCCAAACTATCCAGGTGACATCTTGGCAGTCTCTGCATCGCAGAGCTTGTACCACACAGACACACCTGAAACACCACCAGCAGTGTTAAACACTTCTGAAGGCCATTCTGGAATCAGAATATCTTTGAGAGCAGCTAATATAAGAGAAGCCTGATAGGAATACAGAATCATAGAAGAGTTAAGGTTGGAAGGCACCAATGGAGATCATCCAGTCCAAGCTCCATGATCAAGTTCTTAGTTCCTATTCTGTCTGGCTGTTGCGGATTTTACCAGGTGGGCAGGGAATGAGGGCAAAACTACGTTTGAATATATATTTGAGTATAGCAGTCCCTACCACACAGTAGTAAACCATTGAACTAGTAGACAACCAACCAAAACCTCATCAGAAATAATCTAATCTAACATTTACAGAGACAGTCCAATATCAATTAATTAGGGGCAAATTTGGTATAATAAAGCAAAGCCATAGATATTTCAAAGCCTATATAATTTAGCCTACAAGAATAGCAATGGATGATACAGTGGGGAAGAAAACCAGCAGTGGAGCACAAGGAACTTGTGGTCAAAGATGCATACCTGGTCTTGCCTTAGCAGAGTTTTGCTAAGTACAGCTAGCCAAAATTCAAAGTTACATGTCAGCTCCAGTTTCTTTCCATTCACAGTAAGGTTAGTGTGCAGGTCAAACTATGTCAAGCTAGCAGCACCTTAAAACAGCTGCCAATGTGTCAGTGAGCTGCATGCTGCATGACCTGATGGAAATCTTCCTTCAAGGATGTAAAATAAGATGATACACAGTAACTTTTCAGATGCAACCATTTCTATTGCCATGTGACTTCTGAACAAGTACTAAGACTTTGATGAGATTACTACAGCTGATCATGTTAAACTTTGTTCTTCCGTTTATTGTAGCAAATTCTAGAAGAAAAAAGGGATAACTAGTTTTTTGGATCATATATAAAGTGCTGCCTCAAGCAAAGAATTTCTCATTGACCTGTGCAGCAGCATCTCTTGCATATGTGGATGTAGACAAGGACATTCTGGAGTTAGAACTTCCTTCAGGCTAAACCAAACCAAAACTTTTATAGCACTGACTTCTTTATACTGTACAATTGTTCCAATGAGGATGTCAGTCAGAATTCTCCCACTCTATCCATACTAAAAGTCTTTTGAAAAGTTTGCCAAAGTTTTAAGTAAAGAGACTATTAGATCAAGCATCAGCTTAAAGACCAGTCTGTTTTTTGTTAATCTGTTATCTAAGATATGTAGTAAAAGAACAAGGCAGCAGCAATTTAGACACTGACCACAAGTTCTTTTGCTTAAACTTAGGCAAAAATCCAAATGTTTTTCTCATCTGTAATTTGGACAAGCCCTAACAATCATTTCTTTTAAGAACCCTTTTGCAAAGATAAGACAGCCTATTGCTTAACTATATGCTTCTTCAGCAAAAAAACCCAGACCAAAACAAAACACATAGCTAGGCAGACTGAAGACATGCTCATGCATTCCAAAGGGAGAATTAAATATTTTTTCAATGAAGCACACTGAAGGTATCTCAGGCTAGAAAACTAATCCAAAATTTCAAGTCTACAGTTTCAAGCTTGCATGTAAGAACATGTGCCTGAAAGCAGAATACTTGGTCTGGCAAGAACAAACAACTTCTTGGTACACAGAAGGGAATTTTTTATTATATTTTAGAAAGAAGTCAACTGTATTTTAGGTGTTGGCATTTCCCACCTCCTTTAGCCTTAAGTCTAACTGGCACAGGTACTTATCTCACTTATCAGAGCTTGTTACAGGGGAAGAGCATCCATGCCAATGAGAGTGCACAGAAGCAGGCCTGTTGGTTTTGGAATCACAGCATACAATGAACACATTTGGATGTCCTCTCACATAGCAAATAAGCAAAACTTACCAAATCGCTACCAGAGCTAAATAACCAGAAACACTTTCACATCCCTTAAGTGGAAGAGAGGCAAACTCAATGGTAATTAATTTAAGAAGTTAAATGTTTCAACAACTGTATGCAAGAAAAAAAGAGTAATGTTAACTTCATTTGAGGTGGGAAAAGACCTTTAATGGTCTTTGCTGATTACTGTGTTCTCACTACTTCAGATGGTTATTTGTTAAAACCGAATGGTTTTCATATCATCTTGTTTTCTGAAATATAAGTGATTACTTGCACATCAGTTTATTTACATGTATTTGGTAATACAACATTTAAAAAATCCATCTCAAACAACCAACTCCCCAAAATAGCTAATGGAATTAGTTTAAAATCCTTTTTTTGTGTATTTCACTGGTAGTAGAGCAGGCGCTTTCAAAGACACATGAGTTTTACAAGATCAATTCACATTCAGGATGCAGGGTTTTAACACAGAGTTGTTCAAATTCATTCTTTTAGTATGAATCGTAATTATACTATTTTAGGTAAACAAAACCCTTTAAGTACTCCGTTTTTCAATAATTCGACTTGTTATGGGAGACAGTGTAACATGACAATTTTAGAAGACAGCCGGCTTGAATGGATCTGTGCATTAAATAAAGTGAAATACAGACTCACAGGGTAAATCCTCTGGAAATTACTTCAGTCTCTTGAATGAGTCGTAGAGATTTCCTCACGAGATTAGTAAAAGCTCGGCTATTTGCCACTGTTTCTTCCAGCTGGATACAGTATTTTCGCAGGGACATTTGCAGCTTGGCTGTCCTCCATGTGCCCCATACTCTAAAGACTGCATACACAAGCAGAACTAGTCCCCAGAGCAGCCACAATGATTCCTTCCACCATGAAGGAAGCATAAACAGTGCACTTACAAAGGCAAGAAACAGCGAGACATCCCTGTAAACAGAGAAAATATCATCAAGCACAGATTCCTGAGGTCAAACAAGTGGGAAAATCATGAAGTTTTCAGTTACATTTGAGATTACAACATCTTTTTATGGGGCTTTTATGAAGGTCCTGAAGAGAGCTGTGGACACCAAAAACTACTCCTGGTGGCAGACTGAGAGGAATATGTACATGATATTGCATGCTTGGTATACTCTAAGGAAACATTTCTCCAGCTTTTTATAGCATGAGTTGAAGAAATATGTATCACTTTAAAAGGTCAGTTTCTCGTACACGTATGACTTAAAAAAAAAAAACAAANCCTCACTACTCAGCATTATAAGCCAGGGCATGTAGGAACCGTAATATCTGTATTTCCAGGTTCAAGAGTACAGTAGGGAAGGGCATGTTTCTTTTGGTAGCAAATCCCTCAAGCAATGCCAGCTGTATTTTTTCTAGTCTGACTCATTTAACTTGGACACCAACACACCACTAGTTTTTAACACATTTTTATAAAGATGGCTTGAATAATAATTTTAAATAATTTGGCAGCTTTTTAAAATCCTTGAAGAACAGAGTTCCTACTATCTCAGTTCATTTATTTCACATGGACATTTAAAAAACTTTCTAAAGTTGTTGTTTTCATCCAGAAAAATTGAACAGAAATAACTGCTAGAAATATACTGTGTCTCATATATATTATTATAGTTACAGCTTTGTAAAATAATTACAATCTTCACCAGAGATGGATGGGATATTGGCTTCGAGGTGCATTACAATCATAGTTTTCCAGAATTTTCACTTTCTTTAACCCTTAAAGCTGTGTATCCTGCTTTTAGATTTGGAGGTGTTCACAATGAATAATTTTCCATTTCTAAAATAAGACATAATCTCTGGGTTTCTATTTTCTGGACGATTTTGTGGTCAAATTTCAACAAACTTTACATGTGTTAACTCTTCAGGGCTACTGGCTCCTGATAGGTTTCATTAAAGGTCCAGGGTTAAAATACTTCAAATATGTAGTTACCTTTAAAAGAAACAGACACACAGCCTCTAACTTCCTCGGCACATTACAAAAATTAAAGACACACACAGAAAAAACCAAATCACAACAATTAAAAACTTGGAGAGATTTTAAGAGCTCACTTTGTCCATTTTCAGCTTCTGGTTAACCCAGATCATCATGGATAGACCAAAGATGAAAATGGGGACTCCACAACCCATGCAGCCAGCCATTCTAACTCATGAGTATCATCAGACTTCAAAAGATTTCCCTCAAGTCCCGTCTGAATCACTGGAAGATTAACTGCATTATTTTTTCCACATACCCTTTCCTTCTCTGAACAGAACAAATCACTGATCACCACCTTCCTACTAACCACCTTCTGCACATCCTAACAGTATTTCATCCCAATGATATGCAGATTCTTTTCTGGATGAGTACTGCATACCAAACTATTCATCATTTTGTGTATATTAATTTGACTTTTCCTTCCCAAGTGCAGCATTAGACTTTTGTCCTTTCTGACTTTTCTGTCGGTTTCAAGGTATTTCCCCAATCTATTTTTGACCTCTATGAAAACATAAACTTAGTGTCATCTGTAAGTTGAGCAATATTCACTTATTTTTTAGGTGTACTTTAACATCTGAATACTTAAAGAAACCCAATAATGCTAGTACCAGAAAAATCTGGCTCAAAAGTTCTCTTGTGTGCAAGACAGCATCAATAATTATATAACTTAAACAGCTGGAATGTGACACTAAAATAATTTTATCTATTTTCCAAACATGTATGAGAAAATAGCATTGGGCCATGTCATGAGATATTTTTATCTACTGACTCCTGTGCATTTCACAGCAAGACACTCTTGTTAGAAAAACCGCTAGTCTTGTGAGTTTTCAAATACAGGTGGCAGTTGTTCAGATAATGCTGCAGTCAGCTCCTTCAGTATTCCTGAGTGAATTGCACAAGACTCTGCTGACTTCAGTGCATTCTATTTAAATAGTCTTTAATTTATTCTTCTGGTATTCTACATCTGAAAATTAATTACATATCCCATCTCATCCCTCCCTACACCCTCCGACATATTTTATGAAGACCACAGCAAAAAAAAACCCACTTTTGAATTCAGTCTTCACAATCATGTCTCATTTATCAAAATCAACTTTGTACAGCTTTAGAAATTAATGAGTTAATCAACCACCTTAGGTCTTCCCTATAGAATATATTAGTTTGGAAGTATTCATTCATGTTCAAGTAGCTAGTGCAGATTAAAATTCAAACTTTCAATAAATGTCTGAGGAAAAAACCCAAACTTATAAAAAAATCTGGAGACTAGTGGACCAAAGATCCAAGGATGTGAGAAAAAAGTAGTTACTTTAATGCTGTGTTTACATCAAGAACACACAATGTATTTTTTGTTTCTCAATAAATATAGTGGTAGATATTCTCTATACAATACCAAATATTAGGAGTTGCTAGGGAGCGCAGTGTTGGAAGCTGTCTGTCTTCCTGTTGCTTACACTGCCCTGCAGACAGGATACTGGGGTCAAGGAACTCAATCAGTTCCACATCCTCCTGCAGCAGAACTTCCTGTTGCAGGATGGTACGGAGCGTGTCAAATCGAAATCCAACATCCTTACCACAAATGGGCAGGAGAAAAAAACAGGCATTAGTAAAGAACGTGCAAATTCTTAACATTATGTTAGCAGAACAAGGAAAACACCCAGACACTCTACATTTTACTGACACCAATCTGTGCCCAAAGAGTACAGGAAAGTTTCACATATATCACAAGTAGCTACTTCATTTTTATTAAACTTGTTTAACTTTAAAAACTCACATGCAGCCTAACAGTTCAGACTTGCGGGATGCATAGCACTCATTTTGTGATCAGACCTCGATAGTAACAGTAACTGGAAATAGGCCACAGAGTATGCCAATATATTTGCATAAGAATCTGAGAGGTACGGTATCTATTAGAAAATCATTACTGAAACAGCAAACCTTTTTTATTTAATGTCATGATATCATTTAAGTAATTAACAAAAATTAGAGAGGGAAAGATAATTAGTCAACAAAAAGTCACTTGTGGACATTTAATAACAGTAGGGTCAGAACACTGGACTCTAGTCTCAAGCAGTGAAGTACTCTCCTGCAGTAATCTGTACTTTTTCCAAGGAAACTAAATCCAAACATGACAGCATGAGACTCCGAAGACCTCCCACTTGTTAAACTCCAGGCAGACTTTAGGGAGTTAGTTACTCGTGAATTTGTAGCCATGATAAGCATTTGCTACCTTTTTCCCTACCACAGCACTTCAAGACAAATATGCAGCTCTTGAAAACACATTTATCCATCAGACAAGCCTCCTGAAATTTTAATTTGCATACTAAACCAAAACATATTTATAAAACATTTCAAGTTAAGAATGTCATAACAAAACCCAACAAACACTGAACATGTGCATCTTTGCATCTAGCTAATTACAGAAAAGAGAATTTTTCTCAAAACCCTCTAATAAAAGCTTTTAACACAAGTGTTACATTTCACAGTACAAAATCTGTTTAGTTCTGTCACTGACAGAATGAGATTCTTTATGAAACCATAAAATAGCTGGCTTAGAAGTTTAATTCCACATACTGCTGCCACCTCAGATAACATGCATTCTACTTTTAATGGAAAACGTTTGTTTCAGGACTGTGTGCAAGAGGAAACTCTGCCCTCTCTCCAACACATTCTGGGTCATTTCAGTACTCTACTGTAGTATGCAGCAGGACAAACAGGTTCTCCATGTTCTTCAATTATGCCTCCATCTCAAGAAAGTAAGGCTAAAAACTGCTGTTAAGATAATTTGATTAATATCCACCTTTAATTCATAGGGGAAGATGGAATAAGAAAAATGTCAATCAGAGATCACTAATGAGAGCTTTCAGAGGAAATTTTGTCCTCCTGAGATAAAAGAGAAGAGAAAGCAATTGGGTTTGGCAGAACTCTCCAGGAAACGGAAAATCCTAAATTCTCATGTTGCTCAACATTTTCCTTTAAAGCTACATTTTAAGATGTCATCCCTACATCTGAGTAGAAAAAGAAGCAATCAAAACTTTGGATTCTGGAACAGTCTGACTAAAGTGACATTTCAAAGCCTGAAGCAGCTGGGTACAAGTTAAAGGAGATCTGAGACAAGCCCAGACTGGAGACTGGTTAGAAAGTGGCGCTGCAGCGAACAGTATAAAGGCAGCAAAAAACTATTTTTAATTATCTGGGATAGAACTATTACCCTTCAGGTCTAACCCACACAGGCTGAGCTGGGTCCTAAATGATCCTGCAGGCTCCAGGAGGAGGAGAATACAACCTCTGTTGGGACACCCAGCCTGCTGCTGAACTGCTAAGATGAGCACATGGGTAGTTCCAGGGCACCGATCTTGCCTCTCCCGACAGCCAGGGCACTGCACAGATGTCTGCACTCAATGTTCTGAAGCATTGGCTTTGCTTCCCTCAAATGCACAAGTCCTGTGGACAGCAGTGCAGAAACAAAGAGGCCAGGGTGGGCCCAGGGCTAGTACTGCTGCACTGTGGTGGCGCTCTGTCTGAGCTAACAAGTTGAAACAGAGGGTGAAGCAATAGTCAGATGATGCTCTAGAACCTTCTGTCTTAGGCAGTCTCTGCAGGGCACTAGGTTGCACTGTATGGAACTTCTTAGTCGCCCCACTGCCTTCCACCAAAGGGGCTACCTACACTTCAGGCTAACTTCTTTGCACTTTCAAGAATTGCTTTAATTTTTCACTTATTTTCCACATTTTTATCATCTTCAGCCTGGCTACTGAGATTGTTCCTGTCCTTTTGTGCCCAATTTGGCACAGTAACTCTGAAAACCAGAATCAGTACTATCTGAAGAACAAATAAAACTCCTAGAGCCAAAATCAACAATGCAGACCAAAGATGTTGCTCAGAGGAGCAGGAAGACCTGTGGATTAGGAAAGGAAATGGAAAAATAAAAAAAGCGATCACTTACCAGTCGGTGAAGTATGTCATCATTTTTCTTATACTGTGGAAAAGGAAACCAGCTTCTAAAGAACTCAACTAGTTTTGACAGGATGCCTTGCTGAAGGAAACAGAAATTACTCCAATTAAAAAAAAAAAGACAACAAAACCAAAACACAAAAACCCAAAGCCAAAAATAAATAAATAACAGCATACAATGCCTTTATTTCTGCATTTGAATTTCTTGTTAACTCAGACTCAAGTACCTGTAAGGAAGTTTCACTTACTGCATCTGGCCTAACTTCAGAGTACACTAAGAGAACATCTGCTTCCCGTCAGTTTGCTTGTACACAAGAGAATAAAATAAAGCTTTCAGTAACCCCACCTATTTGGAGCATAACAAATTGTTATGTTGTTCTGTTAAAAATAACTACAGTTAGAATTAGTTTGATCTCACGTTGGCAGCTACTCCATTGACATGAAACACTTTCTCCTGAAGGATAAAAACCCAACAGGTTAAATGGCTGACAGGGGCTGAAGAAAAGTAAAGGACAGGGAGAGGAACAATCTCTCCTTGACAACCCACCGCAGTCTGAGGAGAAGGCTCCAGAGGAATTGTGAACAGAGAGAGGGAAGAGTGACACTAAGAAGAGGAACTGCCCCAGAAACTCTGTGACCAAACCAATGTGTGCCATCACGCACTTGGTCTCCATGGTGCTTCCCATGCAACCTAAATCCATACTTTTGTCTGAGCTGTAAACATAACTTCAAATGCCTCTAATTAGAGGGACTCCCTCTCAGTCACCACACATTATACTCATGTATCTTACTAAAACATGATGCATGACAGATTATAATTGAATAGATACACAGTTTTGCTTTGGTCTGTAGCCATTCCATGAAAAAAAAAATACCAGCTTTTTACACACACTCTACATCTACTTTCCTCAAACTGAACTGACAGGAAGTATTTTTCAAAATATTTACATACATATATTTCAAGAATTCTGAGGCACCACCTCTTAATCTTTAGACTGCTGACATGTAATACAATCAAACAAAATGCATGCCAAAAAATTTGATTGTCAAGTGCTTGCATTTTTGTGGCATACTGTTTCAAAATAAAAAAAACAAAAAAAACCCCAAAAAAACCCAAAAACAAAACAAAAAAACCCCCAAAACAAACAAACAAAAAAACCAAAACAAAACACAAACAAACAAACAAACAAACAAACAGAACTCCATACAGATTCTAATAGCTCAATATATAAAAGGTGACAGCTTTTTCTGTTTCTTCCCCCTCCTCCCCCTTTTTTTATTCCTTTCTGGATTGTTTTTTCCCCTCATTTCCCCCCTCAACTATAGGGCGCAAATAGAAGAGTAAACCCAAGCAACAGGAGCTTGAAGCTTTGCAAGTCAGCCCTCTGACCAGCCTGACAGCCCTCTGAAAGGCAGACTGCTAAGTTTGATGCAGCAAGCCAGAGCTGCTTTAACATCAAAAACTGTCACCCTAAAGCCCTCATGCTTCAACAATTTTTGAAACACATTAATTTGGTGCCCATTTAGATAATGGAACTCTAGTTTTTCTTTACATATGTCTCATCTTTTATGTGTTTAGTTAGAATTGCAGACCTATGCCAAAAGGAAGTGTTTTTAGGTCAGGGAAAAGGTAAACCAGTAACGTGGATTTCATTAACGATACTTCTTTCCAATACACTGACATCACTGTGGCTTATTAGGAGGACCTATCCCAGCAATACACACAAAGACTATGGAATAGATCCACGAAATTGTATTTTGATGCTGCTCAAGGGCAATGACATGAATTGGAAGAGTGTCACAAACTGTAGAACTAGACTATCTTCCAAGCTTCTTGCAGAGAGGTGCAAAAGAAAACAAAATTTTCAGTTTACAGTCTGCAGAAAATCAAAATGAAATAAAAAAAGGTCTTGCTCTGCACTTGAATTTCAGACAGGTACTCCACTCAAAACTCCTTTTCCCTGTATGTTGAAAGCAAGGTACAGAACGAACTGTTCGTTTAATTTAAGATTATGCCCCTTGAAGCCTACCACTGTCAACTGTTTAGCCTTTATCAAGTCTTTGGATTTTTATCATGAACCCTTAAAGCTACAGCACGGATAGTTTTAAACTGCTACCAGTTTACTAAACTAAACTGGTGTTACTGAGAAAAAACTAGGGTGCTACATAAGGAATCTTTTCGGTTTTTCTCCATGCTTTAATTTAAAAAAAAGAAAATCCCATCTTGCAAACACTCAACAGGCTTGTCAGTGCTTGAAAACATAAACCAAGACAACCCACTGTCTTGGGCTGTGACCCAGTAGAGTACAGCAACACACTAAATTATTCAGATCCTTGGAATAGTGTCTCAGTTTACATTCCCACTGGGAGTGTTACTGACAAGTAAAACAACTTTCCCCAACACAAGTCAGGTCATGTTGTTAATGCTTCTGGAATATTCTTCTTACAACTTTAATACACCATGCAGTCAAACTCCCTGCAAACTAAGCAACAAAGATGTATAAATCCTAACATCTGGAAAAAAAAAGTATATAGCATAGGACATGCATGTTTTAGGCACATTCACTTGAATCTAAAAAAAAAAAAAAAAAAAAGAAATCTAAGGACTACTTCTCTTTCATAAAAGAATTCTGTGCACTCCAGAAGAATATAATGCTATTTATTAAATACCTTGCAGCTACCCAGAACTAGCATTAAGGGGGTGGGAGGCCTAGACAGAGGTAAAGGCCTGGTTCCTCTGCCATCCCACATCAGTTCACCTGCACAGCCACTAGGGGCTAGTCCAAACACAATCCTCAGCAGCTGCCTTCAGCACCACTGTTCTAGTGATGAAATATTATCCTAAGATGGGACAAGGTCTAACAGCATAATCAATGCAAACACTCAGATATCCACAGCAGTCTAGGAAAATGACTGAGAAAAGAAAGGTGTAAATAGGAAGAAATACATTCCTTAAAGATCAAGCAGCATTACCCACACAGGATTTCATTCCAGAAAACAGGTCTAGGAGGTCTTGCAAACGGTGCTTTTGAGTATCAAGTGATCGTAAGACCAGAACTTCAGCTATACCTTTCTCCATAGATTGGTAGAGCCAGGAACCCTGCATCTCTAATTAACGTGCTAAATCACATCTCTGTACTCCTCAGATGGGAGCCCAGCATTTCATCAGCCTCCAGAACACAGCCTTGAAATACCCTTACAGCTTTTCAGCTCAATGTTCATCAAGACCATATTCTGATTAAGAAAACCTAAAACACCACCAAAACCATACAGTCTGAGAACTACATAAGATGTGCTTCAAATTCAACTGATTCCCCTGCCATTCCCCAAGCCTGAACCACACACTCTGCCTGGTAGGACAGCAAGACACAACAGAAATACTTCTGCCAGTCACTAGGAACCTCCTTTCCCCCCCAGATTTGTTTTTTTCACTCCCTGAAGATCCCAAACTAGATCTTTGTTATGCCAAATTCTTGCTACATGTCACCAGATTGCAGCTGCACAGGGTTTCTCTTGACAGAATAAAAGAGGAGGAAACAATCTCAACTCGAAGACAAACCAATGCTCTGGCTTTTACATTTTTATTTTAATGAAGCGTTTAAGGCATTTGGAAACTTGTTGTTCAGAACAGAAGGAAAATGATACACACATATTAGAAATCACTCAGCATGGAGCACCATCTACTCCCTGTGATCAGTTTCAGTAAGACTCAAGGAATATAATTTTCTATTAGGACTGTGGGTAGGTACATATTCAGAAGTCAGAAACCATTCATTTTCCAGACATTTTATAATTTCAGTAGACTAGGCCAGCAAAGGCCGAGAGAAGGGAAATGGTAAGAGTCTTGTGTAAAACTGAGGAAATGACTGGACAGGCAAATTATTTGCCTGCATGTCATACAAACGTTACAGCAAAGACTCAGACCCATCTAAATCCAGTCTACTTTTTTAAATGCACGGCCAGCTGCCTCTCTCTCATTCGCTTTTCTTTTGAGACACTACCAAAACGGGACACAGAAATCAAATGACAAAAACAGACTTTCTGACAACAGATTACAAAAGTAAAGTGTTAATGCTCCCAAACTGATACTGGAAGAGCAGCAGGAAGAATCTATAGCATTTTATTGCTAGAAATTACACAGAGGTTTCTTCCTTATTTTCACTACATATCCTTGTCTAGACAGTGATGAGACAATGTGAAAATCATTCCAGTATTTTATGGAATGGTCAGCCCATTTTCACACACTCACTTCCTTCAACCTGCAAGGCAAACAGTGACAAATTACTTCTACATTTGACACAATACTGGAGGATTTGCTCCCAACACAAAAAAGTTAAGTGTAAAAAGCTTGAGGTAAATGGAGGGGGGGAAAACGTAATACTTGAGGCTTTTAAAAACAGTATATCTTAATACTTTTGAGGTTCTTAACTCCACAACTTTTGAACTAAAGTTGGTGGAAACACGAACACAGTATTACACTGCTTTCGGACTTCCACAAAGTGCAACATGACCTGTCCACTTAGTGACAGTCCATGCATTACTTCATAAAAATGAACAGAATTAAACCAATGAAATATGTCATCCTAATTTTCAATTATCAGTGAACAAAATTTAACATTTAACAAATAAATATATTTACATTTAATTAAAGTCTTCCAGCACTAAGCCAGAAAAGGTATATTCAACATAAATATACCACAAAACTGCCAACAGCTTCAAGGGGAAAACGTATTTGCAGGTGGTTTCTTGAGGGTTATGGTGAATGCCAGCCGACAATTCTGAAAAGCAAGGGTTGTAGGCCTAATACTTCCATGAATACTTGTAAAGAATGTTTATAGTAAAAAAATTATGAGCTAAACCCTGATTTAAATTCAGCCTTGCCTTGTGATCTTTGATAGAAGCAATCATTATGACAAATGCAGTAACTGTCCACATTAAAAGTAACTACAAATCAATTTATTAATTATATTTAAAACAATCTTGCATTAGAAAACACAGTCAAGGAAACACAGAGATGCAGCAGGGATCACTCCTCCTCCTCCCCCCAGTTAATCTCACAAATCCTCAGCACATGAAATTGGAGTCCTGTACGAAGCTCCTTCACAATTTTTTTCTCCATGACCGCTGAACTCTTGAAAAAGCTGTAAACTCTACAAGAACACCACTGAACAGTACCAAACTTAGAGATTCTTACTGCAGTATGGTTGTATTTTACAGGCTGTCTAATCTGTGTGCTAGGCACACAGTGCTACTTACTGGTCTGCTCAACAGATATGCACCCTGCATCTTATCTACATGGTCGTCTTTGTTCAGAAAATGGGCCATGAGAAAAGTGAGACATGGCACACTCCCATAGGGCCGCAAGTCTCAGAAACTGGGGACCAAGGATACAAAGCAAAGTGCACAGTGCAGTTGCCCAACAGGTAAACATAAACTATGACCCATCTATGCATGAAGAGACTCCAACAGCACCAAGGACCAAAGTAAGATGTTTCACATTTTATTACCTTGTCTTTTCAAATGAACTAATGAGTGGTTGAAATGAATATCATGATATGAAAATGTGACTCATGCACACAATGCTGAATACTGCTAAATAAGCTTCACACTGCAGCTTCCAAATTTCCACTTCAAAGACTGCACAAGTAAGTCCTATCAAGTACACCATCCTCCTGCAAACATTTCGAAAAACACACCTTCTTCCTCAGATCTGAAAAAACCTGATGTTATCCAGAACAATTTGTACACTTTTGAATCTTACCCCACCAAGGACTGTACACAGAGCAGAACAGCTTAAAAAACCCATCAGAAAATAATGCTTCTGACCTAAAACAAATGAGGAACCAAAGTAACACACAGAACTGAAAAAGAACTGTTGAAATAAAGCCTAGCTAACCGGGCTAATTCCTTGCAGCATCAGAAAACCAAGTAGAGGATATACATTAAGGTGGCATTGAGAAAAGACACTCATTTGTCAGATGATTCCCCATCCATCAAAACCTGCTGGAGAACTTCTGAACATCTCAGTGCCATCTTATTGCCTGTGTTTCGGAAAAATACTATGTTTACCGTCAGTTAATTGGAAGGGTTGAAGATTCTGGATCAGGAAAGTAGCAGAAGTTACAAACAAGACGAAAAGGGCTGCAAACCTCTGATTTGAAGATGGCAGAAGAGATACAGTGGAGAAATAAATAGGAAAACTGAGATGCAGAAGGTTAAAAGCCACAGGAGGCAAGATTCAACTGACCTATGGTGCACACAGTAGGAAACTACCAGAGATGATGGTGAGAGAGGAGAAGGAAATGACAAGTCCTTAGTGGCAATGCACCCATGGATGCTTGGTTTGGTTCCTACCAAAGGCATTACCCAACTCAGCCCGTACTGGCCAGGACCGAGAAGTCTGCATGGTGCCTTTTTCCATGTGGCTTAGCACATAGTTGGAGCATGTCCACTGAAATTTGAACTCTCCACTATAGAAGTGAAAGAAGCAGGCAAAAAACTACTGCTCTTCACAGGCTCCATCTAAGGGCTAATGAGAAGACAAACTGACCACCAACTTTTCAACACACTTTTGGCAAAGAGTTTCCTACATCAGCTGTCTCAAAATTTTTTTGCCCACTCCAGAGTTACACTTCATGTAAACTACCAGTAAAATACTATTTACTGATCATAAGGAAAACAAAAAATGTGTAGGCCATAGTAGGTGTTAAATGGTCAAATTCTCAATCATAGTTTTAACTACGAAAACGTTTTAAAAATATCCATAAACCTTTACTTGAAAGGATAGAGAATTAAGAAGTCTGAGCTAATTAGCTGATGATTCTTATCAGCTGTTACTGTTAGAAAATTACCATAACCTAAGCACAATTTTACTATCTCATTCATTTTGCTTACTGTATTCATACTCCCCAGAAATCCTCTTTCCTAATATACTTTGTCACAGACAAAGCTATACTTAGCAACCAAATGCCTGAGAAGGGCTGGGAACTTTAAATACTCTGTTCCAGAAAATTACAGGTTCTATTCCCAGAATGTCATGCATAACATAATAATATCCACTAAATAAGACAATTTACAACACTCAAAAAAATATTTATCAAAGTCTCTTGCTTCCCTAGCTTACATAAGTGCAAAGAAACACTCCAAACTACACTGATTAACCATTGAGTTTCCAAACACATTTGGACACAAGATATTACAATTGTGGTTTATTGTTTGGGCTTTATCCCTTTATTTTTTAAAATACAGTAAGAGATTTATTTTTATGGTGACTTTGTACACTTGTGAAGCAATGCAGTTCTCTTTTGAGAAGATAAATACTGAGGAAGAGGAGCACTCACTTTCTGGGCAGCATGCACAGTCCGCTCTTTCTGGCTTTCTGCTGCTGCGCATTGCTCCGCCTTCTGTGACACTGAAGAACATACTTCAAAATCCGTGTGTCCCAAATCCTGCAGGTACTGGTACAGTGGGGAATTCTGAAAACAGGGTTATATAAAGGAAAATGAGAAAAAACAATGCTAAAAATCATCCCTCTGCTTCCCACAATACACAACTGTGAATACAGCAACCACACAACCAGCAATGAATGGACTGAGGAATGAAAAAAAACACTAGAAAAAGGCTTCTGCTCTCCCCAAGGACAGTACTAGCACTTCTTGCAGAGTACCACAGTTATTTTAAAAATCCCACAGCACACAAACAGAAAAACCACCCAACTTTATGCTGCTGACAAAGTACTAATTTACAAACAGATCACCAGACAGTGGAGTTTTACATGTTTAGATATTTATCTATGTAGACCTCTGAAAGTTCTTGTTGTCAACTGCATCAGATACCTAGGTGTACTTAACTCTAATTTTGTTGTTTACAACCACATATACAGCAGTATCTAGAACAGATTTGACAGAAATTATATTTGTGCTAACTGCAGTTCCACTCAGGACATGCAAAGAGACTTCATTTTTAAGAGAAACTCTCAGCAATCAGTCTTATATAGCCTACTTAGGGATTACTTTTGACCTCTGAAAAATTTTATCGACATCCCATGAGAGCATATGAAGACCAGCAAACTGCATAGGAAAAACACAAACATTTTAAAAATTTAGCATACTATCAACCAAAATACTGTATATATATATATAAAGTAAAAACTTTATAGTAAATAATGCACAGTTATGGAGGTCTACAGAAATAACCACCATGAGAACACTACTACTAATCGTTACATTAACGATCATTAACTTGTTGGGAAGGTGGCCCAGCTACTCTGACCACGTACCAGGACGGCTGAATCTCAAATACTGCTTGTCATACAATAAAACTTGGAAGTAATTATTCATACCAGCTGAACAAATTAACTTGTTACCTCTAGGGATGTTTTTTAACCCCATTTCCAAGTGCTATTTTAATCTCTCTTACCTATTTAAAGCATGTAAATTCATACTTCTGCTTGCTCTGTTTGAGTTACTCACAACAGAGTCAGTATCCAGTCACTACCTGAAACTCAAATACTCTACCGACTCACAGGTACAGACAATCCCCACTCACCCACAATGACAACTATTGTGCAAAACATTAGGATAGGTTAATGACTCATTTCCTTATGAGAATGTTTCCAGTGTGACAACACAATCCCGTTTCTTTTCCAAGTACCCTTCCTCCATGGTTGAGTACTTTTTCAAAATGCATCCAACTCTAATTAACTGATGTGCTGTTCTGGACTGGCTATTTCTCTCTAAGTAGAACATGCCACTTTACCGGAATTACTTAATCAAAATGGAAAGACCAAATAGTAATAGTAATAATAGGCTAGAATACTTCTCCTATTTAAGACACTGTTAAATAACTTCAGGACAAAGCTCAGAATATAAATGGATATGCCTAACTGTGTCTTCTTAAAATGGTTTTCATACAGAGCCAGGCTGTGCACTGCCAGCACAACTGGAACAACCTGAACATCCCAGCATGAGAACCATCAGGTTACCATGGAGGTTTCAATCAGATCTTCTTCAGATCATAATTCTTCTCATTTAGATGAAGACACAGACAAAAGAGTGTGTGAACAGAGAGTGTTTTATTCAAAATCACAGTTTTAACGCTCACGCCAGGCAGAATATCAAAGAAATCATATCTAGGCTCTTGGCAAACCAGCCCATCACCTTGATCATACTTGCCACAAGCAAGGCCAGCCATCATTTGACACATGACTATCCTTGTAACTTCACTGATATTCACCTACACACAGACAGCTTGCAAAATAACCCAAATACACCACAGAGTTTTTCCACTATTATCTCAGGGTAGCCCTTTCTTTATGGCCCATGATGAGATAATTTTCTAAAACCTGTTCAAGAAAACTGATCTACTGCTGTTTATACTGGTTCCATTTCCTCACAAAAATGGCTGAAAGAAGGCAGAAAGAGAGACACACACACAGAGACTGTCCACTGAAGACAAAGAGAATTAGCTAAAATCCTGAGAGCTATGTGTAGTAAGTGAAATATGGCATAGATGTAAGAATATCCGATTCTCCCCTTCTACTGGGTGTCTGACAATGTCACAATATTTAACTGTAATTAATTGATTTTCTACTCTACAGAAATAGTAAAAAATATACCATCTCTCCAAATGTTAATGAAATTTCAGTCCTGAACTAGGAAGAATAATTTTATTTATTCTTGTAATTAAAGTACCTTGCTAGTTTTACATAAAACCCTTCTGACTAACTTTTAGAAGGCTTTTACAGGGTCTCATAATGGGTAGATTTGCAATTTTTTATCACTGCTTGGAACTGGAAATCAGTTTTCTGACTATTGAGTTAGCAAATGAAAATTAATTAAAATTTAACCTGAATGTTCATCACATACTCCTGGAAGTAGATAAGGGTTCTCCTCTTTCAGTTTGTCAGAAAGTACTCAGGCTACGAAATCCTCCTCTAACAGATTTCTATGGCTCTACACGCCGTCTTTCCCTTTTATTCTAAAAGATTAGCGGAACTTACTCGCATATTGGAAAAATCTTGTATTTTTATAAACTTAACCGTGCTGTGACAAAAATTACCTATGCTGTAAGTAAAACCACTGTTGTTCCCTTTTCTAAATCAATTAGAAGCATGCAAGATATGAGTAAACAAAGAATGGATTAAGAAGTGGGTTGAGGTCCTTGTGAAATCAGATTATTAAGAATCTCAACAATGATTATAAAACTCTTCCACTAAGAGTGAGGCCTCTTGTGTAGTGCAGGAAGTTCTATAATCTGCTCAGAAAGTTCGAAGATTACACTCCTCCTCTGTTAGAAATATCACTGTCGGCAGACGTACATTAGCCTGTGCTACCATAAATCCACACTACTTATTTATTTATTGTATTTCATTTCCTAGATACTGCCTAACAAGCCTGTCACTTGCAAAGCTGTGTGTTCTAACTCATGAGAATGTCACCACCAGTCTATAGGTAATATCTCCCATGACATATGTAAGCAATGGCTAGAGAACTCAGCAAAGGAATTATTCAAAGTTGAAGGGTAGATCTTATGTATGTGAACATTCCCACAGATCTTCCAATATTATCAAGGAATGAGAAAATTATTAATTAAGCATCTACAAAACTGAAATGTGATACCATTAAAATATTCCATTCTGTATACCATGTGTTTCAGTAAAAGAGACAGCAATATATTTAATGCTTACAATGCACAAAGCTTCAGAAACAATAATTAAATCTCACAATATGTCTGATGACCCACAAATTATAACTCTGAATTTCTTCCTTTCATATTTACCCAAACCGCTCACTCCTAAATGCCTTCTTACTCATAAAAAAATCACTGATATGCACGTATTCTTGCATATTCACTTCTAACTGTGAGAAAAGTTCTTTAGTTTCAACTCATGCTGTTGTTATTCATCAGTATTGTCAAGTTCAGCTGTTTTCACCTGCAAATGACATAATAATATTAAAAAAATATACTTTTTGGTTAGGGAAAATAGAAGGCCGTTGCCTTTTGTCCTAATTTTCTTTGCCCAAAATTCATGCATTCCATTCTACAGCAGACTGACATGAAAAGAATAAAAAAAAAAAGGCACAACTGCTTTTACGTTTCTGCATATATTATAGATGCTACACTATTAAGACATTCAGGACCCATTAGAAAGTTTATCCTTGCAAGCATTAATGGACTGTAACCTAAAAAAAAACAAACCCAAAACCATTAAACTTGAGAAAAAGTTCTTATATTTGAATGTGAGGTAAAGGAAAAACAAGGTTGTTTCAGTGGATGGTGTGAAAAGAGAATTTAAAATACAAAATCTCATCTTCCTATTACCATAGCATCATATTATTCTAGAGGAATCTATTTTCATGTACTTCTGAATTTTTACCTTCAACCACTCTCAACTTAGACAATAACTAGACTCATGAGCATTACTCCTGTTTGACAGTCAGGTTGGTTTGTTTGCTTATTTCCAGTTGTCTCTGGCAGAATGTCATGGTAATGAATAATGTACAAAGTATGGAAGGAATCTTTTTTTTATTATTTCAGTTTACGTTACCATCATTCTACCAGTTACTGATAGGAAATACTACCTGAAGTAAGTGATGATGCCAAGACACAGTTGTTCAGCAATATGCTCTATTTATTTCTGATTTTTCTTTCAAGTTTCTTCTTCTAAGTCACTATCTAGATACAATAGGTAGGCATTACATTTACAGTAAAGGCATTTTATTATGCTAGTTGTCTAAAATCAGTACGGGAAATGGAAGTTCCAGGACAGACAGAAGACAAAATGCCATTATTTTTTGGTGTATTTCATACAAATCATCATATATGGAAAATCTTGACAGTAAGTGAAGTAAGGTAAGCAATACATCAATGTATTGAATAGGAATACAGTTTTTGAAATTTTTAAGAACTGGAGTTTTCTACAGACTCATAGCAGAGACCAACAACAAAAAATCCACTTATCTTTTTATGACTTTTCTAATTTGCTTCAGTTAGTCATACTGCAAGTCATCCAACGGTAACAATTTACAGTACAGTACAGGTATATATAAGCTATTATTACCAGAATCATGAAAGAAAATCCTTTCCTCCTCATTCACAGCTCCCTAGGCATATTTATTTTAGATCCACACTACTAAAAATTATTTCACTCACATATTTATGTTTAATTACAACTCTTCATTTTTCACCATTGAAAGTGGTTGAGTCTCATCCTAAACTCAAGATATTTTATGCAGGGTTAAAGAAGAATCTACTAAACTAGTTTTGTTCTGTAACACTTTCCCAATACCTACTTTAATTCCACTTGCCTTACAGCACTGACTTGAGTTAGGAAAAAACTGAAGGCTAAACAACATGTTTGCACCTCTAAGACTACAGTAAAAAATAAAATTAAAAAAATCAAACCCAAGGCAAACATTAATCATTACATAAATTACATTGCCTATTACTACGTGATGGAAAGGCTGTTATAGTAGATAATTCCCTAGCTTCAAAAAAGAGTTTACTTTTGATAGATACTTAAATACTTACATCTATTACAGCCTTGCAAGCACAGATATCACATTTTAATATGTGAGGCATTTTGTGCGTATTCTGAGAAAAACCTCTGCAATCACAAATCAGATTAAGACACTTCTAGCTTTCATAGTCTTCTTACAATAGCAGCTGAAAACCAAAGCCACACCCATAGTAGTTTTGCTGATGCATCATGAAGTAAATGACTCAGGATTTCTCCAACAGAAATAGGGGCTTCTTACATCTGAGTTCTTAATAAAGAACCATAATAATGGTAACATTTACTACTTAGTAAACCCCTGCGCTATTTTCCAACCCTAGCTAATGGAGTAGATTAAACCTAAAAGTAGTATTTAAGGCCACTTCACAAAATAAAAAAAAAAAAAAAAGGAGTTTAAAGATCTTAAAATACAGATATGTTTTTCAAAGCTGAGGTTTCCAAAATGTCAGAAACACTGTGGGAGCCTAAACCACCTCCAAAATAACTACACATTGTGAATTAAAAATTTAAAACCCCAAAAGATGAAACATTTCTACCAGAGCGACAGCAAAGGCTAAGATGTGCTGAACAAGTGGCTAAACTCAAACCAAAATAAACAGTATTGAAATTTCCCCCTTAAAACAGATTTGAAAAAGTTGAGCTAACACTCACAGACAGTGCAAGCTTTGTCTCCTGGAAGAGCGTATTCCATTTTTCTCTTCGGTACTGCTCCCACGCACCTGACAGAATCTCACCCACCTCTCCGTTTCTTTCTGCTTGTCCCTCCAGGATGACCCGAGGCGAGAATGAGAAGCAGCTGTCAGTGTAATTGCACCTGTGCCCCTGCACAGTGGCATTTTCCTCACAGCATCAGCGGAAGCAATATGAAACTTCCCAGTATCATGCGATTTCTCCTGACTAATGTGGCTTTCTATCTGGGGGGAGGGAGATGAGGATGACAGATTGCTAAAGGCTTTTAAAAAGATGCTGCTTGAAAGAATTATTGCACATTGATCTTATATGCAGCCATTAATAAGAATTTCCAAGCAACAGTATTTAAAAGCCTTGGTCATATTCTCCTCACTGGTAACCACCTCCTCCTGAGCACTGACTGACAAAGAGCCAGGCACTGACTGGGCTAATATTAGACAATGACTTCAAGGCAGCAAAGGAGTCATTTAGATTTTCTATTCTGCTTTCACCATCACAGGAGTACAGACCTTGGTTTCCCCAGCACTACTGTATCAGCTGATTTAGAAGTAGGCTCTGAGAACTACTTTAAAGCCATTAATCTCCTTGTGTTCCCGGATATTTTCTGATGCACAATTTATATCTATCTATCACAATTTACATCACACTCAGGTGTTCTCAAGAGTTCGGGAAGTTTTATAGCCTGTGTATATCTCAGTTTCACTGTATCTGTGAGACAGGAACACTTTTTCCTTTGCATTTTCAGCAGATCACTGGACATTACTGCCACTGTAGAAAAGCACTAGAAAGAAATGTTATGCACTAGACAAACACTGAAATTCACTGAGAGCTCTGTGCTATTTACTTATTCATAACTGGATCTGCAAATACAGGTCAAAGGCTGAGTAAGTTCTTTCTGACAAGGACAGAGATGAAAAATATCTGAAGAACTGAAAGTAAAAGCAGTACATGTTACCCTCCCTGAAGGACAAGGTAACAAGCCACCTGACTGTACTTGGAGCTTTGGGTGGGAAGTTACCAATCATGCAGGTCATCAGACTAGGCTGATAATACAAAAAGGCTGATTTGTTTTATTGCCAGTTGCTATGAACTCACAGATTTTACCCTTCACTTACATTCAAAGCTAAATTAATGCAATTATTGCATCTGACTGGTAAACTAGTAGAGCATTTATGATACATTTGAAAAACCTCTTTACAACACCAGTTCCAAATAATTAACTTCTTTATCCATTATAAATCATGTTAATTCTTACTCCTAATGGCAACAACCTGTGCGTAAACAACCTTTTACTGATGTGAAAAGCATCCAGGAAACAAAATCAGCAACCACATTATAAAGATTAAAAAAGAATACTGAGAGATTCTTTTAATTCAAGTGCCTCAAAAAGTTGATTCATGACTTGAAGCTCCAAGTATTAACCCTCCAGTAAATGACTCCAGAGCAACTGATACAGAGGAGGATTAAAAAACATACCTCAAAATTTACCCTGGATCATCATGTACTTTTGCCCTAAAATTTTCTATTAAAAACAGTCAAGGAAATATGGGTTTACACACCATACCGCACATAATACTTTTATCTATCCGTTCAGATATCCATAAATGCCTGATGAGTTGACTTGGCCTCAGCAAGAACCAGACTGTTTTTTACACAGTTTTAAGCCTGCAGTTTCTTTTATTTTCTCTCTGGTATCACCTGCCTCCCAGACATGTGGTGAAAAAGTGCAAAGCCTTTCGTACCCTGCCTCTTAGCAAACTGCTGAGAAGCAAAATATCTGAAATAGTCCATCCTTCAGCAGTCCAAGTGCCTCTACAGTACACTGCAATTTTCAGCAACAGTATCTCCCCAGGCTGTATTTGCATGGTCAATTTAACCGGTCATTACCAGGGGACGCAGCTGAAAGCTGCAGTACCATTTTAGAACACCTCCGGTAATATTTATGTAGCCAAATAGCGAGATGGAACAAAGAACTGATCTAATTGTCAAAATAAAGAATCAATTTTTTTTTTAACTTCTTCTGCAGATTAGTTCATAGTCCAGCCAGTCTCCTGAGCCATCTTATAGCATCACTCACAAATCCAGGTGCCAGCATAAAGGAGGAGGATGAGAATAAACCAAAAAAGGAGTAAAGCCTGAACATTTTTTCTGGCAACAGCCCACATGTCAGGCAGACAAGGCACAGTCCCAAACCCAGCTCATCAGAACAACAAGTTAACTGTGGATTTGACAGAACTCTGTATTTAAAACTGCCTTTAGTCCATGCATAAAATGAGAATACCAAATCCTCAGTTTATCCAGTATTTGGTGAGAAGAACCCTACTGAGGGCACAATAGTGACAGTAACTTCGAAGGTGAGAATATTCCTTTTTCAGGTCTTTTTCCCTAATTTATGTTTGAGACATTGTTTTTTACAATACCACATTACCAGCCTGCTGCTTGACAAAAATCACATTATTTTGCTAATCCTTATGTTTCCAGGTTTTTGAATGAAAGTGACCTAAAATTCTCATCACTACAAAAAGTTTCTTAGGTGCCCTGGGGTTTGCATTAGTTTTGCTTTAATTTTTAAACAAAAAAAATTTTAGAACAGCTAATGTATGTGAAGCAAGCATTTGTGAAAACACATGACTGTTTTGATAAAAGCTAAACTCCTTTAAACACATAGTTTAAAAGGGTTCAGATGAGGATTTGAACATCTCAATTTAGTGATGCACCAGTATCCTAAGCAGAGAAATACCATACTTTAGGCATGTTTTACTGTTGTAGGTATACAGAGAACACATCGGCTAATGGTTGTTCAGAATATAGTTGTACGACACTGAGAAATGGTGGTGCCTCTTCCTGGAATCTCCCCTTAAATCTTACAGACGTGTACATCAGAACACTGTATGTAGGCAGCCTTCAAGCTTCTCAGCACCGAGCAGCATCTTGGTTTGATGCCTAAATAAGCAGTGAGAGTCATCTTTCTGAACTGGGCATTTGAATGCATTATGATCTTGCCTGATACTGCAGTTTCGCGCCATATCCCACTCCATGCACACCTCACCATCCCATCTCCTCCCCACACGTGCCTGATCCAGTCCCATGTAGTTGCCAGGGCTGCTGGGCCTTGGTGCTTCCTTTCTCTCTTAGGATGGCATGCTCCTTGCAAATGACTTCCCCACTGTTTTCAGGACTCATTTCTCACATTAGCTTTTTCCACTATAGCAAGAAGACAAAGCACACAGACCATGTCTCCTCAAACTCTAGAAAGGGTAACTATTTCTGTGCATATTTTTGTCCAATGATGGGAAGATGATGGCTTGAGCAAGGGCTGGCTGTGAAATGAGAGCACCTGTTACATATTCAAAATCTTTGCTGTGTGTCTTTGGGTTCCAATTCTAGGGTCAGTGGAGCTGTGTTCAATATTTTACATAGATACAGACTTCTGAATTGGGACATGAGATTTATGAGCCTCTTTGTGTTCAACACCAGTTTTTTTTTCTTTTTAAATATAGATAGATTCTGAGATTTGATGCAGACAGGTGAGCTAAAGTCAGTCTCATTTTGTTAACTTGGTATTATTCTCCCATTTGCACAAAAGATTTGAAGTCATGAAAGAACACCTCCAATTCATACTGTATTTTTTAGTCTGGGATTTCTAATGGGACAAACAGTAAATCCCAAATTTGAAAGTCTGAAGTCACAGTAATGATCGGATCCTCTAGAACTAAAATAAAGATTAGATTCCACAGTGACACTACCATCATGACACTCAACCTGCCCTTTAATGGGGCTATTCTTTAACATGTATTTCCACTAGTACTGAAATAGCTAATAAATAGCAACATTAAGTAAGTAACATGGACAGAACTGGTGTCAGGAATGGCACAAGACTCATGAATTAATTAAAACAATGTCTCAAGCAAGGAAATCTTTCTTAATTGACATTTTTAAAAATTGAGATTTTATGCCAATGAAATTAATTCAGCACTACATTGTACAGAGTTCTGCATGCAAAGCTTTGTATTTAAAATAGAAAGTAGGAAAAAGCCCTTAAAAATAAAAGGTGGCTGCAGTTTGACATTGTGGGTGTCAAAATCTTCGTTTTTGTCCAGTCTGATTAACTTTCTTCTGCAAACACAGAATTAAGATGAAAAACAAGAAAAGCCAGCTCCAGTCCTTCCACCAGAACCACAGAGATGACAGAGGACAGAAGACTTTCCCACAAGTCTGAGTGAACCTGAAGGAAAGAGCATCTCACACATGAGGAGAGGATGACAGACAAGATTGTTCAGCCTGGAGAAACCTCAGGGCCAGGTCTCATTCCCAAAGAGAGGGTGAAAGGAGGAGAAAAACAGGTGCTTTTCAGCAGTGCCCAGTGACAGAACCAGAGGCAACACACACAAACTGAACACAGGAGGTTCCCTCCTAACACCAGGAAACAGTTTTTCAGTGTGAGGGTGACTGAGCACTGGCACAGGCTGCCCAGAGAGATTGTGACATCTCTATCCTTGAAAACACTCAAAAGACATCTGGACATGGTCGTGGACAACAGGTTCTAGATGACCCTGCCTGAGAAGGAGGCATGGACCAGATGACTTCCAGAGGTCCCTTCCAACCCAGACATTCTGTGATTCTATAAGTATAGCTTGACTATGTATCCAAAGGTAAAAAAACAAGCTTGCACAAGCTCATTAAAATATAGGAAAATTACTTAGCTGAAAGCAGAAATTGGGAGCTGAAAATGCAGTGTTTGGATCACCTTCACCCCAGTGTTCTGAAAGAATGGGCACAGGAGATGAAAGATCCTGCAGAAAGGATTTTTAATCAATCTATAAACTCAAAAGCAGAAAAAGCAAACACAGCGTGCATGTTTATAAGGAGAAAAAACAATCAAGAATCTGTCAGGTTCGTGATTCTGATCAAAAGCCAGCATGCCAGCAAGAATAATTACTCTTTCCTGCAAAATTCAAACAAAAAGGAGAAAACAAATGATCATCAAAGAAGATACCATGTGGGTTCCCTAGAAGTAGATTGTGCCAAACTCACTTGACATTTTTCTTTGACAAGAGAGATAATTTTTATAGATAAAGAAAATGCAGGAAGTTTAGATGGACTTCTTATACTATGCCATATGGGTATGGATTTTTGATACCGTGATGGATCTGTTGAGATGAAAAAGATGGGAAAGAAGCAAGGTATGTTGATGACAGAGAGAACAGTAGTCTATGTAGAAGTAAAAGTTATCAGATCAGAAGAGTACTAATGGAATTGCTAAAGAATGAGTCTCTGGTCAAAGCCTTTGAATTTTAAAAAATAATTAAATTTATACCAAAAAGCATACTAGTGACATTTCCCAGTAACATCATATATGCAGGAAAGGATTGAAACACCATACAAAAGGAACGAGATGACCTTAAGTGAGTACTGATAATTGCATACAACATAGCCACAGACAACAGCAAGATCCTACACAGAAGGACTAATAAAAATAAACCCTCCAATAATGTGGAAGGTGTAGACAAAATCAAGGACACAAATGTGGTTACCCTATCGTATCACAACCGAGTCAAACAGCATGAAGACTTAAAAAAGTTGTTTGTAGGCCTAGCATTCAAGAAACAGAGTATTCCAAGAAGCGAAGAGCAAAAGTATTTGTGTGATTCCCCAGCAAGAATGCTGAGTGCCATGCTGCAAGCTCAGGTAAAGAAAGATGAATGGAATAGATGTGAAAAACACCAAAAAAAACAAAGCAAACTAAAAGACAATCCAAAACCAAAGAACAGAAAAGTCTTTCTTTGCAGAAGAAAGCTAAAATTTATTATTTTATCCAAACTAACAAAATCCTTAGCCAGAAGAAGTTTGTTTTCTATAAACAGACTAGAAGTAGAAAATTCTCCCCCTGTACCCTGCACTGGTGAGGCGGCACCTCAAATCCTGTGTTCTGAGTCCTTCACTACAAGAAAAACATTGAGGCGCTGAAGAAACTTGAGAGAAGGGCAATGGAATTGATGAAGGGCCTGGAGCACAAGTATGATGAGGAATGTCTGGGGGAGCTGGGGGTGTTTAGCCTTGAGAAAAGGAGGCTCTGTGTCACTCTCTATGACTCTCTAAAAGGAGGTTGTAGCAAGGAGGGTGTCAGTCTCTCCTCTCATGCAGCCAGTGACAAGAGGAAATGGCCTCAAGCTGCACCAGGGGAGATTCACATTGGACATAAGGAAGGATTTCTTCATGGATATGGGTGTTAAGCATTGCAATGGGCTGCCCAGGGAGGGGGTGGAGTCACCGTCCCTGGAGATGTTCAAGAAAAGACTGAACGTGGCACTTAATGCCATGGTCTAGTTGGACAAGGTGATGATCAAAGATGGGACTCGATGATCTCAAAGGTCTTTTCCAACCTAATTGATCCTGTGATTCTGTAAATTCTAGAGAAATATAAGAAACTACATAAGATAATGGAAAATACTAGCAGGAGTGCAAGTAGGTATGAAGTGGCCATGAATAAACTTCCAGTCAGAAATTCCATGCCAGTTATAAATGTTAACAGTAACCAAGTTCTGACACAGTTGCCCCACTGGATAACAATGGAGAAATATAACTAATTTGAACACGAAGCTTCTTTAATTTATACATAAAAAAAAAAAAAAGAAAACAAGGAGATTTCATTGTCCAAACAACAATAAAAAACCCTAACACAATTCCAGTCTCGTCTAAATACATGAAACACTGCAGTTTTCCAGAGGGCTCCAAATTATTCTTTAACTGCAGCATTCTGGTCTTCTAGACCATTTTCTAGAAAAACTAATCTCAAGCAACTTAACATCAAATTTCCTATGTCACGATCTCCCTTAATAAATTAAGACAGGCACCAATAAAGTACATCATGAATTGTTCCTCCACTGTTTAGTTCAACTTGCTCTACACTGCCACAATTTCTAATTTGACATACTGCTGGCAGACAAGCCCAGGCCAAGCATATCAGGGGCACCTCTGTGTTTCATGGGCTCTGTTCTTCGCCACAATATTTGTAGCATTTTAATTAACAGAGCAATTGGTTGTAACAAACTCAAGAACTGAAGTGCTGAACTATGAGGTAAAGTGAATGAAACTTGCTGGTTGCTGCTGGAACTAATTTATAAACTGCACAGAGTATGGCAGCACTTAGTGGACAGGGTAAATGCTCATCATTCATTATTGTTCAATCACAATGATCTGCAGTGGCCCTTGAATTGGATGGAAAACACTGCTTTCCCACGGCAGCAATGCCACATTTGTGCTATCCTTCCTTCAGAGATACATTAATATAAAAAGATACTTTGATAGTAAGAAAAATGATTGGTCCTTGGAAGCGCAAAAATATCTATCAGCAGGCCACCATCTGTTTAATGTTGCAAAATCTGTAACACAGACAGCTGCCATTGATGTGTTCACGGACATATGGACAGAGCTATGACCTGAAAAACGTGCAGAAAGTAACACTGGGCAAAGCCATGACGTGGAACAGGTGAAGCATATCTCATCTCCTTTGCACCCCTCTCCTACCCATTCTGTTGGGTATGAAAAACATCATGGACCACTTCTTTCCTGATCACGCACTTGTTAGCACACCACTACTCCCTATAACATTGAGCAATATTTTACTCATGGGAGTTCCAAACACACAGAAAAAACAACCTCAAATACGGTCTAAATGCTGGAGGCCTCCTTGCAACAGTGACTCCTGAAAAACAACATGGGAAGGGACCTACTGAGGTGTAGAGAAAATGCAGTTGCTTACCAGAAACCACAAATAATTAAGGGGGAGATTTTGGGGCCCAAGAAAAAGAATATCAAAAGTAATTAAAAAAATAAATCCATTGTAGCTTTAGCTTTTCAGCTTCTTGACAACCCCCATCTCTAGCTCATCAACTCCCATCTCTAGCTCATCCTCATTTTAGAATAGCGTGAACCCTGTTGAGCACTTCTGAAGGTAATTTTTGCACATATTTCATGGTACTCATTATTGTCAGTTCGTAGCTCACCCAGTTCTGCACTTAAACCAAGTAACCAACCGAAACAACAGTACCTTTGTTTATCTAATGCTGTACCATAATATAAGAGAGATCTGTCACTACATAACTCAGCACCTATAAACTGTGCATGCATATACATGCACATACACACACACACAAAACACAGTACACTAATAAATGAAATAAATACTAGTGATGGAAATCCATTCCCAAAACACAAAGATAACAGTGAAGGGCATATGCAGGGAGATCTTGTACTCTCTACACAGCGGAACTTTTCCAATCAAAATGGTAATTGCTGCATGAACTGAAGAACTGTGGAACTGTAGAAGTGTTACTGAAAGACGAATGCAGAGCGCAGGCATCATACCTGTGATACAAATTCTCACCAAGGATTTAGTGTATGAAAGGAACTGATTTAACATAGCAATAAAACAGATCTTATTGTTAGGATTCAAGATTGGTTACAGATGAACACAAAACTTTGTGGCACCGACCAAGGATGTGTAGTACTTACACACCAAAGATAAAATAATTTCTTGTACAAGGAATGTTTTGCATTCTGGTTGAAAGAGAAGCCTTAATATTACTGTTACAATTACTCATTTTAAAAGCAGCATTTCTCCATAACCACTTGCAAAACTAGGTGTGCCCTCCATGAAGATAGTTACCTGCTGCAAACAGACTCGATTTTGTTACTAAACCACAGCAGCAGACATATTTAGCCACCGTTTTAAATAAGGACAAGATGATAATATAGAGCCATTCTCTAACAAGACGTGAGATAACTGTAAACGTTTTATGCAAATCCCTTAATAACACAAACATTAGACGTAAGGCAGCTTCTGTGTCCGCTGCACAGCTGAGTGCGTGCTGAAATACACCTTCTATGTGAGCGACACTGATTCAGAAGCAGAATTTTTTAGCTTTTCACCACCTCTGCCCTGACCCCACAGTCCGGCCCGCCCGGGCGGTGCCCAGGGGCGGCACTGAGGGCCCGCCC